>VXAV01002904.1:183865-206244 GCA_013399715.1 Alectura lathami
GACTTACATGCTCTTGAAATTAGATTGCTATTTACGTTTTGAGGCTGGACTGTAGATATCTGTCATTATCTTAAATTTTAGGATGCTCTGCGGAACCAAGCATGAAATACTGCTCCTAAACAAAAAATCAGTATACGGAATACTTATTAACTGTAGACTTGTAGTGATAGATCTAGGGTATCAGCTTACTGTTATCATGGTTTGTCATCTTTTTTTTTTTTTTATTCAAGAGGGGTTATTAAGGGTCTTTTTAGTTTGCTGATTAAACAAGACCATGCAGTGAGGAGGGAACCTCTAATTGCTTCCAAATGTTAAATCTTTGAGGTTGGGTGTGACCCTACACTTAGTTCACTTCAAGAATATGCTAAGTTATCTGTTTCTGACAAAATAACTTTGTTGCAGCTGGACTGGTGCATACTAATTTTGTTTTATGATCTCCCCATTATTATCTTAGTTCATAGGAAAGATATGCCTTAAACCAGGCACGAAAGCAAAACCAGTGTCAGCTGCATATTTTTGTGGTTGGTTGCAAGTGAGTTGCCATTGAAGTAGGTTTTGGTTTTAAGCTGTACTTATCAGCTGCTTTGTAATATGTTTAAGACTCTTAAATTTCATCCCAGATCCCACAGTTCAAGTACTTATTTATGTGATTGTTCACCAATCGTCTCTGGGTAATCTGAGGGAGAAGTAATCTTGGCTTTAGTGTGACACCGTTACAATTTTGTCTGTCCTTTTATTCTCTGTAGCAGGTTTTTTTGACAGCTTTCTCAGCTTCTGGTCAAACAACTAAAAAGAAATTCAAGAGCATTAAGGAATGTTATTTTACTTTGTTCTGCAACTTTTGAAAACATGAGAGTAGCTAACTTCCTTTTTTCTTCATAGTATTGTTCCACTGTTAAAGGAATCCATTGGAATTTTGATGCAGCGAACTCCTCCTTCTCTGGAAAATGCCCTGCCTCGTTGTTATCAGAGGGTGAGCTCTTTTGGCCATTTTTGTGTATGAGGAAATTACTGCCTGACTGAGCCTCAACTGTGTGCAAGGATGTTGTGATTTCTTATTTCCAGTAGTGCCTGTGAGAGGTTCCCTAGACTGTAGAAACAGAGATACCAATTTGATCTTTATCTTTCTGAAGTCCTAAACGTTGTGTAGCTTCAGCTCAGTTTGTGTTTTAAAACTTGCTATGTTGGTTTAGAAAAATAAATCCTAAAGCTTTTCCTCAGTCATTTTTGCTGCTAATGCATGATGGTTTTGTTTTGTTCAGGATAGTTTTGTCTCCCTCAAAATCTAGTTCTGTCTTCACTGAAGTGAGGTGGAATAACCTTGGAAGTGTGTGTATGTGTAGGTTCCTCTGGATTTGATTTGTCCTGGTACTCCTGTCTAACTTGCCATTTGCTGCCATGATCTGAACATGTGAAGCACCCTTGCTGAGTTGCAAAGTACATTGTATTAACGTGCTTGCAGAGGGAGTGCCATTGTTTCTCAGGACCTTATGGGTTTGTAATTGTCACATGAGGGCTTTTTGCTAAAATTGGACAGAAGGAAAAGAATGGTTTTGATGGAACAAACTTAAGCCCTCACAAAATATTTACAGGCATATTAACACATTTCTATTAATAGAATCTCTTTACGATTTCTTCTAATGGGAAAATTCCTGCATTTGCAAAAAATTACTGTTTGAATGTGAGAGGGCATTCAACAAAATAAATGATGTTTCTCTCTTGGACACCTCTGTTTTCAGAAGTGGTTTAAATGAAATACATGCAGAATGCACATTAGCAAGATTATGACCTATACATAGAATCTGCTTTTAATTCTTTATAGTCCCAGAGATAGTAATAAGGAATTGAAGTGAATTATCACAAACTGCACAGTAAACTAGAAACAAAAAGATGCATCAGCCTTTATTTAAAAAAAACAACAACAACCATGTTTTCAGAAAAAAATAAAGTTGCTTGTATGTTTAGGTGCAACAGTTGCAAGGAGTTTCCAGTTTACACGATCCTCACTTCTGGACCCTCTGTACCGATGTTTACATAGGGACTTTGAAATTAGTGGTAGCTCCTGATGCTGATGGAAGGTGGATTCTAAGCCAGGCTCACAATATTTTTACTCAGGTATGTCGCTCGTCATCGAAGTGTAAATTGCCTGTCACATGATGTGATATTGTAATTCTTATTTGGAGAAATTAAATAATTCTCTTTTAGGTATCAGTGTAACTGTTGAAAAGTTGTTCTTCTCCAGCTGCGTAGAACAATTTCAAAGTATTGTGTGGTGTAGGTTGAATTTTGGCACCTCTCTGCATTAACTTTTGATACCACTCAGAGGAAATAACAGCTACTGTTCTCTGAGGTGTATCAAATGAAGTTGAAACAAATGAAGATTGAGTGAGTATGAGGAACCACAGAAATAGATGAGTCCTCCCTCGAGAGAGACACTGATCGCAGACTGGACCTAGTTAGATGTTCACTGTGCTGGTGCTATATTTATCGTTTCTGTCCCTGTGAGAATCCATTTTCTTTGCATATGTTGCTGTCTTATAATAACATCCATGCTGTGGTGATCACTGGTTAAAACGTTACTATCAATTGTCATGTTGTGTAAGATTAAAGTATTCCCCCCTTAATTTCCCTACAGAATATATATATATTAAATATAGGGATGTATCTGATAGCACCTGTAGTTGATATGAAGTTCTGGAACTCTTGTGAGCAACTGAAACTGTAAGTTGCTATTTCTTCCCTTAACAAGATCAAAATCTTACAAACTTGAGGAAAACTTTTCTATTGTTTCCTTATCCTTCCAAACCATCAAAGATTCACTTTGGCTGCCTGGTCAGTGTAGCTGCTGGACATGAATGGCTTACCAGTATAATCTAGAGTATAATCTGAGATAAAATAGAAGATTCTTCTCCAGCAAGAGAACTTCGTCAAGAACAAAGCTGGAAGCTTCTGCTAGCCACAGTCGATATCCTGATTTTACCCTGGTGTTGGAGGACTATATTTGAAAAATCTATGAATTATTCCATGATTTCCTTCTTCTAATTGAGTAATGGAGCTTTCAGTAGCTGAAAAGGAGGCAGATATGCTTGTTTACAACCAGTGTTTATGAAAATAAAATAGTGTCAGCTGAACGGCAGTATTTTGGGGGTATGTAATGGCTGACTTCTCTAAGTCAGCTGGACACTGAAGAAGGGGGCCTCTGATCAGATATATTTGGTACTGTAAGTAAAAACCACCTCTGTCTGCAGTTCAGTGCTTGCATTAATGTTCTTTCTGAAGCTTTGTGCA
Source organism: Alectura lathami (assembly GCA_013399715.1). Classification (NCBI taxonomy): domain Eukaryota; kingdom Metazoa; phylum Chordata; class Aves; order Galliformes; family Megapodiidae; genus Alectura; species Alectura lathami. The sequence goes on from VXAV01002904.1 coordinate 187,154, forward strand.
GTGGGGAAAGCTTTTGCATGTACATATGTGTGTTCTTTCCCTTGTTCTCAATGGTGTGTGGGTCAGTTATGCTGACGGTCTGTGTGTGGGGCACTGTTTGTGCATCTGATATGTGCCCCTTTTATCCTAACAGTCAGAAACATTAGATCTGTTAGGTACAAATCAGTCTGCATGGCTTACTCTGCAGACTGTGTACACTGAGATTAAGGTATAGTTTTTGGGAAGGACTATGCAGGACATTGTTACATATATTGGAGATGGATCTTGCATCTCAAGTCACCAAAGGATTGCTTTTTCCAGGTGAGTCGTTCACTCTTCTGCTGTGTTGCAGCTTCGCAGTTTCAGAGCCGTGTCTCTTGGAGGTGAATGGGAAGAGCAGGGTCTAGTGTTCTTCTTGCCTTGCCTGTGGCAGTAAGTGCAGGGGCAGCTCGAGCAAGCAGACAGTGATACTGAATGGCCTTCATCAGGCTTGATGCAATTGATTGTTAGTTTTGCCACCCAGCTGAAGTAAAAGCAAGTTGGAGATGGTTGAGGACAGTCTGACCTTCAGTGCAGTGTTCAACCTAATGTGACGGTCACAACACAGGCCTGTACTGAGGTTAAAATGAATGAACAAATGATTTTATGCTGTTTTATACTGAACAGTGATAAAACTAAATAAGTCGATCTAAGTCTGGTTTATTAGGATTGTTGAGAGAAATGTTTTGGTGCGATCTGCATGCCTTTACCAAAAGTTATTTTAGCATGTCATGTTCAGTCAATTCAGCATAGCCATGGTTGTTTCATGCTAGAATCTTGGTGCAGGGCTGGTTCAAGCCACAAATCCCATACTATGCTCTTGTGTTTTTGCTCCATTTTAATCCAGCAGCTTTGCAAGCAGCTTACTTGTCAGGCAGTTAAACTTGCACAAGAGAAAATTTGTGCAGCTTCATATATAACAGTTATTTGGGATGAATGCTACTGTGAATATATCCGTACATACACTTCTGCACTACATGAAGAACATAGGTTCCATACAGTGCTCTGTAAAAGTTTGTAGGTTTCAAAATCTGCAGGTAGCTCAGTAATTGATTTGTTGAATGTGGAAGTTGCGCTACAGAACATAAACATACTGAGGCTTTTTGGGGGGCAGCTTGCTGGTGTGGACTGTTGTTCAGGACTGTTAAATTGCTTTGGCTTCATAGCCGTGGTATTTTAATCTCTCCTTCTCTTTTCCATAGGCAGGAGTAAGGCAGCTTTACATACAGATTGATGTCGCAGCCATATAGTGAGTTTCTGAAATTGTGCTGTTGGACCAAAGTTTTCTGTACTGTAACGGTGTAGAACAAGACTTCCCAAGACAGAGCCTGCCTCCACCGCCGGCCTGGAATTGACTGATTAGATTTCCATCTTTGGACTATGGACAGAGCTGACTTCTAAGGAGTAAATATTGAGTGAATGTTATTGACTTTGGGTCTTGTCTTTTTGTGGCTCCTACACTTGTAAGTTTCTGAAGGTTTTTTACTTACTACGTTTATTCCAATAGGAAACTAAAATGGTGGTACTGGAAACCCTGTAACGTCTTCAGTAAAGCTGCTGAAACCACTGCTCATTCCCATAAAACCAGTGTTATCAAAAATTGGAAACTTGTTTTGTACAGAATGTCACAAATGCTGACATGCTTCAGTGTAATTGTGTGTTTGTACAATTGTTTGCACTTTGCAAACTTAATGAACCAAACCATATTGGGTTTTCAAAGTGCCTTTTATATCAGGAGAGGTATTTGCCAGCATAAATATGAAGCATCAAAGGGTTTTATTATTTCTACAAATATATCATAGAATGGCTTGGGTTAGAAGGGATCTCCAAAGATCATCTAGTTCCAACCTTCCTGCTGTGGACAGGGCTGCCAGCCACTAGCTCAGTGGATCAAACTGCCCAGGAACCCATCCAGCCTGGCCTTGAGCACAGCCAGGGATGGGGCAGCCACAGCTCCTCTGGGCAGCCTGTGCCAGCGCCTCACCACTCTCTCAGGGAAGAATTTCTTCCTGATGTCCAACCTAAACCTTCCCTCTTTCAGTTTTAGCCCATTCCCCCTTGTCCTACCATTCTCCACCCGGGCTAAAAGTCGGTCCCCCTCCTGCCTGTAAGCTCCTTTCAAGTATTGGAAGGCCGCAATGAGGTCTCCCCGGAGCCTTCTCTTTTCCAAGCTGAACAATCCCAACTCCCTCAACCTTCCCTCACAGGAGAGGTGCTCCAGCCCTCTGATCATTTTGGTGGCCCTCCTCTGGACCCGCTCCAACAGCTCCACATCCCCTCTGTCCTGGGGGCCCCAGGCCTGGACACAGCACTCCAGGTGAGGCCTTCCAAGGGCAGAGTAGAGGGGGACGATCACCTCCCTCTCCCTGCTGGCCACCCCTCTCTTGATGCAGCCCAGGATGCCATTGGCCTTCCTGGCTGCAAGAGCGCACTGCCGGCTCATGGCCAGCTTTTCGTCAATCACAACGCCCAAGTCCTTCTCCGCAGGGCTGCTCTCAAGGAGTTCTTCTCCCAGTCTGTACACACACCTGGGATTGCCCCGACCCAAGTGCAACACCTTGCACTTGGCCTTGTTGAACCTCATCAGGTTCTCGTGGGCCCACTTTTCCAGCCTGTCCAGGTCCCTCTGGATGGCATCCCTTCCTTCAGGGGTATCAACTGCACCACTCAGCTTGGTGTCATCAGCAAACTTGCTGAGGGTGCACTCGATCCCACAGTCTAAGTCGTCAATAAAGATGTTGAAGAGCACCGGTCCCAAGACGGACCCCTGGGGGACACCGCTCGTGACCGGCCTCCACCTGGACGTAGAGCCATTGACTACAACCCTTTGGCTGCGACCCTCCAGCCAGTTCTTTATCCAGCGAACAGTCCACCCATCCAATAATCCATCTCTCTCCAGTTTAGAGATAAGGATGTGGTGCGGGACCGTGTCCAAGGCCTTGCACAAGTCCAGGTAGACGACATCCGTCGCCCTCCCTTGCTCCACTGATGCCATCACTCCATCGTAGAAGGCCACCAGATTGGTCAGGCACGACCTGCCCTTGGTGAAGCCGTGCTGGCTGTCCTGGATCACCTCCTCATCTCGCATGTGCCTTGGCATCTCCTCCAGGATGATCCGCTCCATGACGTTCCCAGGCACAGACGTGAGGCTCACTGGCCTGTAGTTCCCCGAGTCTTCCTTTCTCCCTTTCTTAAAAATGGGAGTGATGTTTCCCCTTTTCCAGTCACCAGGGACCTCGCCTGACAGCCCTGACTTTTCAAATATGATGGAGAAGGTCATATATCTCATATGCAGTCTGATTACTTACTAGTGATGTGTCGCAGGGTTTTGTGTACTTGCATAACTGTAGATGTTAAACTTCCCTTACTATTGCATCTTACCAAACAGGAAAAATTCTAAAGGTAAAAGGCAAAGCCATTGTGAAGAGGCTTCCAAAACTAGCTGGATATTTTCTTGCATGTATCTTGTTGGAATTATTTTAGTTAAGGATTCAGATTTAACTCCAGTTCTTAGTCTCTTCATACTGTTGAGAGAAATGAGATGTTACATGATGCTACCCATGTTCATGGTCACTGAAACAGCAGGCAGCTGAGGGAAGATGATGGGGAGGGAAACAATGCATGAAGCTTTTTATTTTCCAAACTGTGAGGGCAAAAAAAAATTACACCCCTAGTTTGTGGAAGTCTAAATCTCCTTGATTTTAATAGCTTGTAGTAATTCTTATTCAAGTGATTGGTGAGATAAATCTGCCTTTCCAAATACTAAAAATGTGTTCTGGTGGTTACAGCCGAAATGGAAATAAAGACCACTGTTCATGCTATTTAACATTAATGCTTTTCCAGGTTGGCAAGTCAAACTGTCTCACTGTAACTTTGTGTGTTTTTCATTGGGAGAAGAAATTCTTACTGGAGTAAGCGTTTTGTTTGCTTGGTTTTTTTTTTTTTTTTTTTCCTCCCAGAATCAGTAATGGTCACATTTTGTTTTTTCAGATCTCAGATCTGTGTTCAGATCTGAGTGCTGTTGTCAATAACAATCTGCTGTACTTCATATTTCAGATAATTCCACTATGCTGTAGTTGTTGTCCCCTTCTAAAATCTTCTGTTACGAAGTTATTTTACTTACAAGCAGAACATTGTGGAGGTAGAAACAAGACAGGCATTTGTCTGGTAAACCATAGCTGCTGCTGACTGGTGTGGATCTTCAGTATCCTCCTGGCACCTGATAGAGAGCAGGGCTGCAGTCAAGGCCCTCTGAAGCCAACAGTGTCTGTAGTAAGTGGCCCCTCAGTTCAAGAAGGACAGGGAACTGCTGGAGAGGGTCCAGCACAGAGCAACCAAGATGATGAAGGGAGTGGAGCATCTCCCTAATGAGGAAAGGCTGAGGGAGCTGGGTCTCTTCAGCTTAGAGAAGAGGAGACTGAGGGGTGACCTAATTAATGTTCATAAATATGTAAAGGGTGGGTGTCAGGAGGATGGAGCCAGGCTCTTCACTGTGACATCCAGTGACAGGACGAGGGGCAATGGGTGCAAGCTGGAACATAGGAGGTTCCACTTAAATATGCGGAGAAATTTCTTCACAGTGAGGGTGACAGAGCACTGGAACAGGCTGCCCAGAGAGGTTGTGGAGTCTCCTTCTCTGGAGACATTCAAAACTCGCCTGGATGCATTCCTGTGCGATCTGCTCTAGGTGTTCCTGCTTCGGCAGGGGGACTGGACTAGATGATCTGTTGAGGTCCCTTCCAATCTCTAACATTCTGTGATCCTGTGAAGTGCTAGGCATTGGGGAAGTACTGAAGACTTACTTGCAGAACTGGTTGGTTTGCCACTGGTGTTTCTGAATTCATGACAGAGATGAAGTTTCCAACCCTCGTTCTGTTGTGTTTGTATCGTCCCTGAATTTTCATCTCTCGATATGAAATCAGTGATGGTTGCCAGATGTATAGTTGGTACCTGCAGTCTCCTAATGAAATACAGAAACATGAACGTTGATTTTGTAGAAAGCATGGGTTCTACTTCTGTACTCGCAACTGAAAACCATGTGTAAAGAAAAGTTGCAGTAAAAAGCCACATAGCACTTTGAAACCTTTATAGTCCCTTGCGGTCTTCAGAGCTTTCTTTATCTTTATTGCTGATGGCTGATCCTGTTCAGTTCTCCTGGGTTTGCAGTGCCCTTTCAGGCAGCTGCACTGTTGTGCATCCATCTCCTCTGGCCTCCTGCCTGGCACCCTGTCAGGCACACCTCTGCCAGGTGTGAAGGTCCTGAGGAGGATGGGATCTGAAGGTCACATGGGGCAGGGTTGGGTGCAAGAATCTTTTGAGCAAATTTGAGTGTGTCAGTTTAAGATACCATTCTGTGTATGATCACAGAAAAGGTAATTAAGAGAGCTGGGAGCCCTCGATTTGCTGAGTGGAACATAGACTGCTGCTTGTTGTGCAGCAGCATAATTTCTTTATGTTGGTGTTACATTTAAAGGCAAGCAGCAGTCAACTTCATCACAACTGTCATGATCCAAGAGCACAGTTTGGTTTAAGAGCATGTTTCAGGATGGAGCATTCCTGGTCTTGCTGAAATACTGTAGTGCTGCCTAAGTGGTTGGGCTTGGCCGCTGTTGGAGTTGTCTTCATGAAAAGACAACTGCTACGACTTGTTTCCAAGTAAGAATCTGCCCAGGTGGCATCTGGGTGGTTTTTTCTTTTTCTTTTTTTAAGATCTGTATCTACAGATACAGATTTCCTTTTCATTATAAGGAGTGCAAAAGCCAATAAGCTGGTTATAATGACACAATACTGATTTTAGTCATTTTTTACATCTTTTTATTGCTGAGAAGGACTTGTGATTTCTAACCAAGGTAGCACACTAATTTTTAAGGGTGATTTGATGTTTTATGGTAAGAAATGCATCATTTGTGAAATGTGGGTAATTTGAAGGTGATTTAGGGAAGCCAGACCCAAAATAGACTTTTAAGCTATATTAGTGTTTCTGAACAAGGATGAGCATTGCAGAGTTCTGCAAAAGACAGTAGATGGCCTGTCCAGTAGCTGACTACTATCACCTTTAGCTCTCCTGTCAGTAAGCAGAGTGACATTGACTTGTTTTTCACCTACTAAGGGGCTACTTACTGAGGTTTTAGGAGAGTACAAATCATGCAGTTGAAAGCGCAGCCTTCATCTTGACCGTCAAAGCTGAGCTACCTTGTCTGGCTGATTGCGTTGTGCTTGGCTTGCTAGTACTTCGCTTTTAGCACCTTACTGGAGATGCGTCACTTTGTTTAGACAGACTTGTGCAGGTAACTGATAGCCAGTGGTGGAGAAGTGTCTGCAGATCATCTGCTAGTGCTGGCTTTCCTAGGAATCTGAACTTGAGCCAAATTTCCAAAGTAAACTTTTCTAGTGTTCCATGTAGCTGAAGCCTAGTGTAGGGTTACTGTCCATCTTACTGATTTTTTTTTTTTTTTGTGAAAGAAAGCGGTAACTTAAAACCACATTGTCCCAGAGAACAATTCTGCAAACTGCGTTTTTACATGATGTGCAGTAAAATGCTATTTCACTTTGCTCGGCAGCAAGCTGTGAAATACATGGCTGTGTTTCTGAAGAGTTTAGAAAAAAGTACTTCAGCATGTTTCTACTTAAAATGCCCTCGGTGTTGCGGTAAATAAGGGGGCCCTAAGTGAGAGCTGGGTTCCCTAAACCAAAGGCAGAAAGTGCTGGTCTAAATAAATGGCTCCGCTCCTATGTAATGCTGCATCTCATTGTTACGAAGAGCTGGTGACGCTATTTTTACACAGAAATTGAAACTGCTGCTACTAATAGAATAGACCTTAGTGATTTTTTTTTTTTCCTTAAGTAGTGAACTTGGGTTTAAAGGTAGAGAAAGGAACAGGTATCTTTGTAGCTGTTGGTCAGGGAACCTGTTCGAGGAATGTAAACAAGATGAAAGGTGAGAGAAGTTGCTCCTGAGCTGCAGTTTTCCACCCTTAAATGTTTAAACTGCAATACAATTGTGAAGTTCATGGCTTTTGTTCTGTACTGAGTGCCAATTTCAGTTGCTGAAACCCTGATGCTTCTATAAAATGCAAACCCTAATGTAGCTCCTGTAACAGGATACTTTCAATGCCAGTTCAGAACAACAGCTTCAGTCACTGATTAGCCTTGTCCTGTTTTCCCCAGCAGCCACAGGCTGCCACTTGCTATGATTCTTAATTATCCTTCTTCTCTGAAGTGTGTTTATGAGAGTAAGAGGGGGTTTATTTTAGTTTAGTTTTACTATGTAATTAATGTCTCTGTTGCTTTACACCGATTCAGTGGTTAATTCATCCTTTACACTTCTACCACAATCCCCATCTCCAACTTACTGGAATCTCCTTTTGGGTTCTTCCCCCTGCTCAGCTTTTTGCAATGACTGTCTGTGTTGGGACTTATTGGCCAGAGACTGCTTTAATGTGAAAAGGTGCCAGTGGTGCTCCTCTTGCCTCTGCTTCCCTGTGGGCAAATACTGGTCAATCTACTTGGCTGTTTCAGTGAGCCACAAAAGGTTCCTGCCTGTGTGGTAATTAAGCAGAAATAATGTGTAAAAGGAGTTGTGTATTTCATTTTCCATGTGGATTGGAGCCTTTCTTTCATGTGTGCATTAGGGTCCTGTACAAGAGTAAAACGAAACACTTCAGTATGTTGGCTGAAGTGTGAAGTAATGTGAATGAAGGATTGCCAAAATCATTCTGGGTAGCATAAAACATACAGCTTGCATACAGCATATTGCTCACCTTCAGCTTTCGGTTACCAGAATCACTCTTAGCAATGAGCTTAAACTGAATAGTACAGTATCAAAATACCTGTAAAGGAATCTTAATGGTAACAGGCAGCTTACTAAAATTCTGAAGACCATATGATTTTGTTCTGGAATGCTCATGTAGTAGCTTAGCCATGACTTGTCCCAAGTGCAATATTAGAAATTTTTAATGTAATCTTTTCTACTTGAATACAGCCTATATAAAATGTTAAAATGCCCTATATTGCTAAGAAGATAGGGGATCAAACTTCTTTCCAATAAATCTTCAGTTAAAGAAAAAAACCTGCATACAGGTCTGCTTTGTTTGCTAACAGCACGTGTGTCTAGCTGATACAGCAACTGTCATCCACGAGCTGATTCTGAAGGGAATATTTGCAGTCTGTTTTTTGAGAGCTGACATGAACTCAGCTGTGCTTGTTGCAGTTTGAGTCCAGCACGTCAGGAATGCTAACATTTACACGTGAGGAACTCCAGCCCTATGTGAAGTTGCGGTCCTGAAGTAAGAATTCCTGTGCAGTTTCTCCCTCTGTTTTACCAGCTGACCAAAGGGTGGAATCTTGTCTTAGACAAAGAGAACATTCTCATCTGTATTCATTCTCCCAAGGGTAAACGTGAATACAGATCTCACAGGGTTTGCACACTGTCTTTTCTATCTAAATGCTTTTCATTTAAGCAAGCTTGAAATAGTTGGAGGAAAAACTGTATGCTGTCAGGAAATTAAAGATCAAATAAAAACTTCATTGTGCCATTTTTTATTTAAGTGGTCTTTTGCACTGCATTATTTTCAAACTTGGAACTATCTACAGAAAAAAGCTTAAGCATTTCTAATTCCAGAGGATGCATAGTGCCTGTAACAATCATGGAATGTAGTGGACCACCTAATTCCATTGTGGACATCTCACGGAGTGTGCCTGAAGCAATCTTCTGATCTGGAGCACCCACACGTGCGAGGCCAACGCAGATTGTGTTTTCAGTAATTTCTGTAAGAAAGGATATTTAAGAAGTGATTCTTACAAAACTCTTTCAGGAACCAGGTGTGAAATGTCACTAAAAGGATTAATTTTATTAATAACATATCATAAAAGAAAAACTCTGAATGCTCAAACCTTGACACCCCTCTCCTATGCCTCCAGTTAATCATTGGAGTAGCCTAGACTGAAGCCTGTTCTTGAAAGAAAATACAAAACTGTATCTTGGAGCTGTTGATAAGCAAGAATGGGAAGGCAGCAGCAGAACAAACTACATTCAGACTGCAGTTTCTGATGAGCTCTATGCTATGGATGAAATAAAAGGATTGTTTCCTTTACATCCTAACAATGCTTCAGGAATAAACATTTAGGATTTTTATCTATACTCCCCCTTCTAACAGAAATTCATCTAACACAAGGAAGTCCTCTTCATGGAGAGGTGAAACGTCTCTCATAGTATGCTCTTGGCTAGTATTAAGGATTTGAGGTCAAAATCACAGCCCTGCATCTTTGAGCTAACTAGATTCATGCTGGTGTTCACGTACAGCGTAGCGTGACCAGTCTAAATAACATGTAGCTGAGGTTTCTGAAGCTGGACTACCTAAGATGCCTGGCTGCAGCCTCCTGCAACTGTAATGGATCAAAGACCTCACAGTTAAAAACAGACAGAAACAGTATGGAGTTACCAAACTGAGGCTTTGACTGCATCTCCTGGAGCCACCAGTGCTCATTCATCTGTGCTCAATTAACTAGGCTGTGTCCAAGCTCTGCCAAATCTGTCCCACAGGTAGGATCTAAAGCCCAGTTCCACTGCAGATCAGGAGAACTCCCTGATGAAGCGGAAGGCAGCCGAGTTCCTCTGAAAGGCAGATGAAAACATTACAGTAGTAGTACCTGGTTCTTCTCCTTGGAGTCTCCTGTTTTGAATAATGGCAAGGAGCTGTTCTGCAGCTTGGTTCACGCTCATGTAGCGTGGTGGCTCATAAATCTTCCTTCCTCTGCAGGGAAAGATAAGTGGAGAAGTTTAAATACAAACCATTTCATTACCCCTATTACAGTTTATTTCAAATGAAATCTGTGGACAAGCAAATTGAACTTAAAGAGGCCCACACTCTCAGGCTGGGCCTTTGAGACAAGAGTGGAATTTCTAAGGATGACAGAAGTCTCTTGTGCTCTCACCACACCTGTGAAACAGCAGGGCCTCCATCTGGCAAATCATTTGAAACCTAAAAGCAAATTCTGCTGTTGGAAGCAACATGCAGGTTTTGTGACTACTCCTGAAAGATGCATTAGGCTTAAATTCAAGAGCAAACTACTGTTTTCCTGTTAAATGCCTTGCAGACAGATCATTACAGACTAGCAATACATTTTTAAATGAAATGCTTCTTTCTTTGCCAACTGTGGCTTCATTCAAACAGACTTCAGTTTGAAACTCCAAAATAAACAAACCTCAATGATAGTGTGAGACTTCACAAATGTTAATTTAGACCAGAGATGCAGCATGTGTGTAACATAACTATTTATTTTCCCCATTGTCAAAACGTACGGACTGCAGAGCTGATTAAGGTAGACAAGTGTGCTTTTGGATACAGTTAAACGAACTGAAGAGAACTTTCTATGGGCTGCTTATTTAACTGCTGCAGAATGGTGGGATGTATTCTGTACTTCCAGCCAGTGCAAGGAAGAATGCATTCAGAGCCCTGTTTGTGCTGTTAATCTATTTCAAGATGGGACAGTACAGCAGTAAAATAACACTTGGCCTGCCAAGCAGAAAGCTTATCCCACTCTGACCTAACGCTTCTCGCAGAAGCAAAGATTATGCTCTGCTGCAGCTTCATTCAATCACTGTAAATAAAGCCAGGTCCTATTGTAATGAACAGAAAAATTCCACTCCCTGTAAGAAACAGAAGACCATGGCCACTGAGAAGTACAAGAGAAGACAGGTAAGTTCAGTATGAGACTTTAGACAAAGAACCTTTGTTCCTTGTACAACAAATACTTTGTTTCCATATATTTTCAAAGTTGTGACTCACTTCATTAGATTCTCCAGAGACTGCTCCTTGACTTTAATATCTGTGGAACAAAACAGTAACATGAAAACACAGGTTCCCTACAAAATTGCCAATTTGTTTTCTGTGTAGGTAAAGCTTAGTTTAGAGGATTCTATAAATGTTACAGCAACATTTTAGCTATTAAAGGAAAATGGAATCTGGATTACATATTATTGTTTCATACGTTAATTATGAAGAAATGAGTGTGATTTCATGCATGTGATTTTGCCTGAAGACAATGTGAAGTATTGCAAATTTCAGAGTGGGCAGAGATGAGTAAAAATTCCTGCTAAGTATAAAAACGGTAGGCATGCCTACCCTGGGATAACTAAATGCTGCCATGCTTAAGCACACCGGGGTGTTGTGCCTGCTCCTAAACTATGAATGCACGGTGGCTACAGAAGGTAAAACCGTGTGACTGATCGACAGCGATTGCAACACCACCATGCAGGAACCTGTCTTTCGTTAGCACTTCCTTACTGTCCCCATCCAAATTCAGAATGATCTTCTCTTATGGGAAAAAGAGATTTGGGCAAAGAAAAAAGGTCAGGTAAAGCTCTGAACACCTGTGATTGTATGAAACTCCAGCTGACCACACTCTCCAAGTGTCCATCAGATGTTACCTGTATTCAAATGCCTGAGAAACATTACTGTAGTGAAAGCTGGATACATTTTTTAATCCTCATTTTAAAAGTATTGCTTAAACTGTAAGATCAGCTTGTAAACTAAGGTGCCTCTGAGGATCGTGGTTTAAAAGGCAAAGCTGCAAGATCATTAGTGCACAGTTTACCAAATTGCTTTTATGTAACTGAAGTTACTTTGTAATCAGAAGTGTACCAGCACTGATCTTTTTATGGCACATTTGCTCTCCTGGCAACCTAATCTAGCTGGTCAGCAATCAGTATGTAGATCAGCGTGACCAAGTAGCAGTAAGGGAACAGTTCACTTGGAAATCGGCACTTTTCAGCAGTCAGCTGCAATGAGGTGCAGGTAGCACAACTGTCCCTGAAACATGAGATTTATAATTCAGTGTTACTGCTCCAAAATTTTAACTCTCTTGCTACTGCATAAAAAACAAACAAACAAAAAAAAAGGAAGAAAAAAAATGATTATACAAAAAAAAAATTAAAGAATGCCTGGTTTTAATGTGTTATGGTTGGAACAATTCTTGTTTCAAGCACTCGTGAAGTCACCCTTCTTTAGAAGAACTGGCAGTATTCTGATACTGAGCCAAGTTTGAAAACAACCAACTTTCAAGGCATTGAGAAGTGTGATGTGCAGTGATGCTTACACATTTAAATTGCTTCCTGTTCTGGATTCCTCCAGTTACCACTGATTTTGTTTTTACTAAAAACATGAATGTATTTAGTACTAAGATCCCGCTGTGTCTGAAGGGTGACACAGAAATGTATCTACATACATGTACAACACACAGGTACCTTACAGCTTACATGCAGGCAATTCCCCCATCTCTGAGGAGTTGCATGGGCCAGTACAGGTAGGTGGACAGGACTAGTGGCTTCTAGGATTGTTGGGTGGGATAAAGGTCAGACAGCACTATGGGGAGCCTGAGGACAGTGCTCCGCTAAGAGCAGTACAGTAGTAGATCCACAGTCACCAAGGGTTTTTACAGTACTGATGCTTTTCACATGCCAGTCACCTTTTGCCAAAACATCAGCTGGGATAATTTAGGAAAGGGATCATCAGCTTACAGAACAGAGATGTGGTTAAATGTACCATTTAGCTCCCCAGATAGCTGAATGTGTGGAACTCCAGCCTCATCAAGTCAATACAAGACAGCTGCTAGCCACTGCAATCTGACCTGGGTCCTGAGCTTCATCTAGCTTAAATCACACTGATGGCTACAGCCAATACGGGCCTCTTGCTTGCACCTGTCTTCCACAAAGACATCATTTCTTCTGGATTTTCTGAAGAGGAATTAAGCAATTCCTGGCCACTGTAGCATGAACAGTGGCTGAACTATATTCCGATTGTTGGTGTACTTTCAAAGACATGTTATCTAAGAACCTCTTTAATCACAGACTTCATCTCATGCCTGTCGCTATTGTACCTGGATGATAAGGAACTGGGAGAGATGCTGCTTACCAAGTAAGCACAGAGTGTGCATTCCATTCCGCCTGTTCTTCTTGATCTTGTCAAAAAAGCTTTCTGGCTTCCATGTATCCGTCCAGAAAACTATAGAAACTGTCTCTCCAAAATTGTACAACTGTAAAACAAGTGCAATAAGCACACAAAAATATTAGTACAGCACACAAAAAAGCTGTAAAAATAACAGACAACTGGCAACCCTCAGAAATCCTGAGCATAGCAAGGAAGTTTCATTCCACAGAGAAACTTCCCTAGCAGACACTGAAGTTTGCTGGCATAAGTACAAAAGAAAACACTGCATTAAACAAAAGTTGCCCCGCACTTCTCCATATCCCTTGATTAGTTCTAAAGCATTCATTTTCGTTCTCTCTTTTCAACAGAATTTGTAATCAGTGGACTGTATCTCTGCATTCCCCTTTCCCACACACAGTAACTTTCAATCTACCTTCTATCGTTTTTACTTAATTAAGTTCTTTTAAAGGCAAAACTTAGGAAGATTAGCACCAAAACTATTATTTATTATTTTGTTTTTCAGTTAAGGCTAGGCAACGTCTTGTAAACCTCTAACACTTGCAATGTTCTCCTAAGCTTTGATTCTACTGATAGAGGAGGATTTATATTTAAACAGCACCCTCCTGCAGATGGGAGCCGTACCATGCAAAGGCCATCACAGTCTGAGGAGACAGCTCATGGAAGACCTGCGGACAGGGACAGCTTGCGCCTGAACCAGAGAGGTGCAACGTTGTTCATGCACGTATGGTAAGAAGAATAGTGCTAGCAGATTCTATGTCAGACATGCTCACTGCCTTTATTTGCAGTCTAATACCATTTATTACTGTAGATCCCTACTCCTGGTAAAGATATTTGAAGCAATGCTCTTGCCAGTCATTTCCAGTGATGCAAAAGTGAAAATTATTTGTAACCTGAGGCAGAATTTGGCCTGGAGGTTTTTGTAACCAACTGGAAAATGGGCAAAAGCACACATCAATTTTGGTCCATTCAGCTCTGGAATGGGGCCAACCAAGATGGATTTTTGGATTTTACAGCTTGCCAATATCCCATCTGCTCAAGCCTATGAGAAGCAGTGGTTAGGCAGACCATCCTCCCCACCTGCTGTTTAAACCTGCAAGGAAGAACACCTTTCCCCAGCCCACTACAGGAGGCACTGTGTCTGCTGTCAGCAGAGAGGGGGACCCTGCACAGAAGCAGCCCTGGCAGCACTGTGCCATGTGGGGATTTCCCCATACCTACTTGTTGTACTGCTTTTAACTCCTTTATGCTGGCAGAACAGAATTTGAACCAAAGCAGAAAGTTGTTTTCAAGGTACTAAGAGCTGGAATTCTAACCATTCATGCCAGTAGGAACAGCCTTTACTCAAAGATTCCTGGAATATTACTGAAAACATTTCCTCTTTGAAGTATTTCATTCTAGCACAAGGACAAGAACACAGAGCGTACATTTCACAACCTAAAGGTTCTTCCAGTAAGCTAAATATAGGCTGAACCAAATGCTGAACAAATGAATTGCTCCTGATGTAACTTCTTAACTATTTCAGGGCTGTACTCTAGAGAAAGAAAAAAAAAAAAAAAAAAAAAAAACTAGCAAGCTGTTCTATTTTTCTTGTGGTAAGAAAATTGTGTAACAAATCTGAAGCAGAACTGTTGGAACAAGGAGTTTCTCCCCTTCACTGTTAGAGCACCTGGTACCAGGTCAGCTTTTAATCTCACTGGTGAGGTGGTGCAGGTTATTAACTGTAACTATGTAAGACAGCTAAGGACTAACATCATGCTTTGAGATTGTGAAGAAGTTTAACGTGACAATGAACAGCAGCTCTGTGTATTTTCAGTGAAACAGCCACGTTGCATGGTTGCTGGCACAACTTTCAAGACAGGCAGCAGCAGATGAAGTTTCACGGCAGTTGCGTGTGCTGCACCCTACATCAAACAGCTGGGGTGCAAGAGTGGGCAGGATTTGTTCTGTACAAGCTAAAACATTTCAAGCATCACACTTGCACAAAACAGGTTTGTTACAGTGCCCACATTCTGCTCAAGCACAGAAGTGCCAGAATTTCAGAGGGTGAGCCTCTGAAGTGAAGTGGCTGGGCAGACTCTTGCTGCTCTCAGCTTGGAAACTGCTGCTTTCACCTTTTCACTGCTGCTCAAAGTCTTCACAGAAGAATTTCAAAAGCTCGTTTTGAAAGACCTGTCTGGAACACCCCTCCCCCTGCCCAAGCAGTAATTGGCTTAAGCAAAGCTTTGTGACTTAACTTCTGCAATGCAACCAGCTACAGGCAGGAAGGGAAGCCAGAACTCTCTGCTCCTAGGCAATGCTCCGTCTGCTAGAGCTTTCTGCCTCTCACAACATGCTGCAGGAAGCTGTTCTCGATTTTGTCAGCTCAGAACAAACTTTAACTTTCTGTTCTATTTACATACTTAAATGAATGTCAGACAACTTCTGCTACTGAGGTGTCTGTTTTCACTGGTATCTTTAACCCTTCTATTAATATTTCTTATTTTACTTGTTGGTTCTGTAAGCAGAATGGATTGCTAATTGTGAGGCCAGAATAAACTGAGAGAAGAAGTGCTGGACCATGATCTCAGCTTGAAAAGTCTGCACGCAAGTAAAATTTCAGTGAAACTAAAGAACAGCTTCACTGATGACCAGTCTGAATGTCATCAGTAACTCAAAGCTGTCCGGGTCAACAGGCCTCACCTACAATACTGGTGTCAATAAGCACCACAAAAATACAGAGCATGAAAAGCACCGCAAGCTGAGACTAGCCAGGGAAATTAAAGAAGGAAGTTTTCCACCATCCCCTCTAAAATGTACTAAAGCAAGGAGGAGTGAAGATTGAAGCTAACATCAAAGGGCAGTAGGGCAACAGTTGCAGAGAAACCAAGAAGTACACATTTAAAAATGCAGACATTTATTTTTACGGAATCTTTTCCAGAATTACTGCTGTATCAGCTGCAATGATGACAAAGCAGTTCTTCACTTAACAGCCTACCTCCTCTCTTAAAACTTCAGAACAGCTTCAGACATGGAAACATGTCAAGGGAGGAAGGTAAAAGGAGTCCTGTCACTATGTTTTTCAAACTTGGTACCTGCACACACATGCAAATCCCCACAAACCCTGTAGGACTGTAAGGATGGGTACTTGGTGCACTATATGTATTTCTCACAGAACAGGACTGCTCTGCAAATGAAGATACTGCACAGACAGTGACAGACACCAAGAGATGTTTTTCTTCTAACGCTATTCGTCAATGCAATTTGGAGAGTGTGCAGCACTTTGCATCACCCCAGGTTGCTCACTGAACTTACACTACAAACCTAAATCACATTTTGTTCATCCTTGTCACAGGGGTTTCAAAGTGATGCCAGGCAACACTTAGCCTCAAAAAAAATGAAGCAAACAAGTCAGGTTTCTCCCCTTATCCTCCAATAACCAGTTACCAGCCCTCCACAACACTCACTGTGCGATGGGCTACACTTGTTGCCAGAGAACAGCTTGGGAAGTGGGACCATCAACAAGGAGGTAGTAGGAATCAGACAGGCTTCACTTTGCTTGTTATTGGCCACATGAAACAACCACAAGCCTAGACCTAGCTCTTTGTGCCATCTTCTCCTATACCACAGACTTTATCAACTTTGACTGCATTACATGAGAACCTTCACACAAGCTGCAGTGCTTTTTGCAGTCCGCACACAAGGCTGCAGCTGCTTCCAGTCCCTCAGTAAGTGCCTGAGAGAAAGGAACTGTGAAGGAAATGTTTGGCTGACAGAAGCCCGATCCGCATGACTGCAGTCTCCAGAAAGCAGCTGAGACAAATCACATAAAAGCAGGTGAAAGGAAGAACCGATTTTTCCTCTTAGCTGCCTCCTGCATCTCTGCTTAAGAAACAGCTGCTTTGCAAGTAGAACAAAATTCAGTTATCAAAGGACTCAGAAAGTCCAAGCAAACTTGAGCAGGACAGGATTTTCCCTCCAATGTAACACCCCCTTGTCTTTGATAAGCTCCTTAGGCACTTCCCAGCAATATCAACCATCAATAGTGTCCCACCCTGGTCACGTAGGTTACTAATCTGAAACGAAGATAACTAACAGGGACAGAAACCTGTTTGGAGTAAATTGATGTTTCTGGGCTGTATTTGCTGGTGCCAAATGGCATGAAGTTGCAAAGCAAATGTGAGTAATAAAGTAGTGTAACTAACACTGATTTAACTTTTAGTTGGTTTGAGAAGCAAATGTCAACTTCTAAAAGGCTCTCAGGCAGGCAGAGTTAAAAAAAAAAAAAAAAAGTGATAGAAAACAGTTTATTTTAACTGTCAGTGAATAAAAAAATACTTTGCATAGAGCCCCTCCTATTACAGCAGAGTATTTTTGAAGATCAAGGCACAGAGAGGGCGGAGGTGGAACTCAGAGGTTCCGCTCCTGCAGCTATTACAGGTTTTCTATTTGACTATGAGCACGCTGGGTTATGATAGCATCCTTCAGCCTCCTTATTGATCAGTAACACTTTTCTGCTCGGTGCAGAAAGCAAAGACTCAAAGGTAACATAGCAAGCACTGCTTTTTTGTTTAAATGATCAGCTAGTAGCTAAAAGGCAAAACTACTTTGTAGCTGTATTTGTGTTAACTGGACTGCAAACAAAAGATCATCAAGATGCGTCACTGAAAGAAACAAGGGAACTGCAGGTGTTTGTTCCAAAGCTATTCAGGTGGAAAGTGGGTACATCTCAGAAGAAAGGCAGGTCTTGCTATGGCACGTTTTTAATTAGCCACCCTACCAAAATGTAAAATAAATGCTTACAAGACCACTCTTCCAGAAATGAGCAGCTCTTCCCTAGGACCTGTACACCTTTTTTTTTGAAATTAAGAAATAAATGGACACAATACTAAGGGCAATAACTGAAAGTCTAGAAGATAGAATGGTGCTCCCCATACAAGTGAAAGAGGTGCAACTCCTTCCACAAAAACCTTTCCTAGATTTAAGGCATAAAAATAAAGCTTATTATTTACTGCTGAAGACAAACTAACAACACACCTCTTAAAGTTCCTTAGCAAAGCTGACCATTCGTTATGCTTTAATAATATGAGCAGGAGAATAATCAGCTTTCAAGTTGAGCAACACAGTTAAAAAAAAAAGTAATAATAAACTGAAAATAGTTTCTCCCCAACCCTTCAGAAGTTGGGGAGAAATATATTTATGCTCTTTGAATGTGACAAAACACAAATGCTCTGAACTTACCTAAAATTTATAGCTAATGTTAACATTTCTGCAGAGATAGCTGTACAATATTTGTAGTACGTAGAATCACAAAGCTGATTTTCAGGAAGTTACTCCAGTAATTCTATTGTACAGGAAAACTGCACAACTGCCAGAATGTTGTTGGCTGCATGGAAACATCGCTCTGGTGACAAGCAACATGTTCTTTTGTGAACAGACTGGGCTGTAGCTGCATTTTGCTGAGGGCCTAATCAACAGTTACAGCTCACTACGCACATGGCTTTCAGAACAGTGTATAAAGGTGTTTCCTGTTTTTCCTCTAGTAAGAAAGAAAGAGGTTTTGTATCACAATCAGATTAAAACAATAAAAAAGCTAAGCCTTCTCTGTGGTGAAGCGAAAGAGGAATCCCTGTTATACTTCACAGCCACACTGCAATTTGAAACACAGTAATTCCAAAACTAAAATGATGGCAGGAGGTAGCCAAGAACATGAAGAAGACAAGACTGTTACAAGAAGTTATAAACCCCTACCACAACTCTAATTAAAGGGCTGGCTGTTTTTCTGTAAGATACCTGTGAGGTACAGTGAAGAGTTAAACGCATGTACTGGTCACAGTCCTGTCCGGTAACACAACACGGTCACTGTTTCCTAAAATGCTCTTTACAACAACAGGAATAGTGACTTAAGAGAAGGCAGTCCCTCCCAAGCCAGAACGAAAAAGGGGACTATTGCCAGGGTGAGTAACATCACATTTCCTTCTTGATCTTTTAGCATGGGATAAGGAAACAGCTAGTCTTCAAAACGCTACATACGTGAGAAAATACACAACTGTTTGCAATATATTCCCAGTTAATTTTCTTCCTTTTTTTTTTTTTTTTTCCCCTCAATTAACCTAGAAGCTCTATACTCCTCTTTCCTATCCCTGATTG
>VXAV01002904.1:221637-239045 GCA_013399715.1 Alectura lathami
AATATCCAGACAGCTGTTACAGAAACGAGAAACTTCATGGCGTAGTCTCTGGGCTTTACTCAGGTCAGGTCTGTTTGCAGTGTATCAGCACAACAGCATCAGGAACATGAAAATAGCACATGCACACAGTGCAGCTGTACTGCCGTACGGCGTGTGGATGCCACTGAGACCTCTGTCAAGAGTTCTCTGGTACATCTTCTCATACCAGCATGGTGTGGATGTACCTGCCCTCTTGCAGAGCTGCCAGGGCCTTCTCGCTGTCCCATCAGGTTTGCAGAAGCAAATTCCTGCCTGTACTTCGACTGCTCCAGCTCCTCCTGTACCGTGTTCAGACAAAAGCACCGTCAGCAGTACCTGTTTGTTAGAATGACAGCACCGCATCAGCAGGTTTGGGTGGTTATTCCTGCAACTTTTACACAGGTTTGCCCTTAACTGGGTGAGTTTTAGATAACTTGTGTTTGTCGGGTGTGTAACGCGTATTCAGGAGACAAGCTCGTGGAGAAGGACTTTCAGATTATTTTGCAGTTGGCTTGAATACAAAGAAAAAAAAAAAAAAAAAAAAGTAAAAACGGCTGAATATATGAAATTATTAAACTGCTGCAGCTAAAGGGGAATTTTTCTTGCTCCATTCTTCTCCTCATCTCTTGCCTGAAATTTTGTGTTTTGTTTTTGTCTGGAGAGTTATTCAGCTTCCTGAGTAACTATAAAAATACACACTTTTTTGCCTGTTCAGCAATCTGAATCAGCTTGTCGGGGGTCACATGAATGCAGAAGTAGGTGAAAGACGAAGAGGGAGGACTGTGGGTGCCTCTTTCAATGACATTGAGCAAGGACGATGAGTAAGGGTTGTCTGCCCTTGAGCCAGTCTATAGAAGAGGCATGCAATTGTGTGAATGGATTGGCAGTGAACCTTGAAATGTGCTCTGTGTTCATTTGCTGTGTGTATAGGCAAGGTTTCATCATCATACGTGCTTGTAAGTTACTGGTGAGATCAAGTTGTAATGGCATCAAAA
Source organism: Alectura lathami (assembly GCA_013399715.1). Classification (NCBI taxonomy): domain Eukaryota; kingdom Metazoa; phylum Chordata; class Aves; order Galliformes; family Megapodiidae; genus Alectura; species Alectura lathami. Next base: position 222,651 of record VXAV01002904.1, read on the forward strand.
ACTGTATAATGTATTTATTAGGTCAGAGCAATACAGATACATGATGTGACCCCAATATTAATGTAATGTTGAGATAATAGAAATACAATTAATAGAACAAGGTATTTCAAGCTTATTATGGTATACAGCGCCACATACATACAATGAGAATGTAGACATTCATAAATTGATGTTTGCTGTTTTCTTTTGAGAGTTCTTTTCTGAAGTGACTAAAAAGTCAGCAAAGGAACAGGTATTTTCTGAGGTATTTTGTTTGTAATCTAGGTTTTAAAGTAGTACTGCGTACTGATGTCAGAAGAGAATAAATCTGTGAAGTGATCCCTAAATATCCATCCTGCAGTTTCACTAACATGAGCTCTTCTAATCTAAGTGGCTCCATTGATTTCAAGTAGCCACATCTGTCATATCAGAGGCCTTTTTTACATCTTTGGGTAAATAATATCTTCAGCTTTCGCAAAGAGTATGAAGACATGCTCCTCCAGAAAGTGTGAGAGAACGTAAATCCTGATTCTCATTTGAGGAAATGAAACAAATCAAAAAAGAGTAAAGAAATGTTTATTAAACATTGATTTATTTAGTGCATAGGGCTGCTGTAGTTTAGGCGTAGGAGTTGAGATAATTCCCTCAAGGCTAATCTTGGTCTCTTTGTTTCTTCTGAAACAAGTGTGCATGCCATCTCTGAATGGGGAACAACAACAAATATATTCTCAGTTTTTCTTCTGTCCCACTCCCTCACTCTACCTTAAAAGGGTTAATTAAAAAAAAAAAAAAAAAAAAAAAAAAAAAGAAAAGCTGTTTGTCCTAAATGTTCTTACTGAAATCTATTATGCATGAAAAGAGTCCAAGTCCATTTGCAAGACCTCTAAATGAACTCCATTCTTTCTGTGCTTAGAGAAGTCCATTCAGCCAGAAACAGGCATAATAATTACAACCTAATTTATTTGGCACCAATACTAGCATAATAAAGGGGATTTTGATGAAAAAATGTAGTATTTTCTTAGGCTAGTTATATCATTTTCCAATAAAATTTCTTTAGTATCTGAATAATTTAAAAAAATGCATGTATGTTCTTTGTATATAGATGCAAAGTATTAGCATTGCATTAATCTAAAATTCTTAAACATTTATGAAGGTTTTGAAATAGCAATTTTGGAATTTCATGTGATCTAGCTTGACTGCTTTCTTGGTGTAAAACAAGTTATAGGGACATTATCTCTAGGTGATTCAGAAATTCAGCCAGTTGCAGTGTCAGTCATAATTAGTGGCTATGCAGAAGAAAGCTTTAAAGTTTTCAGTCTTTTAAAACATTAAAACTTTGTTTACGTTTGGAAGATAAAATACTTCTGATATGTGTGTCAGAACCGTAGGAATATAGTAGTGTTGTTTCATCGCTCTGTGATCAGTGAAGATAAATCAAGAATTCAGTACTCCAGATTTTGCATTCAGGGGTTGTCCCGTTGTTATCAGCAGAAATCGTGATCCTCAGGTGTCTGTGTGTGATGTTAGACCATGTTATCACAGCATGGCTTGGGTTGGAAGGGACCTCAAAGCCCACCCAGCCCCAACCCCTGCCATGGGCTGGTTGCCACCCTCTGGATCAGGCTGCCCAGGGCCCTGTCCATCCTGGCCTTGGACTTGCTTGTTGATGCCTAAATGTGCAGACAGGTGAGCTTAGCGTTGAAATAAATGCTATGTTTGGAGGGAAAGAGAAAGTTAACAGGGGGTACAAATTTCACTTTATATTACCCGTCTTTGGCCTGGAGTCCTGTATGTATTTAGATCCAGCAGAGGCTCAACCAACACCTTGCTGCTGTTGTCTGTCGTGACTGCGCAGGGCCCTTCTGAAGCCAGTGTCGTAGCCACCTGTGTGCTGGCTGCTGCTTCTGGAATTCGGCCTTTAAGTGCTAGTCATCATCTTAGAAACTGGCTTCAGCAGATGACTGAGGCTGACCGAGCATTTCCTCAAACAAACTGTAGAAAATGCTGTTTGTGGAAAGTCGGAGAGGAGGTGAATGGGTGAGGGGGCTCATGGCAGGAAAAACAGCTAACAGGAAAGGGTAAGTAGAAATATCATCCCCTTTTCTCTCAGCCAGTTCTTTATCTGACAGTCCTCCTGCTGGCTGCTTTTCCTGCAGAGTCTCCTCCTCTTTCCGTCCCCTTGACAAGCAAAATACACTTTTTGTGCATCCAGTGAATACCTACACAATGAGAGTTACAGTACTTTGTTACCGAGGCTCTCTGTATACCCGCTGGCTAACTCCTGTGTGGGCTGACATTGTTTAGGTTACTGCTGAGCTTGACATTATGTGAATGGCACCTGCAGTATGGCCCAGTCTGGGGCTGTACAATGCAATAGTAACTTGAAGCTACCAGGAGTTCAACAGAGTAACAGTTTCAGGATATGCTTTCTGCAAAGCCAATTGTTTCTGAGTTATCTGTTGTTTCATGTTGTTAGTACTTTCATCTCCAAGTGTTGTACTTCTCTGTGAAAGTTAAATGTCACATTCTGATTTTTCCATAAAGTAGCTATTTTGTCTTCACCCTAGCTTGTGATCTCACTTCTTTACAGTTAAATACTGTTGATTTTTGATTTTGTTGGAGTTATTTCTGACCAGCATCAGCATCCTAGCACCTTATGTGTTTTCCCATCCTAGCGATCTGTAGGGGCACACTGCCTATCAGTTCCCTTTTTTTTTTTTTTTTTTTACTATTGTGAAGTGAGAATTCAATAAGATTCTGAAACAATGTTTATAAAACAAACAAAAAAAAAACCAGATTAAATATGTTGCTTATCTTTCACTTCTAACTTCTTTTGTTCAGGCACTTCCCACCAAGGTGGCTATTCCCACGAAGCTGTGGTCCACGCATTACAGAACTGTGGCATTCGTCACATTGACACAGCAAAGAGATACGGCTGCGAAGCTCTCCTCCAAAAAGCCATCAAAGAGAGTGGTGTGAAGCGGGAGGAGCTCTGGATAACCACCAAACTCTGGCACAGCGATTATTGCTATGAAAACACAAAAAAAGCCTGCTTGGAGTCATGTGAAAGACTTGGTGTTGAGTATCTTGGTATGAATTTTTAATGTGGCTTATTTACCATGCCTTTCATGTGAGTATTTGGAAAGATGAATGAATTCTGGAAAAAGCATTGCTGTACACATAGATTACAGAAGCCAAATTCTGCCCCTAATGCACATTTGCAAATTTCTTGCTCTGTTTATTCTCTAGGAAATTTGCATGCAGGTATCTGAGAGCACAGAAGTTTTGTTTGTTGCAAATATCATAAAACAGGTAAAGGTATGTTTCTGGGGAAAAAAAAAAAAAAATTGTTAATTTGAGAATCTATTAAATAAATGAGTGCTATATATTTTGCTGAAAACATCAAAAACCTATGAAAGAACAAGGATTCACAGACCTCACAATAATTTATTGTTAACAGGGAAACAAAAATGCCTTAGCTCTTGTGTGGTTTGTTAAATCTCAGGGAATGGGAATCCTTTCTAAAAGTTATTTTGTGGGATTATTGACACTTCTAAAATTTCTGAATTTTCAGTTTGATCAGTCTGATGCAATATACTTTGGGAAGAAAAGTTAGAAGTGTCTACAAGACTTTAGAAGACTCAATCTAATACCAAATTAGACTTGCTTTAAAATACACCCTGGTCATGAACTTCACGTAGTCAAAGATGTGATATTTTGACTGCTGTATTAGACAGGCAGTGAGCAGCAATAGTGACCCCAGTTCTTTGCAACAGATCACAGGAGGGGTGGTACCTGATAAAAAGTGATGTATTTAAAAATGATTTTACTTCTTCCTACCTTGCTAGAGCAATGAAAAGAATGTGGAGGGAAAGGAAGATTAATTTAAAGTAATTATCTAAAATAATGGCACTTGTGGAGAAAGCGTTTATGCTGGCAAGGAAGAATTGATCAAACACTTGCTTCTCTTTTCTCACCATGCCCACCTATATTCACTGACTTTTTTGCTTGGTACTTTGGAAGATGAGGGAATGAAACCTGTATGTGTTAAAGACTTGGATATTGATATGCAAATCACTGGCACCATTCCTTATGGAAATGTATCCCTGAACTTCCTGCACAAGTACAGAACAAAGCAAAATTAATTAATATCTTTTTTTCTGTCCTGTGCAAATACAGGTCACTGCAAGGAGACTTTCATAATCAAAGTTTCATCCCTGACTTTGTCCTCTAAATTAAGAAATAACGTTTCTTCCTCTCTGCTTTCTGCTTGTTATGTTTTGTTTGGTTTCTTTTTTCCTCTGCTTTCTGTGGCACTGGTGCTGAATGCCAATGAGAGGAAAACTTGACTCACTTCAAGGAAATCATTCTCAGTGATTTATCTCAGTACTGCAATTTGCTTTTATGTTCTCAGGTAGTAAGTAGACTGATCAGAGTAGGTGCTCACACAGACACTCAGTTTGGATATTGCTGCTAAGCAGAAATATGTGAACTGAGGAGAAAAAAAAAAGTCCCAGAGCAACAAGTGCACTAATTTTGTCACCGAGTGAGTCCTTCATCTGACGTGAACAGAACTCTGTATTTGTCAAATGTTAGCTCTGAGACTTCTTTTGCTCACATTACTAAGACAAATTTAGATGTTATTACAAGTGTCTGCACAAAATGCCCCAGAGCCCAGTACTCATTGCCTTTTTTTTTCCCCACTTGTCTATCTTCTCTTCTTTTGCTTTCCTTTCTTTCATTAATGTGGAGATGTCGGAACAATTTACAAAGCTCTTCCTGAATGACCAGTTACAGTCATAGTGAGATAAATCAATGCTGACTTCAGTTTGTTTTAACTTGATGACTTGTAAACTGTGATGAGTTAGGAAATACTTCATGTGCAATTCATGGATCTGTCAGTGAGGCTGGTGACCTCCACGGAGGGGTAGGATGACAATCTGAGTAACCGTTACACACAGCCTGATCTGCGGCTGTTTGCAAGAGATAGGGCTGCGCTCTACGTTCTGTGCTGCTGCCTGCACTGGTGCAGCAGGCCCTCTGGGGAGGTGCAGTACACAGTGTGTTTCATGGGGTTGTAAAAAGCAACACTGGAGTGTCATAGACCTCCTGCCTGAAAAGACCCAGCTGGAAGGTACTGTTGGAAGGGTTTCCAAGCAAGAAGTGGCAGTATCTTGCAACATGAACTTTTCAAGTGTTGGAAGAATGCTGAGAGCTAAAAGCTCTTTGTTGGAAATTTTGAGGCTCTTCACAAGCCTAACAAAAGTAACTGGAATGCAGAAGACTGGTTTGAAAATACAGTTATAAGCTTGTAGACCTAAGCTTAGGTATCCTAGCCCTCTTTTCATTCATACCTGCATTTTACACCACCTTTCTGCTGGCCAGTCTATGCAACAGAAGGCATGAAATCCAGTGACAGCTGGATTACAGTTGTAGTAACAGCTGGGCAGCCTGTGTCCAAGCTTAGCTAGGAAGGTAAATTACTTAGTTAAAGCATCTGATAAAACCAGCAGTTTTCCTTGATGCAAAAATATGAAATGTTGAGCAGAGTATGACTCTAAATCAGAATTTCCTGTTTTCATCATGTATTAACCAAATATGTGGTGGTTCACAGCATTTCCGTAGAGAATCGCAGTCCATACAGAAAGTTGCAAGATCCTAGATAATGTGTCTGTGAAGTTGCACCTTTATGTTAGAGGGAAAGTTAGCCATTCAGAGGCCTGCAAAGGAAATGCTGTAGTGCCTGGCAGCTAATTGTGCAGCTAAGGGTGTCGTTCCATGTCGTGGTTATGTCCTTGAGGGCCCACAGAATCAGAGACTCAAGGAAGAATAACATGCTGACTGAGAAGTCTGTGTGTTAGCAGCAGAGAACGCTAGCTGTCAAAACTGGTAGGAGGTGGTCGCTGCTTTTTGAGAGGAAAAGTTTTCCATGTAAAATACTGTTATGAAACTTTTTTGATAAACACTTTCAGGCAAGTGGTATTAGGAGAGCAGTGTTCCAGGGTTTTTTGCTTGAATCACTAGATTAAATATCCATGAGAAGCTGGATTTTTTTTTTATTTGTGGTCACTGGTTATAACAGAGATTCTCCTTGTGTTTTCTAAATGCGGTCCTCCAACTAGCAGTCACAGCAAACCAATATGAAATGGCAGCAAATCTTACAGGTTTGGCAGTGGCAGAATACATTCCTTGGGATTTAGATCAAACCTCCAAAGTAACTTCTTGAATGTGATTTGTGGGTTACCGAATTCATAAACAATTTTTTTTTCCTTGGCCCTCTTCTGAGTCTGTCACATTCAGCCAAATTTATCCTGTCACAAATCCACAGCTGGAACTGGACAAATCTTTGTTATATCAGCATATTCCATATAATAGGTCTTGGCAATTTCTTGCATCTGCGTAATGACAATACACCCAACTCAGATTGTGGATTAATTCAGAACGTTTTGGAGGTTGCTTCATGTTGATCCCTGTATATATGTATATGTAGCATTTGCAATTTGAACATGACAGCACGCTGTGGGCTTTTAAATGTGTTAAACGTCTGTGCCCTTCTGAATGAACATGAACTGCGTTGACTGTAGGTGCTGCAGCCACTACGATCTTATAAGCCACTGAATGTTTTAAATGTGTGAAAGCAGTTCTCATATGAATGCTAGTTTTCCTGCAGCTGTGTTTTGATATTTGAACTTTAGACCCTCATTTACTGCTCTACCATCATAGCTTGATTGTCTTTAAAGGATACTGTAAAACACTGGTAAATACAAAACTTGGTTGGGATTTTCTTTTTCTGAAGTGCATCCCTGATACTGTGAATCATTATTTCTTATTTTCAGTTAAGATTATTAGGAAAAGGATATGATTGGAAGAGATCTCAAAGTATTTATTAATCTATCAAATCACAACAAGGCAGAATAAAGTCTGTGTCCACGTCATTCTCAGCAGAGAAAAATGTAGTCTGTTCTTAAATCCTCCAGTGATAGTTAAGCAATTCTTGATTAATGGAATCATGAGCTAAATAGCTCACAATTAATTAATTAGTCAAAACTAATTTCTTGCCTCTGAAATTAGAATAAGCATGTTTGTGTTCATTTCACCCAAGGGGTGAAATGCTTTCAGAAAATGAAAGTGTGTGGGATCAGGTGTGAATGTGTGTATAAATGAAGGTGAAATGGTGGAGCTTGGTTTGTGAGGTGCTAACCGTTTTTAATGGTCCACAGGTGTTATGGAAAGCTTGCTAGCATACAGTGGAAGTAAGCATATCCACATTTAAAGTAACTATGCTTAGCTCATTTAAATACAGTGGCAGCTCTGTTGCTCATTGCAAGGTACTTTGTAATCTGCTATTCCTTCCACTTCCAGCTGTGGTGTGGTGGTTAGTGCATGACTGGCAGAAAGACCACTCTGCTCTGTATATCAGAGATAAGGTACCATTTCCCATGTCAAGGAAGGCAGAAGGACCGTACTTCGTGATCCAGTAGATATTTTCTAGCCCTAAATGTGTATGTTTCTAATTGTGAAGTATTTTTTGTTCTAATAAAAAGCCTAAATTAAAATGAGCATCATAAGATGATGCAGACATTGCATGCTAAACATATGTCGTCTCCAAACTTGAAGACCCGCAGCACTTCAGCAGTAGTCAAGTGTTAACTGCAGTGACCAAAATCCCTTTGATTTAAATGGAACTTGTTATGTGTTGAAAGCTTATTAAATGCCAATGTGGCCAAGAAATTCAGATTACAGTGAACAAAGCTTGAGGCAGATGTGCAATTTCTGTCACCTTTAGTTGCTATTAAAATGTTGTAGATTTAATTCATTGAAACTGGATCTATACAGTAATGATGATGGAGCTGTAAGTGTTTTGATAATAGCATGTTAGGGAGCATTATGGAAGGAAAGTGCTGCTTCATGTGGTTTGACATTTTCTGAAGACTTTAATACAATTTCTGTTTTAGATCTTTATTTGATGCATTGGCCCGATACACACGTTCCAGGTAAAAGCAATCGAGAGGTCCGAGCTGAAACCTGGAGAGCGATGGAGGAGCTCTATGAGACAGGTAATGTAATGATAAAAACCTTCCTTTGCAGAAGTAATTACAGTGCAGTCTGGGACTTGTGAAATCCATAATGAAAGATGTTCAGAAAAATTGTTTGAGCTGTCTCCTGGTGTTTTGGTGGTATTTAGGTGTGTAAGTTGTTTGCACCTCCTTGAAAATTGCAGCATTAGCAATCTGCTAAGCTAAAGAGAAGAGTTTTATGTTGCTTTTAAGTAGTACTATTCCAAATTCTACCTGTGAGATTAACAATTATGTGCATACGTCCTTGAGATCTACAGACTACATTGAAATGTTTATGCCACTATCGAGTGTCTTCGTAATAGCCTCCTCTGCGTTAAGAATAAATCCTGCTACCAGGTTTTACTTTTTTTGATCTTTTAAAATTCATTTTAGGATGTCGTTTCTCACTTTATCATGTATTATGCTACTGTATAGATCGAATTTGTGTTTTAGAAAATCTCAACAAAACAAAGTGGCTAGATAGGAAGAAATATTGAACTACAGATTCTTTGGCACTAACTTTTGAAAAAGCTTTCAGAGGAGGGAGCTATTCTCTCAAGTTCTGCTGTCTGTCAGTATGATTTTGTGCACAGCAATCTTCTGTTTACGTTCATAGCAATAGGAAGAGGAGACTGTCCCAAACAAAAATTATCATGTAGATTTGAGGGGGATTTTGCTCCTCAAGTATGCACAGCATTACTAGAAATAATATAAAAGAAGATCCTGTTGTGCAGATGTTAGGCAATGTGGACCCACCTTGTTTACAGCTTCAGAGAATTTCTGTGGACTGTGAGAAGAATCCTTGGATTAAGTAGCCTATCTGCCAGCGCAGTTACTGGAGCGGTGATTGTAGCAGCAGAGTGCTGCCCATACAGCCCGCAGGCTGTGTACCTCTACCAGTTTTATCTGAGTAATAAACAAACCCCATTGGCTCGCATTTTAACCCTTCAAGTGCTTTACTTCTGCCTTTGGAAACACAGAAGTAAATTATCTTTGATACATCTTTTGTTCTTGCTTTTTATATTAAGCATAGGGAAGTTGCAAAAAGTGTTTTCTGATATGTAAGAGATTACAACATCCAGGTTTTAAAGGAACGCTACACCAACCTTGTATTTCAAAGCATCAATGATTTAAGACCAAAGGTGGGCCATTCAGCAAGCTACTTTGTTTTTCCATTGAAAAGTGCTTTCTGGGGGGTATTTAAGCTAGTGCATGTCATTTGTGCCATCCTAATTTGCTGCAAATAGGTTGTATTGCTACTTGCTATTATTATTCCTGTCCCATTGTCTTTGTTCTGCTGTTGCATGTGTTTCTGATCTTTTTTGCCTTAAATCATTCTACCTGTCTTCCTAATGGGAAAGTTTGGGAGCTCTCCAGTGACCTTCCATCTGGAAATACTACCACTGTACCTCACATGTAGAGGAAGAATTACTTTTTATTTTTTGTTCCTATGCGTGATATCTCTTTACACATATCTGCAGTTGTATTTATTTTTCTTGCATTTTCATTTCTTCAACAGTTTGTTGATTTGCATGTTGCTACCTTTTTCTGACTTTAAGCATTCTGTAGACCCATGATTCACTCAGCTGAGCCTAAGTTTTCCAGCTCTGGTTGTCTAGATAACCTCAGGTACATTTTGCTTCCCCTGTAGATGATCTGTTAGTCTTGTTGAATCAAGTGCCTTCGAGCATGAACCTACAGTTTTGCTTTAAGGGATGTAGATGCTGATGTTCAGACCATAACCATGTGTTACTGAAATGATGCGCAGATGTTAGCCACTCTGGAGATGGAAATGCAATGATTCCTGAGGAAAATGTTAAATAATTGGCTTGCATGGTTAACCACTAGACTTTCCGTTGAAGATTAAATGACTGCTGCATATCTTTGTGACTTGCTGTGTGTTATGTGAGTAATGCGTTAGCCTCGGTATGAATAGAATGTATGATTTGGTCAAAATCCTTACTTGAGGGAAAAAAAAATTATGTTCATTTATTTAGGGAAGGAGAACAAAAGTTTTATGCTAAAGTGGTGAGTTCTTTGTTTTCTTTGAATGTGGCATTGGTGCAGGTAGTGCTTGTTCCTTTTTGCAATGCTGTTATTTTAGGGAGTATTTACTGGGAGTGGCATGAAGAGAAACAACAGTAGAAGCTAAAAGCTCCAGGTTTAAGGATTGCCTGTTTGAAAATGAATAACCTGCTTCTGCAGTCTATTCACAAAGGAAGGACTGAAGTTACTCAACCTGCTAATGGGTTTAGCAGCTAGCTGTGTCCACACTGAAGAGTTTCTGAAAGCGCGGTGACAATAAACTCACTTCTCTGTGGAAAAATTGGCTTGTGTTATGGGATTAATAATGCATATCTATCTGCAAGAGACTTGTGGCTTGATAAAGGATCTCAATATTGGTCTGGCTGAAGTTAACTAGGTTTTCTTTAATGACTTCTTTGTATTCACAGATAGTTTGAGTGCAGATATTTGAAAATCTCATTCTTTCAACCTCAGTTTAAATCCGGGTTGATGTTTATTCTGCTAAATTCCAGTTACCTGAGGGAAGCAACATTTAAAAATAATGTAAATTATTAACAGTCTTTCTTTATTGCTATTACCCATTACCTTAGGGGGAAGATAAATAAATTGTTAGTACCTAAATCTGTAAAAGTCTTTAATGCAGGATTTTTGTGGGGTTGCAGTGAGTTTTAAATTGGACACAATAGTCAGAAGTTGACCAAAAAAAAATCCCAACTGCATTTATGTTTATAGCTTTGATAGAGTGTTTTAGGTTGTGTCTACAAAGATGGATTCAACCATGTTCATCTGAGAGTCACTGAGTAGCAGCTGAGACACAGGGCTACAGTAAGACAACTTCTGGACTGAAGAATCCTCTCACCCATCTTAGGAGAGACCAGAGTTCTTGAGTCTGACCATCCGTCTGGGTCAGCATGTGCTTATTTTTAAGACCATGTCCCTGGGTGATAAAAGCGCTGCGTGACAGGTTTAAAAAAAAAAAAATCTGAAAGGATTTTCATAAGTATTTGAATAAATATTTTAGGGAGCAGAAATCTCACATGAGCAGTTAAAGGAAACTCCTCAGATTATAACGAGTCCAGTTTTTGAAAACTCCTAAGTGCTTCTGGCTGTAGAAGAAATAGCAGGCTGTTATCTGGGCGCAGCGTGTGCCCATGAAATGGATATGTGAACTTGTAGATTGAGACTTGTAGGCATCCTTAACTTTACTGTTTCTTAATTCTTAATCCTTTAGTGCCTAGCAGTGCTTCCTCTGTATTCTCTTAAGGAAAGCTGGGGGTTGAGCTGTAACATCAGAAGCTTCTCATAAGTAGAAAACAATAGGTGCTGACAGAGGAGAGAGATTCTTTGCTTTCCGTCAAAAAATCCCCACTGTGGCTTACCACTGTACTGTGTTTAAGAACCTTCTTTTTGTATTTCATCAAAAGCAATTGGTGGCTAACATTTTTAAAATGAATTCCTTGTCCTGATGTGATTTTAACTGGAAATATGAACAACATAAAGTGGGAAAGAATCTAGACAGTATCTGTTAGAGATGTGGTGACCCTCTCTAGCTGGTTGGTTACCATACTGAAGTGTTGGGCTGCACTCGTTGGATCCGATGTTCTTGCAAATTTTTGCAAACTAAAGAGAATCTAGTCACTGCCTCAGGGCTGCGGTCTCAGGAACATGCTTGAAATAAAGTTTTATGTTTTAGCACTCTCTCCTTTGTGCTTGAACCCACTGTCCAACTGCCTAATGCAACTGAGCAGCTCTCTCACCATCTCACTTCAGGTTAAATGTGTTTTCCCATAGTCCCAGCTGTTTTTCATGATGTTTTTTGTAAGAGACTATGACAGATACAGGTTTACCCACTGCAGGTTTTTAAGTCTCTCTGGGTTGAGTCTGAAATATGGTCTTTCTGGTTTGCCTTTGAGCTTTAGAGTCTGTGGCAGATGAAATGTTCATCTTGTGTTTTCTCCTGGCTAAATCCTTCAGCGTGTTTCTCAGAGTTTGATAACAGTCCTACCAGCATCTTTCCCTTGTCATCCTGAATTCCATTTTTGCTCTCTAGCCTTTCTTCTCTACAAACAAGGCAAGGTTATACTTTTAGTTTGCCTTTTTTTTAATGTCACTGCTGTATAGCTGGAGTCCAGGACTAAATTTGCTGTTTTTCCGTAATAACTTTACAGGGGAAGATGCGTTACTGTCCTGGTCAGTAACAGTAGCTACCTATTTACAATGGCATACAAACCTATAGCTTTTTCGTCATTCCATATCAAGAACCAAAATTTATAAATTGCATACACATTTCCCTAAGTCATATGGGAAGTATATTAGAACTGTTATTAATCATGTTAACGAATTATAACACTGCCTGCTTCATGAGGTGTTCATGTGCTGGTTAAGAAAGGACCCAGTACAGAGACTTACGTCTTGTGCAGCAGCTCCAGAATATTGTCTTCCATAAGGCTTCAGACCCTAGGCTTTGTGTGTGTTTAGGTCCAGCCTAGCTTCCAGAGGGAACTGTGCTGTCTCTTACAGAAAGCAGCTCAGGGATCTGCACCTGGTCTTGTCGGTCCTGAGCAGCAGCAGCAACTTCCACTGAACAAGCATTGCAGTTTCTTTAATTTGAGAATTAGGAACAAATTAGCGTGGAACAAATTCTCATACTTACCATTTTCTTTGCTGGTTTTAGAATTGCTGTGTGTACCTGACAGAATAGAATAAAGGCACTACCTGCATTAAATAGACCCATTTAAAAATAGTGGGCAGGCCAAGCTGGTAGCAGTTTATTCATAGTAAGAAAGACCTTGCTGTTGAAGCAGATTTCTACTAGCTGAGAATCTAGTACAGTACAACCTTAGTTTCAAGAATTATTTGATTTAAATGCTGTTACCCCTGAGAATGTAACATCTCTTTTATGATGGCTATGATGACTTGTTGACCTGCTCCAGTTTGATTGGAGCTATTTCACAGGAGCTGGGTGACTGCTGTATGTCCGTATGGCTTAAAGTCACGGTGAGAATAATCAAGTCTGTATCTGCACTCCAGTGCTGAGAGGCAGAGAACTCTAGACATGTCTTTGTTTAACAGGCTGCATACAGAGAGCTAAGACCTATGGGATAAGCAGTGTTGAGAATCAAGCGAAACAAAGCCTTACTTTGGTCAGTGAGACATTTGTGTGTAATAACTGGGTCTTCCTGTTGTAACAGCTGAAGTCAACTAGGATTCTTGTAATGTCAGGGCTATGGTTTAAGTTTTTGTGGTCTCATACATTATCATTTTGTGAAATTATCTTCTCTGATTCCTCAGGACAGAGGCTAGCCTGCCTACAGAACCCATTCCAAGATACATACATTGAGTCAAACATTCCCTTGACAACTGCAACATTCCTGTGTAGGCATTTGTCTGTTGGCAGATGAAAGCAGTGTGGCAAACTGCTTTGACATCATGAATAGTCATTATAGATGCTCACTGGTGTGAGTTAGGCTAAGTTGTGTTTTTACAAAATGGAAGTTCTTGCCTTAAGATGGAGGGCCTAGGTGCTTAGCCTAGCTGAACTTTTCAACTTTGGTAGACAGATTCCATCTGTTTGTAGAATGTTTCTATCTTTCTGTAAGAATGCTCACGTCCCTTTGAATTATGTTGTTGTCCTTGAGTAGAATGTTCACATTGTATTCCTCATTAGGAAGATTACGGAGCAGAATGTTCAAGATAAGATAGAGAAATATAGCCTCCCAGTTTGAAATACTGCTTCTGAGCCTGGTATCACAGGCATGTATGGATACATAAATAACAGATTGGGCCAAGACACCTGGTGTGGAAGATTTACTGTTGATACTAGCTTTGGATAGGCTGTAAAGGTGGGAAAAGTGGGGTCTTGACTTGTAAGAGATGGTATAAAGGCTTGTGTATTTTTCAGCAAAGGTGAGCACTTTCCTTCTGACTGGAAGGGGGAGCACTCCCGCAATTGCAATCACGAATAAACCGTTAATGCTGCTTCACAAGATGCATGCCTCAGTTTCCCTATTTGACTTGTGGGCGCTTCTCACACTGGTAATTGGTCTGTTTCTAGCAAAAGAACCCTTTCCATATGCAGAGCCTTTAATGACCTTGATTTTGGCGTTGTGGCTAGCCCATCGTCTTGGCAAGCTTTCATACACACATGCATATGATTACTTGTCCATCCATCTGAAAATGCTGGGAAGAATGAGGGCCTCAAGCCAGTTTTTGCCTCTAATTGGCAAGAGCAATAATGTGGCGGTTGTTGGAGGCTCAGATTCTGCTGGGACTCAGTGCCATTTTTCTAAAGGTTACAATTTTTCCTTATCTGTTTACTGTAAGCAGCTTTTGCTTACTGAGATATTCATACTTGCATCAGAAATTCCTTAATGTGTTAACATATTTTGTGTTAAACAGAGAAATGCTCTTTAAATATAATTGTTCCATTAATTCATTAGTTTAAATAGTCTTTGTGTATGATTTGAAGAAAATGCTACAAAGCAACAGAAATTGTTTAGCTAGTAATGGAAGTGTTTCTGGAAAAGAAGTTGTTTTGCCGAATTCCAAGTGAGAGAAGAAATCAAACCAACCTTAAAAATGTTCTTGTCCCTTTCCTTTTTGGGCACAGACCAGTGCAATCTTCATTTTTTTCTTCTCCATTACCTATCAGTTCTTAAAGGCATGAGTGGGAGTTGAGTAAGCCAAACACATTTTTGTGTAGGTGGCACAGATTTCTAGCACACTGTTTCCTAGACGGCATTCTGCTTTTATTTTACTGAAAAATAATTTTACATCTATGCTGATATTGTCAAATGATGAACAACTGCGTTTGTGTTCCAGTCTCACAGATATTTGTCTTAGAAGTGCTTACATTGGTAGAAATATGGGAGTATTTGTATGTAATTTACATTGAAGTCTTCAATAAGTAAAAGCAAGTAACTGATTTTGATAGCAACACTTCTATTTCACATTAGCAGTGGTACTCTTTGCACATGTAAAGCTGTCTCATGGGCTTGTTATTATCAGAAACAGTTCAGAGATGTGTTTTCATGGGTTGAAGGTGGCTGCAGTTGGTGAGGATGTTGGTTGCACCACACCCTGTTGATCAGATAAGACTGAAATAAAAGATGTTTGCAAAAAAAAAAATGACTATACATTTTTTTTTGTTAAAGATCATGAAAAGAAATTTTCATAATGTGCAACATCTTAATAAGAAATTGCTGTTGAATCTGTCATTTTGGTGCAGATGTAAAAGTGGGAACAAATCTGAATTTGCATAAATGTCTACGCTCATTTGTTATGTTTTGCTCTTTTTTTGTAAGACTTTGTGTGCAATTCTAAGTGCAAAAATAAGCCCTCAGACTTCTCTGTTTCATGATTTAGTGCAATGTGCTGTTTTTGTTCTTTTCTACTCCTATGTCAAACCTATTTTTGATAAATTCAGGTGAATATTTTTACTTAGGGTACCGAAAGCAAAGTATTCATTTGTGTAGATTTTGTATGCATGCACACAGAAGTGCCTGCAGGTCCCTGTGTGAACACAAGAACTCTTGGGAAGAAGGCAGTGCTGAACTACACTTCAAAGGAAAGTGCTTGTCCAAAAGAACATTTTGTTTCAAGAAGTAATGTACAGTATTTGGGGAAGAGGTATGGCTCATCTGCTCTGCTAATGCTGAACACTAACCCCAGGGTACTGGGTCCTTAACTGGGTCGTTAACAAGCTGTTTGGAATGTATTTTGTGTCCATGCTGCTTTCCAAGTGCTCCTTTTAAAAGTGTACACAGTCTGATAGCCATCAAGTGTTTAGCTGAGCTGTGATAATTCTGATCAGGCTTCCACAGCACAGTGTGTGGTGGCACTGTTACCTTAAGGTATGGTGGGATTGTTTCTGTACCAAGTTGCTTGTACAGTTCTCTCTGCCCAACTGTTCGCAAGCAGCTGCTTTTAACAGGTGCTTCAGAATGATCTTGATGTGAAAATGTTTTTTCAGACTCTTTTGAAGCTGTGTTCTGTTCACAGTATGATTCTATGTGCTTAAAACTGGCACAGGAGAAGGGAGAATACACCAGAGTACAAGGGAGTTTATTCAGTTTTGAACACAGCCAGACAAACAGCCTTTAGCAGCATTTTTAATGTGATCCGGTGTGTAATGCAACTCAAGAACAAAACATGTCAGTGTAACTAAGATGATGTTGCATTGAAGTAATGAGGATGAGCAGCCAGAGTCCGTGAGGCTGGAAATGCATTTAGCTCATATTGCTGAATTATGCTACTTAACTACCCATTTATCTGTCATGTAAACAAATGTTCATGGTGATTTTTTTTAGTCACAGAAGTTGACAATTTGACTTCA
>VXAV01002904.1:239062-259946 GCA_013399715.1 Alectura lathami
TTTTTTTTAGTCACAGAAGTTGACAATTTGACTTCAATTTATACCTCCTCTCGTATCCTCTCAATTTATCATTTATCACAGGTGATCTGCAGCAGGAGTAATAATCATGGAATTGTAGTAGCAAGAAAGTCACTTTAAGGCTGATAGTGCTCCTACACTGTTGTAATGGACAGGATGAAAACAAATCTGTTTGGAGGAGGAAGCGTGATGTTTTCTGTTTGAGATATGGGTCTTGCTGCTGCCTTCCTGTATGTCATTAGACAGGACACTTAGCCTTTGGTGTCTGTGAAATGGGAACAAGCCTTATGTAATAGCTTTAGAACTTAGGTCCTTACTGGGTCTGCGTAAGACTTGTCTACTTTGTTTATTGTGGCTTTGGCTTGGAGCCTGCATGTGGGGCACACTCTGCCTACAGCTTCGTTTTAGCAAGCTGTGCTGAAATCAAACCCTTTATGGTCTCTGAGAGTACTACCATCTGCCTGCAGAGGAGTTCTTAATGTACACATCACAGAGAATGTGGGCCTTTCCAACCTGCGTGGCCTCCTTTAATAAAGACACAGTTGCTGCCGCTGCCCTCCTGTGAGAAGTGGGTCCGTTTGTTTGTACTCTGTGGCCTGAACAGAACGTGTAACAGAATGGGCACTGTTCCGTGCTGTGGGAATTGTCCCTTGCTCCGACTGATGTAGAGCAGCAGGGAGGGGGAGGAGACTTGGCTCCCCAGACCCAGTGTCCAATTTTGTCATTTAAAGAAGCTTTGACCTGAACTTTGTACAGCTAATATTACAGAGAGTATTTATAAGTTTGATAAAGGTCCATAGTAGTGCTTGGGAATGATAAGGCTTGCTATTGTACTAAAACAGTGTTGTGGTGCCAAGCCAGTATGTTTATACTTTATTGTTGCAAGGGCACCAGTGCCCGTCAAACTTTATCTAATTTGGTATTACACTTAGTAAAGGAAAAAAAAAACCACTCATTTTCTGGGTTGCCTTAAAAAGTGCTTTAAGCTTAACGCTTATCTACATTGGGATCATATTGAGGGCCAACATGTTTTGTGGTAGTTCTTCAAAGCTGGCTGTAGGCTTCTGTTCCACCACTGTGCTTTGGTCAGTCAATTTTTAGCACATGTAAAAGCAGCATCATTGCCAGATTTTCGTTAAAGTCTGTGAAGTCAAAATCATGCAGAGTAGGGCAGAACCTCAATAAGCCTTATGAGCTAATGGGGAACTACAAACTCATCGCTTATTGCACCTGGCAGTGTCTCAAAATCATCTTCATAGGGGCCAAGCCACTCATTTCCTCAAGCAGGTAAGGAGGATACTTTCTCTCCCTGGGTCAGAACTCTATCTGGCTGTTAGAGAACCTGTTACACTATTTGGATGTTCCCTTAAGGGAGAAGGATCTTCAGCTACTTCCTCCAGACATGAGCATTTTTGTGATGCCTGAGCAAAGCACAGTAATTAGACACAGTGAAACCTGTGATCTGGTTTAGAATATTTTGAGGTACTAAAAGAACTAATAACTGTTACATACACTGAGTTTCTCAGGATGTATTTGTTTGTTTCTACTGGTGATGTATAACAAACAAGATCCCTGAAATGATTACATTATCACAAGTGATGGTGTAGACATTCATTTTTGTTTCCATCATTTTCTCATTCTTCACACTTAGTAATTAATCCAGGAGGTGCGAATGTGGAAATAATTCTGTATAATCTCCTGCTCTATGGCAGTCTTGACCCAGATTTGAACAATTTAGGGCAAATGTCTTCACTCAAGTGGTTGGAGGCAATTCTCTAAAGTAGAGTCCATTGATTGTTGATGGAAATTTGGACTTTCCATTTTTCAGGAGATTCCATTGTCTCAAATTCATGCTTCCAATGTGCATTGAAAAAAGGTTTTTAATACAGTCAGTCTGTACCAGTTTTCATATTTATTGTATTTTATTGTGTAATTTAATACCAAAGCCAAAGCACTTTAACTTTCATGTGTATTAGACTGTAACCAAATCCAAGGCAGTGAAGTTGAAATGGATGGTTGTAATTTTACCAAAACAAAATATGTAGGTTTAATGAAAATGAAATGGTTCAATTGTCTTCCCTTAACTTCTAAGAAAATGCTGTCCCACAAAAACCTCAACGTTCTAATTATTATTTCTCTGTTCCCTGGGAAAATGTTGCTTTTCTTGGCAATTTTGAATTTAGCCTTCTCTTTGCAACATCACTGAACACAGGAATGCCATAATATTGATTTTAGCAGGAGTGACTAAGATGACTTTTAAAACAAAACATGACTGACATGAAATTTCATGATGTGAAATCTAACCAAAAACTTCCTATCAGTGAATGCAATAAGAACATGGAACAGGCTTCAAAGTCTCCTACTAGAAGTCTGCTAGAAACCAAACATCTTAAAATATACTGTAAGGAAAACAAAACTGAAGATTTTTGTGGGGACAGACAAGTTTAATAAGAGCTTTCATCTTTCATGTCTTGAGTTTTCTCTTCTCTCAGCCTGAAATAGAAGCTTTATTCTTCAAGGGCAATAACAGCATGCTTTTTGTAACTCCTCAGCTTTCAACAATAGTGTATAATATTTTGGTTCACCATTGTGTTAAAACTGCAGCTATTTTTCTCATTTCTCTGGCATAATGATTTATTGCTGTTGACACTCCAGGGCTGTTTGTCAGCAGAAATGAAAAGCTCGGGTTTTGCTCCTTCTGGCAGATTACATACAAATTATGCAAATTGCTGTAATGCAGGTTATAACCGAATTATGTTGTACATCTTGAACAGCGATCGCTTCTGTAAGTGAAAGCTGTCTAGTATTTTAGTTGCTAATGTATTTTTTTCTCCTCCTTGTATTCTACAAAAGAAACCACATTAAAAAGCAGTAGTGCGTGTACAGGTTTTGCTGCTGTGCAGCTTATCTGCTTCCACTGCTAAAATGTGTGAGAGCAACATAGTCAAATTGCCTGTATTTGTATGGTCCAATACAAGGTTTATTTTGTAGGGCTTTAACAGTGTGTTTATAATAATTAGCAGTAAACTGTAACTTTACTTACTGTAATCATTGCTATTCTTGCAGAATTTAATAGAAGACTAGAAAAATATAATTTCTTTGTTTTGCTTGAGTAAATCTAACCTGCAATTCTTTTAAATGGCAGTATATAGTCTTACTAGTGAGTTATTTTTAAAACATGAAATACACATCTTTTCTGAGTAGTTAATACCTTTAGGAATGGTTAGTATATCTTCCTTCAACATTTTCATTAACTTTATTCTAGATCAAGCAAAATTCTTCCTTTCTAATGTATTCATGCATTTCAGTTACAATAATGGGTGCTTTTTGTGTGTCTGTATTTGAGCTTCAGTGTCAGGGCAGCTCCATGTACTTCTGTGCTGACCTCAAGACAGTGGCAGTTTTAATTGCAGGATAAAGGGAATGTCAGTCCAGAAATCATTCCTTTGACATCAAGCGTCTGAAGTTATCCAATGACTATTTCCTAGAGAAAAAAAAAAAAAAAGAAAACCCACAGTATAACTTTTGGCATAATTCCTGTCTTTTTTTGGCTACAGATGTTTGTGTGCACATATATAGATGAGGACATGCATGCACAGTGTGTAGAATTGGTCAGCAGAAATGCTGGGTTGACAACAGCAGTTGCACTGCTACATTCACACAACTTGAGGCAGACTTTCCATCTGCAGAGTTGCAGGTTGAAATGCAGATCCAGTCAGTATGACCAAAGTTCCCATACTCACGAAACGAGTCTGATTTTACAGTCTGCAGAGTCCACAACCTGAGGAGAGCACTACTAGCCTGAGCGCAGCTGGTTTCCCTGTTGGCTGTGGGAGCACAGAAGGACCGACGGGTCAGAGAGCAGTCGGGTCAGAGGTGTGGTGGCAGGCCTGTGCTGGCAGTTGGACCTTCGCATAGCTGCAGCTGGAAGGGCTGTCAACAATTAATTCACATGCATACACACAAGGTTTATTTAAAAAACATAAAAGCCTTCATATCACTTGTGTGCCGTTTTATTTTGATTGGCAGGCTGAGGAACCTAACCATTCTGATGCAGACTCTACTTCATATGTTTCTGAGCTTCTTGGTTCTTGTTAGATACTACTTAAAGTCTTTATTCTGAGTTTTGTGTAACATTGCAGTAATAAGCTAGTAGCAATGTAGGCAGGGTTATGCAGTTCATTTGGGCTGCATGGCCTTGTGTTTTGTTGCTCACACCTTATTAGCCTTCTGCAAATGTTCCACTTTTCTTTAGTTTTGGCAAGCTGCTCAGAACACCATTTCCTTCTTTTCATTCTGGTGAAGTCCAATTGTTCTTTGCTTACACTACATTAGCCTTTCCCAGAATTTAGCCTGGAGTTTTTATACACTGGGGAGTTTTCAGTGTGTTTAGATTATAAAATGATTTCCTAGTGTGACTGTGAGGGAACCACGCTTTTAGATAATGCTGTCAAACTACATTTCAGTGCTGTTCTTCTGTGTTTCTTTGCAGTGTTAGGTATACAGGCATGATCTGTACAAAGCATTTTGTCTTTTGAAAGTGATGCTTTTCGAGTAATCCTCCCAGGTAGGATCATCCCAAAACTTTTTTTTCTGTTTCTCTTGTTAGGTTTGTGTAGATCAATTGGTGTAAGCAACTTTCTTATCAGTCATCTTGAGCAACTAAAGGAAGACTGTGTGGTTACCCCACATGTCAATCAGGTGAGTGGAAAATACAAATAGGTTTAAATATCTGGTTTGGGGTTAGTAATCCACTCCTCCCCACCCTGTGCCTGAAAGACCACACATAACTAGCCTTCCTCCTGTACTTTCTTCTCTTTCATTTCTATACATGCATTGGAAACCATTCAGGAAGATGACTTGAACTGGGAAAAAAGGAAAAAACCCTTTGTCCTTTCATTTCTCGGGTTTCTCCCAGGGTACATGTTTATGACTGTTTTTAAGGCACAAATGGTCAATGTGTCAGTTTACAGTTCAGGGAAAAAAAAAAAAAAAATCAAGTAGCACTAAACGTTTGGTGTCTCCAGAGTGAACAAGGTTTTGGAGGTCTGTATTCAAATATTAAATACAATTCCTTTAAGGAACACTGAAGGCCTTAGGTGATTCTGTACCCATGCAAGCATGCTGTTCCCCTTGCTCCCCCCTTATTTCATCAACAAGATGCACTAAATTCAGTGAACTTTTCATTTAGGATGGTCCTGGCAGAGCCCTGTAAAGATCTTCTTGCTGCTGAAGGCAAACAAAAGATAACCACCTACGTACCAGCAGGCTTCCAGGATGCCAGCAACTGTTCCCTTGTTGCAGCTATGCTAGAAGTTCATGCTCCAGTTCCTACCACCTACTGCCAGTGAAAGTGTGCTTATGCTAACATGGAACTGGGAACTGGAAAGGCTAAAGTGCAGACACATGCTTTTTCCTTTTCTGCAGGTGGTGAGCATTTTTGGCAGATTTTGTTGTGTAAAGTTATAAACTGGCACAAAAAAGTTGCTCAGAATGTGACAGAACTTAACATCTCTGTTTTTGTTGACCACTAGACTGAAGGTTACTAAAGGACAGCTGTGAGTGATAAACTAAAAACCAAGAAGAATATTTAAGTTCAGTTATTCAAAGTGAGCCATTGAAATATGCCCTAAGACAGGCAGGCTGTGACTGTTTAAGAATGGGTAAGTTTGCCAGGGTTCAGATGTGTCATCTTTTCAGACATAGGCTTCTTCAAAGTCTTGCTCTGGAGTCTGGCAGAAGTTGTTACTGTCTGTTAAATTAGAGCAGCTTTTCACTGTCCCACTAAATCACTACAAACTAAAAAAATGTAGTTTTTGATTTCTTTTGCAAATTTCCTCTTACCCACAATGTCACTGTTACCAGTCTCATTGTGCTGGAAGTGCTAACAGAGAAAAATTGCTTGATGATACATTTTTTGGTGGTGTCTTGTTCTGTGACTGAAAGAGGAGGCAAATGCGTGAGACAGTAGAGATACTGAAAGGTTGGCGTTGAGAGTGTGTGTCCGTGCCCATGTCTGTCCCATTCCCCCTGCTGTATTCACCTAGTCATTTATTTAACGTGATACACAGCAGATCCAAATTAAAAATATCAATGCTACTGCAAACTGCTGCACTTCTAACACTTTCATTATAACATTAATTGACAATTGTTAGAGTTACAGGAGTCTTCAAAAGAGAACTTACTCTGATACTTGCTCTGATACTCAGTTGCTGAGTCTGATGGCAAGATTACTTAAGCACTGTCAAGTAACTAATGAATTCCTAAATTTAAATAGAGATTGGAAGTGCTATACTTAACTCTAATTTTATTGCCCAGATCTTTGTGATACTAAAGATCTTTGCTGTATGTATGCATAAGATAGCCTACTCTTTCAGTGAACTTATTTCTAAATACAAAACATTTGCAAGCAATGATAACATAGAAACTCTAAAGATTTAAGAAACAAAGGAATCTTTCTATTAGCTGTTTAAAATTTGCATGAAGAACTTAGGTTGTTCTTGCAATTTGAGCACTTCTTATGATGTTAAAACTGAAAGTTATTATTCTGTAAGTTAGTGTTTATGCTCAAGATCAATGCTTTCTCTTTGAAGGCTCTTGTGCCTGTCACTCGGTTGGAAAACTATAATTAATGTATACATTTCATTAATAAATATACTGAAACAGAACAGATCCCCTCCAAATTCCACGCAGGGGTGCTAATCAGCATTTTTGTACTTTTATAGAAGTTCAAATAATTGTGGAATAACCTTAGAGATATTTAAATATTGCTGTCAATGTCACCATTGATATTGAGCTCTATTGTTTACATTTATACAAGTTAGAAATATATTTTAGGATTTTGAGGCATTTGCATATAAACTCAGTTGAACTGTTCCTTTATGAAGAAAACTCATTTCTGGGCTTAAATTTTGTTTTTATAAGGAAAAATAATGGTAAGACTATGCATTCCTCTTGAAAAACTGATTGAAATGCAAATTCAAGAAAACTTTACCAGGTGAAAAAATCTGATGAACCTGCAGCAGGGTGGAATGAGAAAGGCTTGTGTACTGTTACATGGACCCTACTGAGGGTCGAGGTCCATGTGTGGGGATTGTTGTGAGGCTTAGCTTTCCCCCATTGCGGTATGACTGTCATAAAAATCTATGCTTTCCTGGAGTTCCCCTGTGGCTGACCAAGTAGCAGCTGTGAAGGGCTCAGTAATGTGAACTGTGAACTCTTCTATTAAATATGACAGATCTAACACACAAATCACTCGGGTAGAGAGCAAGAATAGATCAAGATCTTCCTCTACAGCCGTGTGATGGACAGCCCTCCCCTGAGAAGTCTGGTGACTGAAATAGCAAGGGTGGGGCAGGCCAGGAAGCAGGAATTATTATTTTGAGGGGAAGCACATGCTGGCCACCCACCCTATGCCTCCTCCGGCTCAGGATGCTAGTGCCTTGCATTCAGATGCTGCTAGAATCTTCCAGAAAGGTTTCAATAGAAAAATTCAGAAGTAATTATTTCATTTTATGCGCTTGATTATTTCAGCAGTACTTTTAGGAAGAAAAATACTTACTCTTACCAATACACAACCGAGTGTGATGAAATTCAGTTCGTGAAATCTGGGAGCCTTCAGTGAAAGGCACCAAGGATAAAGTTCCCAGGCAGGAGACGGTTGTTGCTGTATAGCCTACTTGTGTAACAGGCAGGTAACTTATCAACACGGTGTACTTCTTTTAAATATTTATGGTGCAGACTGGAACTGTGCTGCTTAGAACCCTTATTAGACCAGTGGCTAAATTATGTTTGCAGGTTTATTAGTAATAAGTGCTGAATGAGTCACCTGATGCTGTAGAGATGGTTCAGATTTTTCAGCATTTGATCACAGATAAGTCAGTCTTTATTTAGTGTTTTCAAGGCTATGCTGTTTGTTACACTTAGTGCAGAGAACCTCTTCTAAAAATGTTTATGGCTATCTAAGTAACTGAGTAATACACCCTCTAGACAGCACTGGCAAAGGTTTTTATCAGATCCCAATGTTCACAGTGTAGTAATACACTTGAAGACACTGTATATCTGTATTGAATAATCAAAATGATTATTCAATCATTGAATTTGCAATGATTCTTATCATTGCAAAATGATACTTACCCAGGAGAGTACCTGGTGTTTCTATGGATAGTCTTGTGGTGCAGTCGGATAAGCCGCAAGTAGATTAGGCTTTGCCTGGAGTTTGTTAATCAGTATTCTGAAAGGAACTGCTTGCTCATTCTTTTTTTCCCCTCAGTTTTGCGTAATAAACAATGAGAATGTTTTCTTGTCAGCTCAGCTGCAAACAAGTGAATAACTGTATGACCTAAACACTAGTCTTTTAAATATAAACATGAACTACAAAGGCTATTCAAGGGTCAAGAAACATCAAAGGTTGAAGACATGGATGCGTCTGCTGCTTGAACCTTGTTCCCGAGTCCACCTAGTAATTTAGATCATAGCAGCTGTAGGCTGACTCAGCCCAGCCTTCGAGGGGCACAGTTTTTTCTTAGCGTGTATTGAATGACTGCCAGCCTATTGTTCTGACTATTGTTGCCTGAAAAGACAACATGTACTAGAGATGAGAAACAGGAAATGTTCATTTGTCCCTTTTATGGCAGAAGAAATTTTCCAGATTCCATGTGTTGAGGTAATTGTTCAGAAGAGTACTTTTCTTCAAAATGCGCAAGAGTTAGATCACTGGAACAGTGGTGACGGCTAGTTGAGCTGAAGCCACATCACATGATTATGTGTTTTATTACACAAAAGAAAATGCCAGCCATTTTCATCTGAGTGCAGAGGAAGGTATGTTTCTTACAATGTATAAGCTGTGAGATATTTTTTAAGTAAACAGAGTAAAGGAATATTATAGAGATTTGGTTTTGGCTTTCACTGAATGCCTGAAAGTGACATTTTTGAGATCCTTACTTAGCAATAACTTTTGTTTCCTTTTGTTTCCAGTAGCTGCCTTTGTAGCGTGTTACTTTCCTTCTCTTAACTGGTTCTTGGCAGTCTGTGATCTTCCTTCCTACCAAGGGTCTCCTGCACAGTTCATTCCACAGCATAACTCCTTCCTCCATATGTTGTTGGTGGCACCGCACGTGGAATACAGGATTTTCCATGTACAGTCTATGCCAACACACTGCTTCAGGGGTCAGAACCTCATCCTAAACAAATTGTTCTGGTCGGTGTCTTGCAAACCCAGTCCCCTCCTCCCCTTGCCTGTGCAACTCAAAGGTCATTAGTCAAGAAGTAAGGTAGGCAGTCATTTTGGGGAAGGGGAGGCAATCTCAAATCACCCATACAAATGACCTGATGCTGACTCCCAGTAGGCATTTGCATGTATTTCTCAAATGCTGAGCAGAACAGGAGTGCAAGTCCAACTGCAGGCAAGGAAGACAACTGCTCCATATACCTTATTTCTGGGGTGAACATAAAATACACAGAAAGCCATTGTGCCAACTAATGGCAAGATGTTTGTGGATTAATATCCTTCTAAAACTAGGATTAATATCTTCTAAAACTAATAGCTTCCATTTCTCTCCCACAAGCACTGATTTCACTCGTTGCATCTTTAGAGCAAGGTGGCAAGAATATTCTCATGTATCACTGATAATGTTTTCTACTAAATACATTTTCAAGGTTTTTACTAAAAGCCTATTTCTGTTTATCTAAGGTTGAATACCACCCTTTCCAAAGACCTCAGGAGTTGGTGGACTATTGTAGAAGCAGAGAGATTGTTTTTGAAGGCTACTGTCCTTTAGCCAAAGGTGAAGCACTCACTCATCCTAGTGTCATTCAGCTGGCAAAGAAATATGGCAGAACTCCAGCACAGATTTGCATACGCTGAAGCATACAGGTAATGGAGGGTGGTAATAAAAAGCCATCTTCTCTCTCAGAGAGGGAAAAAAAAAAAAGTTTGAGTTTTGTGTATCAAACCAGAATTTACACTGAAAATGCTTTTGCCTTCAGGATGTTGATGTCCCATGATCTAGCTGTGCTGTACAGGAAATTTGGAATGCAGTACACAAGACATGGCACTGTTTTAAATATGCAAATAATCTGATTGTAGAGAATGAAAGGAACCACCAACAGAAGAAATGTTTTCAGTCTAAATGTTGTAAACAGTACTGGGCATTGTTCTATTTCTATCACTCAACACAAAGCGCTAAGCAGTGAACTAACGTATTGAAGTGATACAAACGACATAATCTGTTTTGGAATTCAATGTGCTGTATATAACAACAATAGGAGCCTGGGGAAATGTCAATGTCGTCTGAAAAGTGAAAGGAAAACCTAAGAAGGCATGAGAAATGTCTTGAAATGTTTTCAAGAGATAATATTTTCTTTGAAACTATGTATACTTTGATGAGAAGAATTATGTTTTTCAGAATGGAATTGTGACTATCCCAAAGTCCACGAAAGCAGAAAGGATACAGGAAAACTGCAAGGTAAGATTTGGTTACACAGTCAGGTACAACTGACAACCAAACTACTGTTTCTAGCATTTTGGTTTACCTGCCCATTGTCCTGTAGGTAGGACACATATTTCACCAATGTCAGAAATCAACGGCAGATTTAATCAATATGTACACAAAAAGATGTCCACAAACTTACTGGATACTGAAGACTGAACAATCAACTTTCATAGTTGATTTTTGTTATTAATATATTTATTTATTACTTGAATGACAGTGAAAAATCCTACTCTGGTTAGATTCTTTCTGTGATAGGTACATGGATCAAATGGAAAGAATTTGTATGCTATGCATAGTACAAAGGCACTGTAAGAAAGCTATAGAACTCTGTTGGAGATATCCCAGATGTAACGGCTTAAGGAAGTTGCAATCCTGGCAGAGCTGACACTTCCACTACCTTCTTCCCACTGACTTGCAGAGAAAGGCCCAGCAAGCAGGGGATGCACAAAAGAGAAATGGAAAAGGAATGAGGATTGCCAGCATGATCTCCCCCCCCCCCCTCCTTTTTTCACCTCTTTTTACTAAATGTTTTTAATTCCTTCTTTTTCCTCCTCATATCTGTATTCTGAAAGTTTTTTTTTCTTGATGGGGGGATAAAAAAAAAAAACACAAACGTATTGTTCTTCCAAAAATATCTTAGGAGTATCAACTGTTTGGCAAATTAGGAAGAAACTTTGCAGGAAGATGGCAACCTTCTGACTGACGGTTAAATCATGTTAAAGCATGTGCTTTAAGTGTGAATTAACACACACATGTACTGAGGCTTTCTTGGTGGCTATGCTTATTTTTGTAGCTCCTGCCCTGACTGTTTGTGCAGACATCCACACTGCTTCTGTGGTACAAGCACAGGTGTTTGTGGCACTGTGTTGGGAACCAGATCAGACAGCAGAAATAGATTAGAAATCCCTCCTTCTCCTTTTTTATTTTTGTTCCCCAACAATATTTTAAATCCAGATTAATTCTGTTTTACAGAGTTTGTTCTATGGCCCTAACAATTCATTTAACACAGCTGAGGGAATTACAGTTATCTGATGCTGTTTATCACAACTCCCTTTTTTTTTTTTTTTTTTTTTTTTTTTTTTTTTTGTTTTGTTTTGCTTGTTTCCCCCATGCCAATGTGTTGGCCTGAGTATCTACGATTTCTAGTCAATTTCTAGACAGCATGAACCTCAGTAAGCCCTCAGTATATAACATAGTATTTCTAGTTTTGTGATTTGGCTGTAGTTTAGGTTTAAAAGGCTTGAGCACTAAAGTTTGACTACAAAGAGCATTCCTGCAGACAGCAATTGCTGGATAATGCAGGATGGGGGCAGCTCATTTGGCAGCAGTTCAGGCTCCACAGGATCTTTTTATTGAGTACGAGGGAGCTCTGACAAAGACCACAGAGCAACTTAAAGCAAATTGAGTTCTGAAGTGATACTGTCCAAGTAAGACACCTGCTAAGAGAACACTGTCACCATCATTCACCTTGTAGATCTCCCTACAAGAGAAGTTGGCAGCTGTAAGAACCTGTGCATGAAGACAGGTGGTTGCTTTCAAGTTAGCCTCAGTACTGAGATACTGTAGCACTGTATCTTTTTCTCTGTTAGCTGATCGGTGAGTATTTTGTTCAAATGCACATAGACAAGATAAATAGATAAAGCCTTTGGTTTGATAGCTTCAAAAAAGTCCTAATACCTTCTAATAATTCTCTTTGGCCGAAGTTCTGAGGAAAGGAACTGTAGCACTTTAAGCTGGACATCTGGATGTAACTGAAATACTGAGCTCTGGTTTCCAGAGGGAATGCAGTCAGAGTATTCATGTATCTCTGACAGCGACCATACAGAATGCTGTTAAAAACAGCTGTGGTACTACCATTGCCTTATCATAGAGTCACAGAATCCTAGAATGGCTTGGGTTGGAAGGGACCTCAGAGATCATCTAGTTCCAACCCCCCTGCCGTGGACAGGGCTGCCAGCCACTGGCTCAGTGGATCAAACTGCCCAGGAACCCATCCAGCCTGGCCTTGAACACAGCCAGGGATGGGGCAGCCACAGCTTCTCTGGGCAGCCTGTGCCAGCGCCTCACCACTCTCTCAGGGAAGAATTTCTTCCTGATGTCCAACCTAAACCTCCCCTCTTTCAGTTTTAGCTCATTAAGGGCTAAAAGGTCTTGGACCTTTCCTTGAGGCCAGAGTGCTGCAAAGCCAGTTTAAGAGAATGTACAAATGAGAATGAGTCACAAAAACAGCAAGGGACCCAGTGGAGCCTATTAGCTTAACAGAAAGATGTTCATCTATGACAAAATAGAAGAGTAATCTGCAGAAGATAAGAAACAATATAAAAAAAATCTGCTTCAGACTTAGGTGAATCTTGTTTTAAATGATAGAAACACTCCTGGTTCTCACTACGTTAACTATGTATGCATTCCCACAGGTGTTTGATTTTACAATAGCAGAAGATGATGTTGAAATTCTAAATGGAATGCATGATGGGAGACATGTTTCCTGGGACCCAAGCCTTATTGTGTGAATAAAGGTTTGAGCTTTTTCCTTCGTCAGTGATCAGTGAGTCACACCGTGTAATTTAAATTCAGGGAAGTTTGCAATAAGAACTTAATTGAGAGCTCAATGTCTGGTATTAATGATAACACTTTTGAAATCCTTAACATTGATAACAGACAAGATTTTTTGAGGGTAGTGGTTTTGTACTGAGATTTTAAATTTCCATCTAAAATCCTGATCCATAGGCCACTGAAGGCCACGTAAAGCCTTCTGTTTATGACATCGACCTTGCCTCAGGCTATCTAAGTGAAGAACATGAGGAGATATCACTTCTTTAAATGCAGGAAAAATGCTGCCTTTTAGGGTACAATGTTGAATGTCAAGTCATTTTTCAGATACTTCATTAGAAGGTTGCAATGTATGAAGAAGAAAACACTGAGTGGAAAAAAGATGTTAATACCATTATTATTGCAGTATTTATACCATACAGTATACTGTGTAAAGCTCCATCCAAAAGATGATCTCACTGTAACAAGACATATATTAACATCATAAGAGAGAATTTAGTGAATACTATTGCATAATAACTATATTGACCCAGAGAGTTCTATGCATGTTATTTACAAGCCTGTAGTCATAATGAAGTAAGAATACTACCAGAGAAGTCTGTGTACAAATGAACTCTCTTCATGGCTAAGAGTTGAGCAGGAAGCTCTTAAGAGACAGAGGCATCTTTGTTGTTATGGATCTTTTTCTCTTACTGGAAATTCTGGTGAGTTTTTTGTAGATTTTAGTGAGAATTAGCTTAGGTCTCACTTTGGATTTGTCCAGGAAATTTCATTAACAGACTGTTCCTCAGATCTTATAATAAAATACTTATGTGTCTAAAGAGAGAGATGTAGATACAGATATATGTAGTTTACAAATCTGCTTTGAAAAGTATGTGTGCAAAGTATTTTATCTGCTGAGTATTGAACTTCTAGTCACATTGGTTTGATATTTTAAGAGATCCTGTGTCTAGAAAGGTATGGAAAATCTGACTATGATTTATATTGTGTGTGGACTTCCTGAGGCAGTTTTCCCAGTGCTGTTCTGCTCCAGTCATATCGTGAAACAAAGCTCATTGGTCTTTATCAAGAAATGCCTTACAGCACTCATATATTCCAGCCCGCAGTGTTTGTCCTCAAAGTAAAGCTTCTGTACAGCTTGGCTAAAACACAGACAAACTTTACCAACTACTGTTAAACATTTCAGAAAAAAATCTCTGGATGTGCCTCTTGAATCATTATTGTATTATGTATTATTTTAAAAATACAAGATACAATATGAAAAGCTGCCCTCACTAATATCTGTACAATGTATTCTTCCAAAAAAAGATGCACTATCTACACAGTAAGGTTATCTTGTAACTGTTCAAGTGTGGTCTACAGTTCCAGCTGCTTTCCTATTTAGTAATCCTGCTTCAGGTGTCCAAGAACTGCAAGGTACCTGTTGTGAGGAGGGGTTCAGTATTTCAAATAGTAAGGCTTCTTTATAAACTTAAGGTTTTATGTTTGTTTGTTTGCTTGCTTGTTTGTTTGTTTTAGGCTTTTTCGGCTTCTGCAGAAAATGATGGCAGTGACTGGAAAGAATGCCCACAAATAAACATTTCTACCAGTAGTCAGCATGTAATCCTGCTTCTGAACAGTTGCTTTGTAGAACAATACCTTAGAGCAGTAGTTTGCTCAGGCTTCAGCAATATGAAGAAAATGTTGCCTAGCACAGTGCTGCTCAGGGACTCCTCGCTCCACGCGGTATCTGAAGTTGTAGAACGAGAACTAGAAGAGCCCAGAATCACTTGCCTAGTGTTCATTCAGTGTGGATTGAAACTACAAAAGAGAAGTTAGAGTTTTAGCTCTAGTTATCTCTAAATAATCAAACATAAACGACACATACAAAGTGAACCGAATCTTTGTGTAAGCTGGCATGTTAGCTTCAGTACGACAGGGCGATACTGGTTAGGACCAGTTATGTGCCTAGAAGTCCCGTGTTGAACAGAGCAACTCTGATCTTCCCGTGCTGTTTCTGACAGATTGCCTCCCTGTTCTGAGCTAAACAGAACTAAACCAGGTTCCTGTCATTAGATGACTGTGGACCACAATGAGGATGGCTTCCTCATTCATTGATAGATTTTATTGTTCCATCTGTCCAAGAGATTTTACTCTTGCTTTTGCGTCTGCTTTTGCTAGGAAGTCAAGCCAGTATTTTCTCTGATCTAGATGTTTTCTAAGCAGTACAATGAGTAATGAAAGGAATAATCAATTAGAAACAGTGTTACTGTAAAAGCATACTTCTTAAGGAGCAGTTTTAATCTGATACTTCTCTGCTTTCAGACCTGATTATTGTTTCGGGACTTTTTTCCCAGGATTTTCATTTATTTACTGTGAATTTTCCTAGGGAGTTCTTTGCTACCAGTTAGTGGCTTTAGAACTTTGGCAGAGTTTAGTTTTGATTATGTACAAAGTATAATCTGAGGTATTACAAACTATTTAAGTGCCTCAGGTGATCCATGTTATCTTTCTCTTGGGTGTGGTGTGCTCTTTTGCACATTGTGCCACCACTGATCCCATTGTTTTCTGCTAGAAGCTGTAATTCTCCCAGAAGGCTGGTATCCTGTTATCTCCTGTGTGCTTGAAATGTATCACTGGAGCTTCTTCCCTTGAATAGGGCTTTCACAAATGTTATTCCTTGTTTGTTAATTTAGGAGCATTGAGCAAATAAATACTCTTGCAATTTTGTTCAGCTAGCACTGTGAGGACAGACTCAGCAGAGTGATATTTTATGCTCCTCTCTACAACTAAATTGTCAATGAAGATGATATAGACAGTTCTCTTTGTAAGCAAAGACTGCTGCAGAATGATAAGTCCACATAAACTAATCTCAATGAACATTTCTGAAGTGCTGCCAACTTTGATAACAGTATAAAGTAAGAAAAATAATTAGAAATTGGAAAGTGAACAGTAGTGAGATTTAAGGGTAGCAGTGAGGAGTGATGTTCTGTAATAGAAGCAAAACCTAGCAAACAAAGAGATATAGAAGTGTGGAACATATGAAAATCGGGAAATTTAACTCCATTTTTTTAAATTTCCTCTTTGGTCAGTACCCTGGAAATACTCACTTTTGAAGGTTTGTTGTTGTTTTTAACTCAGAATTCATCCCTCAAGTGAATTCTTGGAATTATACCATGCCTGTGCTTCCCCAGGGCAGAAATTCCTTCTCTTGTCTGTACTTGTATGTATGTCTGCATAAGACACACTTCCTCAAAGAGAAAGCTTTTACCTTTTTACAATGACCATTTTTCAGATACGGTATTTTATCACTGCAACCAGCCATCTTGCCAGTAGGAACAGGGAATGCATGGGAAAATTGAAGGCTCTTTTCCTTCATGTCATGTAGGTTATTTATGGTTTAGTCTGATCAGGGCACTGCTCTCTAGTTGAGAGAAACCATTATTTAAAATAAGATACCATTTATCAGCGTTGTCTACTTAAGTACAGTCAGCCTTCTTTGCAGGAGCACTGTAACTGTTAACAGAAAAGGGCCTGGTTTCAGCTGGAATAGAGTTCCAGTGACAGGACGAGGGGCAATGGGTGCAAGCTGGAACACAGGAGGTTCCGCTTAAATATGCGGAGAAATTTCTTCACAGTGAGGGTGACAGAGCACTGGAACAGGCTGCCCAGAGAGGTTGTGGAGTCTCCTTCTCTGGAGACATTCAAAACTCGCCTGGACGCGTTCCTGTGCGATCTGCGTCTAGGTGTTCCTGCTTCGGCAGGGGGATTGGACTAGATGATCTGTCGAGGTCCCTTCCAATCTCTAACATTCTGTGATTCTGTGATTGTGAGTTAATTTTCTTCCTAGTAGCTGGCGTGGGCTGTGTTTTGGATTTAGGATGAGAATGAAGTCAATAACACACTGATGTTTTAGTTGTTGCTGGGCACTGCTTACACAGTCAAGGACATTTCAGCTTCTCTTGCTGCCCTGCCAGCAAGAAGCTGGGGAGGCACAAGGACCTGGGAGGGACGGAGCCAGGACAGCTGACCCAGAGGGGCCAAGGGGGTGTTTCATACCGCATGGTGTCATGCAGAACACTAACACTGGGGGGGCTGGCCGGGGGTCTGCACTGCTCGGAAGCAACTGCCAAGTGCACCACCGGTTCTGTGGATTCTATTATTATTATTATTTTCCCTTTCTTTTCTGTCCTATGAGGCTGTCTTTATCTCAACTCATGAGTTCTACCTTTTGTCCCATCCCACTGCTGGCGAATGTGCAAACAGCCATGTGGTGCTGAGCTGCCTGCCGGGCTAAGCCATACCAGAGGGGAGCTCTTGTAAAACAAATAAGGAAAGGAAAAAATAAACGGAAAGTCAGTGGGAAGGGTGAGGCCGTTTTCTGTGCAGCCAAGTGGCTTCCTGTCTGGCTCTCAGTGGCTCCCTCTCTTTCTTGCCTGTTTCTGAATTTCATCTTTTTTGTCTCTGGAGGTACCTGACAACACTGAACTGGAAAATGATGGCAGTGGTTTTGGAAAGTGCATGCTTCAGGATTTTCATTTTATCAGGCTACAGAAGTGTTTCTGCTGTTGTTGTCCCCCCAGTTATTATGCATAAGTTTTCTCAACTACTTCAAGTCTTTTCACTTGGAATTAAGCTTTACCTAATGTTATGTTCAACTTAGTGATCTAGAAGTATAATACAAATTTTTACAAATGAATATACCAGACTTCTTACAATGGCGTGTTATTCAAGTCCCTTTAGTTAACATTAAAATCATCAATATCAAGAACTCAGAATCAGAACAGACCTTTAAATTACAGAATGCTAATATTTAACATACATGTGCTTCTTTTGCAATGTTCTCATTGTCTGCTTTATTTTTTTTTTCTTTTTTCTTTTTCCAAATCAGGTTTCTGATTTTAATCTGAGGGAAGAAGATGTGGAATTTCT
Source organism: Alectura lathami (assembly GCA_013399715.1). Taxonomy (NCBI): domain Eukaryota; kingdom Metazoa; phylum Chordata; class Aves; order Galliformes; family Megapodiidae; genus Alectura; species Alectura lathami. The sequence goes on from VXAV01002904.1 coordinate 257,035, forward strand.
GAACACCACTAATATCAACAGAAAGCTCATTCATCTAACTTAACCATTGTGGAAAGGGTAATTTAAAACCCGGTTGTTTCAAACTTCAGAAGTGGTGCAACTGAAACATTAATTCATTCTGAACTGAGGGATAAATTGTTGAGTACTCAGAGTACCCAATCAGAATCAACTAATAATCAAAATTGGTCACAATGGCTTGTATCTGCTATCATGTTATCCAGATGGATATTAGATAATAAAATCATTTCATTTCCTCTTTTTTGTTGCTTTCTTACAGATACAAAAATGCTTACTTTAAGTGTTTTCTCAGAGCCTTCTGGCATGTTCTTGAGGCGTGGGTTAAGCTATCTCACAATATTATAATGAAGTTGCTCTTACCTCCATGTACTTCATTTAAAGTGTTATTTTAACATTTTAACCCTTCCCTTCTGAACAAATTTGTTTTTGTCTTGTTTTCTTTTTCCCTGACAGATTTTATAAAGCATTAGTTACTTAAAGGGACAGGTAGGAGCAGACTACAGTGTGCAGAACACTTACAGCTGGTTAGGTGACTGACAGAAACTGGAGGAAGTAGGTATCTTTGTCCTTTTGAAAATCTTACCAGCGTGTGTCCAGCTACCTAGATTTCTGTGAAGAAAAGTCCTGACATCCCTTGGAGTTGAATTCTTTCCTTCATCTATCTTCCATTACAGGAATATTCACTGTACTCACAAATTAATAGTATTCTTCTAAGACCAACTTCTTCCAGCCAACCAACCAACCAAAAAAGGTGATCAGCACTTGGTGCTTCCATCTGCAGTTCAGGCAGGTATCATCACCAGTGTATTATCTCTTTGTTCTGAGAAGTTGACAGGCTTTGAGATAAAACGTGTAGAGCTGCAGGTAGGACATAGGTATCCGAATTCAGAGGATTCTGTCTATACTGCTTTACAGAACGCTGTGTAAATCTAACCAAGGTGATTCTAACCAAGCTTGCTTCATGGTGTCAAAGACGGTTCAAATGCCGTGGTTTAGCGCTCTGTTTGCACTAATTTAAGCTACACCATCTGCATTTACATTAATAATCTACTTCTGGTATGTCTGTAGGAACCACAGTGTGGGCATTCGGACACTAGGCTATGTAGTGAGAACTGCATTCTCTTCTCAGTTGTTTGGTGTAAATCTAAAAATTATTCAGACTACAACATGTTTGTTACAGCTCTACAGCAAACGTCGGGATCTGGAGCAATGCCTTACTTTTACATTGTTTTGTACATTTCTTCTAGTTGTGAGAATTCTGGGGGATTCTGCAGGCCATTCTTTGTACTTCCTTGGTGTTCTGTTGGTACTGTTTCCAGGCTCTCCTTTCTTGACCTGGTCCATCATGGAGGAATGCCTCTGGTTTGTGGTCTAAATTATGTCTGGTTGAACAAAAGGACATCTTGCATATATAGATTAAGATTTTTGAAGGTGCACAAGGGTGCTGTGTCGGAGAAAAAGAACACTCTAAGTCTGTAAATGTGTGTGGTCATCTGATTTCACAATGCTTTTTGTGATACAAATACCCAGCTGTTGGGAGTCAAACTGAAATTGCCCAGATATTTTACACAGCCTCTGACAAACACTTTGTTGGATGTTGCATCTTTGAGCCGGAGCCCTCTCAGCTGGTTTACCAATAACCCAAACATGAAAGCCTGTACATCTGGCTACTGAAACCCTGAGTCATTCTGTCCTTTAATTAAAGCATGTTCCTTTATTATGTTCCTCTTGCTTAAAATTATGAGAGAATGACTTCCTAGGAGAAAATGCCTAATGAAGGTACTTTATTATTTAGTGTTTTAGATTAGCTAAATAAGGGGGAAAGCATTGAAATATCTAGGGTATGTCAGGCAGTTGCAGGGGATGCATATGTCAACCTCAAGCATGATTTATCTTACATGCCTTTTCTGTCAGTTGTAATTTAACGGCTGTATTTTCCTCCAGGCTCTCAGGAGGCTAAACATCTTTTCAAGTTTCTAGCTTTGTGGTGGAAGAGTAAGTGTCTGTTTGCCAGAGTAATTGATCTGAGTCATTCTGGGAGAGGCGTGGAGCAATCGAAGCATGACAGCATGACGATCAGCATAAATGTGAGAGGGATGGGGCTTTTCCTGGGTAGTGCTGCTCTCACAGTCATCTTTCAGAGGGAAGCTGCTTCCCCACAACAGCTGTTGCTGCTCACTGAATGGTGCGATGCTGTGGACTAAAAGACCCAATATATTAAGCTCTGCACTATTGTGATATTCTTTTGTATTTCAGTTTGAGGAGAGTTAAAAGAACAGAGCCAGGAAGGGGGAGGAACATTTCTGCAGTAAGAGCAACTCTGTAGGTAATCAAGAGGCACCCTTTTGCATACATTGAAGTGGGTTTCTTTGAAGAAAGTTATAAAACCTAAACTCACTACTTTCTCAGTCTCTGTATGTTGGCACTGCTACCATTGTTTTTTTTTTTTTTAAAAAAAAAAGGGAATTTAAAACTTTTCTTCCTATTGCCCAACATCCTCTGAATCTTCTGAACATTCAGAGATTTTTTTTTTTTTTTTTTCTTCTCATGTGGAAGCACCTATACACGGCGGTGGTTGTGGTGCCACAGAATGAGGGGGCATAGAATGAGTCCCCTCTCAGCCAGGGGCCTGTGCTGGCCCTTGCCCCTGTGGGGACTGTGCATGCTCTGGGAAGCCAGGGGTGAGTTACCTGAGGCCCAAGGTGTCACTGACGCCCCACACCACTGCTCCTGCAGCCATGGGTCCTGGTAGGCCCCACGCACACCTCTGTGCAGCCACGAGCTTGGTAAAAGGAGAAAACCTCTTTCCTTACACGTTATTAAGGTGCCCACCGTGCGGTAGGACTGGGGGCCATGTGGCAGGGGTCCCTCGGTGTAGCCGCTCCCCGGGGCCC
>VXAV01002904.1:269807-280853 GCA_013399715.1 Alectura lathami
CCCGGGCCGGCCCCGCGGCGCGCAGCCCTCCAGCCGCGGGAGGCGGGGGGGAAGAAAAACGATTCAAAAACCACTCCGCGTGAAAAAGTCCCCAGCCCGTAAAATGTAAAATGTAATGTAGAATGCGCGTGCTGAAGGGGGAGGCGAGGTTTAAAGCCCTGAAGTAAAAAGCAGCGAGGGAGCGGTGGTGGTTTTGGCACTCACTGGCAGCGCTGGCCCGGCTGCCCCTGCAAAGCCCCACAGCGAGCAACGCTGCTGCAGCCTCAAAGGGTGGGGGATTCGTGGGGGCTAAGTCTGAAACTTAAAAGGTGAGAAGTAGAAAACTGCGAAGTAGGCTGACCTTTTGCAGAGGCAGCGTTTTGCTAGGAAGCACTTAAACGCTTTTACAGGCTTTCTCAGCTACCCCATGGGGAGCCAGCTGCGATCTCCACCCGCTCCCCCCACCCGCCCCCCGCCCGACGCTTGACACTCAGTGAAAGCATGCACCTCAGTGTAAGCGTGGGACAATGTGAGAACCACCAGAAGTATTTTTGGCACAAGTCTCTTCATACAATCGCACAATCACAGAACATACTGAACTGGAAAGGACGCACAAGGATCATCGCGTCCAAATCCCGGCTCCATACAGGACTAGCCAAATTGTCCAAACGCTCCTCGAGCTCCAGCAGCTTGGGGCCGTGACCACTGCCCTGGGGAGCCTGTTCCACCACCCTCTGGCGAAGAAACTTTTCCTAACCCCAACCCAATGCAAGCTCCATGCCGTTCCCTCGGGCCCTGTCGCTGTCCCCAGAGAGCAGAGCTCAGCGCTTGTCCCTCTGCTCCCCTGGGAGGGAGCTGCAGCTGCCATGAGGCCTCCCCTCAGCCTCCTCTGCTCTGGGCTGAACAAACCAAGGGACCTCTGCTGCTCCTCACGCATCTTGCCATCCAGACCCTTCACCAGTATTGCGGCTCTTGGACTGTTTATGAAAGGATTTCTGTTGAAATCTGGATTTATTTCTCACCACTTATCTGAGGCATTGCTGACCTTGCGTCTGGCTGTGTGAGGACACAAGGCTGAGGGCCTGCCAGAGGAAGCTTCCATGCTGTGCACCTCAACTGGAGAGCTGCCGGGAGCGAGGGAGGTCAGCGGTGGATCTGCGGGACAGCCAGCACTGCCAGCTGCCTCCCTCAGGTAGCAGGAGGAGAGCAGGTAGGGCCAAGGGCCCTGGGGAGCTGGCAGAAGCAGGGGTGTGCCCCTTGGCTGTGGTGCCTGAGAGGAAAGCAGACCTATGGTCCAGCTTCATTTTTCTCCCCAGGCAGTACATGGGTGTAGTGTTCATGGCAGAATGGCTAAGTGTGATTGTGTGCTCAGTCCCTGAAGTACAGTGAGAGTATGATGCTATGGGACAGTAAAGCCCGAACTAACAAAGCATTTTGCTTATTTCAGTCTTGCCTTTACTGTAGTCCTCAAAGCCTGTCTGAGTGATTGTCATTCACCTGTGGGCAGCCTTTTGGGAATAGGTTATTAAAGAAGTAAGGCACCTGAACAGGTCAGTATCACCCCAGCTTGACACCTTGGTAATTATGATATGAATTGATGCTTATTCACGGGACACTGCTTTCTCACATGGGTTATCAAGCAGCCTTCGCGCCCATCTCTGTTGTTGTTGTGTGAATTTGTGTAGACATTTCATTGATAAAATAACTGGGGTTTTTATTTTTCTTCCTGAAGCTTTGTTCATTTCATCAAAACATTTATCTCTAGGGATGGAAGGGACTGCAAACAAACAAACTTGGTCAGGTACACTAAAGAAAGTGCAAGTATTCCTAGAGATGATGCTTTTCATCCTATTTGACTGTGACCATGCACGGAATGAGATTAGCATGGCTCTAAACCACACTTGTCTTCAGTGTGAAGTGGAACAAATAAAGCATTTTTAGCTGTATTTGAAGGCATTTTCATACATGTCACTTGGAGCCTTAGCCTTGTATATGGCCTTTACTCTCTTTCTGTTATGGGGAATCAACCTAATAAAACTTCTCCTTCCCTTCTGAATGAGTGTCATTGTTATAATACAATGAGTCAGAAAAGAAACAATATTAACCACAAAATAATGGCAGTCTTACCACCAGTGGGAGTTCTCCCCCTATCCATCAATCAGCTGCAATGCCCTTAACTGTTTTTCCTCATTGTAATCATAATCTGGCAATAATTTAATGAAACTGAAAGTGGAAGAGTTCTCACAAATCAGAAGTAGGATTTTCATTGATACTATTGTATGCATGAGACCTCCTGCTTGGAGCCAGAGGAGTGAAAAAGTTTGTTACCTGTGGGTTTTGCACATATAAATCAAGCAGCTCCTTGTCTGCCTGGGTTTTGGAAGTGATGGCTTTAACATGTTGAGAGTTTTGATAACCTAATGAATGAAGTCTGTGACATTTTGTGTCTGATACGTAATTTGCATTGAATTTAAAAAGCTTGCAAAACCTTCAGATTCAGGTAACACCGTAATCCCTACACTTTGTGCTGTAGGATTGGAAAGGATGTCAAATTACTAACCCCTTACATGAAGGCAGAAATAAACATGCCTCATGTTTCTGCTCATTTCTGTTCCAAGGTAGCTGGCTGCTGAACTGGCCTTGTTCCATGACTGTGAGTCTCTTTGGCATATGGCATGCTGGGCTCTATTTAATTTGACTGGCCTTAAAATTTAGAAATACTCTGCTATTAGCCGTTACACTTAGAACTTGAGGTGAAGGTGGAGGTAGGAGAGGTCTAAGACAAGTCCTACATTCTGTATAGAGTTTTGGTCTAACAGACCAATTCACGTGGGGTTCATAGACAGATTTCCCACATTGTCAGAATGGTACTCAGGGAATCTCATGCAGGATGTATGTTACTGCTGCGTGCATTACAAACAACATCTGGCCTGTTCGACTCGTTGTGGCTGGGGTATAGCAGTTTCTGTCACTGATGATACATGAGAAGAGAATGTAAACACTGTCATTTGCCTTTGACTCCTCTTCTGAGTGGCCATGTGTGCATTTGCATTGGAGTTAAATAGGCATGACCTGGAGAGTGATTTGGGAAAAAAGCTTGGACTTGCATCTTCCTTGATCCTGAAAACTCTGCCACAGTACCCTGTGAATTTTTTAGAGTTCACAAGGGTGAAGTGTGTAAGAGTAAATGAGATGCAAAACAGAAGAGGACTAGAAGAACAGGCTGCCCTTCTTGTTTCCATTTGTAGTTCCACGTGTTTCTGGAGTTTTGTTTGATTTTAATTTACCTTTCACGTGGAAGGTACATCAAGTCCAGACACAGCTCCTCTGTCTGTGCTTTGACTTGATCCTGTGAGCCTGAAAGCTGTGTAGCTGGGTAACTACAAGGCAGCCTAAGCTAATGTGCCATATTTTGTGCGGCTTACTAGTTTCAGCAGTGCTAACATGGCTATCTGGTGTCTGGACCTGATCTGTCTTGCATCCCGCCAGCCCCAGGCACTCTCATTTATCTGCCCCCAGTCATGCAGATGTACCCAGAGATGTTTTGATTGCAGAGGCATTACTACACAGTTCCGTTTGTGGTTGCAGTCTGTATTTCAAAAGAAGGTTTTAATATGTGAAGGTTCTGGGGAAGCTGAAATTGCACTGTTTACTTATGTTCTCTGGAAGAAGGTGAAGACGAGTTGTCCTCTTGCTTTTCTTTAGTTTTCTTTCTTCTTGTTCTTCTTGTTCTTCTGTTTTTTTTTTTTTTTTTTTTTGTCTTTGTTTTTAAGCAGGTCAGGGATCATTCCCCTTTAGTGCTTGTTGAGTGTTCTGTTAGAAGGTCCTGCTGGCTGATCTCTAAAAGGCACATTGGCTTAGCCTTTGTCATGATACAACAGTGAACACGCAGTGGGGCTATGAATGGAAAGCATCTTAAAGCAGAAAGGAGACGAAAGAATTGTACAGGACAATACTCATTTTGTGCAGATCCTGTGTTCAGATCAAACTTGTTCCTGGCACAAGTTGGAGGAAATTCTGTGAAATCTGTTAAAATTCACCAGACCGGCACCTGACCCTCTCAGCAGTCACAGCCCAACGCATAGATGCGAGCTGTGGGTCAGACCTTGAACCCTTGCTCTCAATCAGTTTGCACGGGAGTGGTGTTGGAACTGTAGTGAAAAATGAATGATTGCTGCACTTAATTTTTCATGTGCTGCTCCTTGCATGCTGTTTCAGTTGTTACTCCCAGCATGAAAGGGAAATCCTGCAAAGTTGATCACACCTCTAAGTTTCAGAATGTCACTATAAGATGTTCAAAAACTAAACCTCAGCCCCACCCTGCCAGGCACGGTTGAGTGTTTATTTAAGCAAACCCAGAAAGGCTGCATCAGCATAAAATATTCTCTTCACTCATTCTTGAGAATCCACAATAGTGCAAAATGAGTGAATGGTAGCAGTGTGAGTGTTCATTTCTCTTGCTGAAATGGAGTTCTTGTAATTGTCACGGAATTATTTTGTGAAATAACATTTGCCCAGTTTATGGTACAGAACACAGAAATAATGTGCTTCTTTTCTCTGAAAGTACTAGTTCCTAGCAGTTAAGTCCTCAGCTAACCCAGTCTCTGCTACCTCAGTTAACTTGCACAAAATCATAACCAGAAAAATGGGGAAATCATGGATAGAGGGGCAGGAGGGCTGTTGGGGAGTAGAAAGTTATGGGAGATCAAAACAGAGCTGCTTGGTCAGAACAGACTCTGAGGTAAACTTTCTGTGCTAGCCATGCTCTCTAGTGCACTTCTCTGCAGTATCACAGGATTTTTTTTTATAGGAAAAAAGATACTGCATTTTACATATGAAACCATGGTTTTTAATATGATCTAGGTAAGCAGTGCTATGACACGATGTTCCTTCTGTGTAAAAAACTAGAATTGGTGACTCCGGGGTGCTCATAACTCACACCTTGCAGGAAATTAAATGTTTAACCTAACAGCAGTTTAGGAGGTGGGGAAATTGAAGATATTCCTGCACCCTCTTTCTCTGCTGGATGGAATTTCTTTGTCTCTTAGGTCTTCCCGCATTATGGTCATGAAGAGAATATGCACTTATATTTAATAGCCTAAACCAATATTTTAATAGGTGAGCAGCGGTCCCTCTGCCCGCAAACCCACTCGCAGGGCTGTCACGGCGAGGTGCGGGTGCTGTGCAGCAGCAGGAGGGCTTGCTCGGGGTTTCGGAGGGACGCGGCGGCCATCTAGCGGCTGGAGGGGAAGCAGCCTTGGCTGGGTTATTCCGCTCAGGGGCTGCCCTCTCCTGCGGTAGTTGTGGGACGAGGGCTTTAGGCTGTTCCTTCTCCCTATTCTTATAATTGAAAATTATTAATGCTGTGGACAAGGACTTTAGCACAGTGTCTAGGTTCCCTGTGATGTTTTGGTAAAGAAAGCAGTGTGATACAAAACCAAATGAATGCACCGAAGGGATTTAATATAATTGTCAAGTCATAAAATATAACTGTTTATCTCTGTTCTTGGAGTTATCATATTCAATATTTCTGTTATTGACCTGAAGGAAAACTTGCAGTCATTGCTGATGAGATTTTAGTTATGTCCAGACTGGGAGAATAGGTAGATGTTGAGAAGTTAGATAGTGAGTGCTGAACACAGGGCTTGTCAGGAAGCCCAGCAAGGACCTTGGAGTGTAAAGGCGGAATGGTTTGTTGAGACTGTGGGGTGGAAGCCTCAGGATCACGGTCCGTGGTATCCAGCATCGTGCAGATGGATAAACATAACTGGAGGGAAAGGAAGTGGGAAACCCAGGACATGACTGTGTGTGCAGGTAGAGGCACATCTGTGCTCATCGCTGTGTGTTCTGAATTGTCTGGGAGTCGCAGTGGCCATGACGTTTTCTGTAGCTCAGAAGTTAGTTGCTCATTTTCGTGAGCATCATACTAAGGTGCACCAGCATCAAACGGTTCATGTCTTACATACTGACGTATCCACAGAAGAGGGACTCTGCAACTAAAGCAAGATGGATTTGTGTAACACGCTGTAAGTGATTTGTTGCAATCTTTCTTGTGAAGTGACTTTGAAAGGAACAATTCTCCACCCCAACCCATGTAATTGTTGCCTTGTTCCAGTAGGAAAGAAATTAAACAAAAATGTTATTTTCTATTTCAATGGAAATAGTAATGGTTATAAAATTTTCTCCCAATCGTTTAAAGTTCATCTGCTGTACCTTTGATCCCCTTCGGTTAGTTTTGCAGAGAACTTTGCAGAGTTCTGCAAAGAACTTTAATGAGAAAAAGCACGTCCAAATGATGAGAACAACTTTATGTTTCTTGTTTTTATTCTAGCTGAGAGGAGTGAACTGCTCTTTCGTAGTGCTGATTTGGTAAGTTTTGTAGCAAACTTAGAGATTCACTGTTTTTTTCTTTTTTTTTTTGGATTAATTACTGGCATAGAAGACAGGATTTATTGATTGATTGATTGGTCATGTAACATGTATCCCTTACAGTATTGGCTATGGCCAGCACAGATGCATTACAAAGAACTTACCTAAACGTAGTGACTCACGATAAATCCATTTGGCCAGCTGATAGCTTTCTGGTCACGTAAGACTCTGACATTAGAGTCCTCTTGTTTTTCTGTGACATTTCCCACTGCAGTCGATGGACATTTCTTGTAGTCTAAAGAAGGTCAGCAGCTTTTAAAAAAAAGCTGGAAGTGTCAGAGAAAGAGGGAAACACAAACAGAAGTGGCTGTGAGTATGCTGAAGCACAGTTTAAATTTTAGGGACAGATTTTGCTGCAAAACCTGGCCAAAAATACAGGTGGAATATTAAGAGAGTTCATGAAGTCTACAGGGAACCTGAGTGTGGAGAAATACTATCAGGGACTTCTAAATGTCATTGGACTTTCCAGTTCCTAAACTGCCTTCTGGAAAGACAGCTAGAGGAATGTTATTACAGTTGTGTTCAGTCTGTATGGCTGGCTGTTGTAACTGCCCAGGTGCGTGGTGAAGATACATTACATGAATTATGAATCTTTTTCAGGAGCTGTGACTGAAGTAAATGTGAGCAGCTAGATAGTAATGTTCCATCCATGTTCTGACTCTCTTCTGGAGAGGGTGCTGTTACCAGATTTCTCCTTCTAAAGGCAACAGAAAAGTTAAGACAATATTTTTTATAAATAAACTGTGGTCTGAGACTGCAAATGATTTCTCGATTAGCCAAAATGTGTCACTGAAGCTTATGAATCTCAGTGTCTCACTGGAGACAATGATTGTCCCGGATTGCTAGGATTTTTATGGAGACTGTGAATGCCACCTAGATGCAGTAGTAAACTGCTAAATATATATATTTATATCAGCTTCATGCCTCTGCTATGGTATTTCTCAGTATTGCTATGGGTTGCTGTATTTCTCGATAGCAAGCAATGTTCCTTTTGGGAACTGTGAGAAATAGTGGTCATTTTGAAAAAGACAATTTGTAGTGAAAGTGTCTGAAATTAAATTTGTCAGTTTCATCTGCTGGAAAACAAAGCAAAACAAAAACACCTTAGGCTTTGTAGAAAATTGACTATATATGAATAAGATCCTTTTGAAAGTTAGTTAAATATACAAATTCAACGAGTTCTGACTACACAGAAGAGTTCTTCTCTTTTATTAAAAACAGGACAAAAATAATCATTCAATTTTGTAATGGATTAACTTCAGTTAGCTTATGCTCCAAATAAGTAAGGATGTAGATTGTTAAGTGGAAAAACCCTTGTTGCTAACCTAATTATGGAACAATCTTTTATACTGGTGAACAATGTATGCTTAGAGAAAGATGTTATAGGCAAAAAGGAAGAAGGAAGGCATTAAAGATACCAAATCTTAATCAGTTTTGGGGAGAGAAAAAAAAAAGTAGTCACTGCAGAGATACAGCAGTACGCAGTGTCTTCTCCCAGCGCTCCAAAGTCAGGTAACAATAGAAAGCAAAGTGGTACCCTAAATGCTGGTCTGAGCATTTCTCACAAACTAGCAGTACTTCTAGGTTTACTGTGTGACCCTGCCCCTTTCTGAACGTCAGCTGGGAAGCGCAGCAGGGCCAGTGTTAGTCTGCACTGAGCCAAGGCTGGCTGATGGCAGGGGACGGTGCATCCAGCTCTGTCCCTGCGGCCTCTAACTCTGTCCTCCATGAACGGAGGAGGACCCGGGGTACCTCCCGTGCCCATGCAGAAGTTCCTGCTAATGAAACAAGTTGTGGCTGCTGCTGTTACGTGTGCCAAAGAAATGGTGTCCAAAAACTGTCGTGTATCCTCTCCTGCTAGAAATGTTGGGTAGTACTACAGTAGTTATCACCAGCCCCTCGGAATGTAAGACTTTGTTGTCCTGACATCCCCTGGGAGGAGAGTAGGTGCTATTTTCTCTGACACTCTGTGTGTGTGCACTCCTTACTCCTGTTAGACCTATTTACATAACAGTCCTTGATGTGTACAGCTTCTGTTCCCTTTGTGCTGTAACATGGAAATCGCACGTGCACAAACAGAGGATAAGGAAGGTCATGGGATGAAATTAAAAAGGGGGACATTTAAGCTAACACAAGGAAAAATATCTTGCCTGGAAAGTATTCTGTAGAGAGCCCAGCCTCCCAGAGGGAATAGTGGAAGCTCCGTCTGCCAGAGTATTTAAAACTAACGTAAAAATCAAATAAATATGCAGTAGGAACAGTTTTGCCTTGGCAATGGAATAGAACAGATGGCTTAACAGATATCATCCATTTCTAACAACTATGGTTTTGTCTGTAAGATGTTAAGTCTCTAGAATTATCCTGCACAGGGCTTGTGTCAACTGAAGCTACATAAGCCACTAAAAATCCATATGCCTCTGAGTTTTGCTTCATTTTTCTCTTAGAACAGCAATATCAGTTAAAATACAGGGCATATACTGGAGATAAGTAACTGGCTGGGATTAATGATGCTTGGTTGTATGCTGTGCTGTCAGTTTTTGTCAGCTGATCATAATCGAAGGGTATGACCTTCTATCTCGCCCACTATCACTTCAAAGAAAATTCTTCTGGGTGCAGTCAGCCTGTAAGCCTCACACACTCTCTTTGGTCCCAAATTGCCAAGCCACAGGTTGGATGCCTGTTGTGTTTTATTTGTATAATTTGATTGAGAAATACATGATTTTTGTTATTTTTTATCCCCAAGTTTGTCTCAGAGAGGCAACCCTGTGGTAAATGATGGCAGAATGTTTAAAGTTTGGAAAATGGGACGCAGTGGAAGAGTTTGCAGTGAAAAGACAATTTCTAAGCAATGTTGGCTGTATAAAGTTTGGTCATTTTTCATTCATGTGTTATGAATCACGAACCTCATCCTCCTCATTGTAACAAAAAGCTTCAGTCATACAGAACAGGATGGAATTTCATAGCAGTGTAGCTAGCTGTGTTTTCTTATACTTGTGTATTTTAAAACAAAATGTTAGAAGGATCTTTCTAAAATACTTGTATTAGATGGATTCCCAGCTGCTCCTTGCAGCTTTCAAAGCCTCCTGTTTAATACAGAATCCCTTTCAGCAAGCCCAGAAGGCAGAAACAGATTGTAATCCAAAGCAGAGCTTGAATAGTCATCTATAAGCTTGTAAAAAGGAAAAGCATCATGGTTGGAAGCTGATACCAGAGATAAATGTGAACAAGAGGGCTTCGAAGGAGCAGCTTCGGCAGTGTGCTTAAATTGCCCCTTTAGAAATGCTTCTAGCAGTCTGTGAGAAGTGTATGCTTAAAGGAGGACTGTATCTGGTATAAGAACTGGTTAAAAATTAATTTGCAATAACAGCATGAAAGGTAGAAGAGGACAGGCTAATGTTTTATTTAAAATGCTTGTGAAAGTTTTGTTATGAAACTGAAAGCCAAAGGATGCAATTCAGTCGGGACCTCCATGAGAGACGAAATGTTTCTCTGAGGAAAGCAATTTAAAAAATTCCTTCACAGATAGAAGATATAAGGCGGGCAGGATCAAAGCACTATGTAAAGTAATAATATTAGGAGGCAGTTGTGTTGGTTTTGGATATGATGGTTTCCAGCAGTAAGAAAGAAACATGAAGGGTGAAGCGCTTCACTAGGTAAAGCCCAGCCGAACCCAGGAAAATGCTGCATGAGGGCCAGGGCGGTATTTTTGCCTTTTTGATTGTGCTAATGTACAGTCTCTGAGTGTTAACACACAGGGACTAACCAAATTAATGTAAAAGGCATATATAGTGGAGCACAAAGGGTAGCGCTGCTTATGTTCCTTATAGTTCTGAAAGCCATCTTTGGAGAGACACCGGAGGCTTTGGTGTTTGGGCAATCTGAATCAGCTTAGCGGAGGAGACGGGCTAAATGCAGAGCCAGCTAGAAGAAGCAGTGTGATTTTTAGAATTCAGTCTGTATGCTAATTAGTGGGTTGGTTCTGTTAGTTTTAACTGATTATGCTTGTTCCTGTATGTTGGCTGGAATTGTAAGGTTGGGATTATAGTATAACAGTTATCATGGCTGGACCTGAGTTAAAAAAGAAGTAGCACTGCAAGAAAAACTTGTCTTGTCACTGCCATCACTAGTAAGTTATTGCTGGAAAAGCGTATTTTTCACTCAGATGCTTGGAACCCTGTATGGGCCCTCCTTTAAAACAGCAACAAAGAACAGCGAAAGCAAGTGATGGAAATCAAGAAAACAGAAGCAAATGCTTAAGGAAAAAACATCTTAAAATGTTGATTATGTAACAGGGCTGTCACAGTAACAGGGCTGGATGTGTGTAGAGTTTTTGGCAGGTCCTTTGCTTCCTCACTGACCAAGGGGTAGCTGCTGTAGCACAGGTCTGTCTACCCCTGGCTTTGATTGATAGCATCAGATCCTTTCTGAATGTAGTTTTGTTGAGCCCTTTCTTTTTGTGATCTTCACTTTGTCTTTAAATCCATTAGCCCTTCCTAGTGATCCTGTAATGTGGGCATAGCAAATGCTTATGAACAAGCCTGGGGTCAGGCATGCACAGTGTCTGCATACAGTTTTAAAAATACTTGGATGAGTAATAATCAGATTTTTGGCAAACTTTTCCTTTTTTTTTTTTTTTTT
>VXAV01002905.1:0-13443 GCA_013399715.1 Alectura lathami
AGAAGTAAACTTTTCTCTTCGCCACTCAGTTTTCTGAGCAGAACTCCCACTGCTCATGCATACACTGAGATCTGGTTCATACTATCCCTATTTAGACACACATTAGCATGAAAACCCCAACCCATCTTTTACTGAGGTAAGGATGCCCCAAGATGAGGCACTTACTGGATCTAAACAACATGAAAACACTCATCAGCAGTGACTTAGCTGTACTTCCTAGCATTGCAATCTCAGAGCTCAGCACACACAGGAAAGTAATGTCAGTGGAAAAGAAGAAATGCACTGCAATTGAAATGGCATCCCAAGGTGACAGGTAAGGAGGGAATGCTGTCCAGCACCCACACACCCTACAATATTCTCTCCAATGCTGCCATTGCTATCAGTCCTCCCGTTTCCTTCCAGCCCCACAACAACACTAGTGCCTAGAGCCCTTCTGCTTTGAAATAATGAAAAATGAAGTGAAAAAACCCGGAGAGAGATTAAACAACAAAACTTGTTTTCCATCTCTTCCTCGGCCTCACAGAGACTTCAATTTCCTGTCTCCCTTTCACGAATTCTACACTCTGTTTCAACTGATATCCCTTCTATTGACACCTAACAACCCCTGCGCCGAGCTGCAATACCGCAGCACGGAAGGGACTCAGGCTAGGATGCAGACAAGGCTCCCTGCAGGAGCAGCCCGTGCCTTCCATCCTAATCACGTGAAGGAAACAGCTCTCCTTGCCTGCTCAAAGCCAGCACCTGAGCGAGGAGCAGGGAGGAAAAACAGTCCCTGGACAAAACCGAGCACAGGAGGCAAAGCAAGGCACGTATGTAAAATCCACTGGAACCTGAAGCAGTTGCAGCACAGTTTTGCACTGAAACAGATGCCACAGGAGAAGCAAGAATTGCCAGCCTCATCTCTCTGCCTGCAAAAAACCCAAACCTGTTTCAGATGGGAGCTCAGCATAGGGAGGGCAGCCACCCCGTGGCCCTTGTCTCAGAAGGGCTGTTAACTCCAGTACACACTTCGCTCCCTCCAGCGGCATCAGTTCACTGCCAACAAAGGAGTCTGCTTTTACACTTCAGAGGATGGAAAATGATTCATAAAGAACGGAACAGACGTGTTCTCTGTCATTTATTTACAGGATTTAATTCCTTCTTATTCAAGCAGCTAAGACTCACTGGCTGGCCGGGTAAGATAAAGTAGCATTGGCATAAATACGTACAGAATTGCCCCGCAGCCACCTTAAGAACAATTGCCATAATGAAATTACTGCAGCCTGAATTAGATTAGGTCACAGCAGCAGACAAACACAGATAGCTATGACAAAAAAGCCCCGAACTGGAACGACAGCTGAGGCAAAAATAAGGCAGAAACGGCCCACAGGGACTGTCATACCACAGCTGCAGAGTGGGGTGGGATTGAGAGACCCCCGTCCCCCTGGTGGGCAGGCACAGCCCTCACACCTGTTAGAGGCCCGCCAGCTGGCACCGACAGCATCGTGTCTGCGACTGCCAGCACGTGAACCAGGGCCCCTCTTGCACCAGAGGGCTGGTACGAGGTTAACGAGATCTTACGCATCTTTGCATATGCCATGCCATGAGTTAGCTGTGCTGCAGTTAACAGCCAGCCTGCTGGTCATTCATCTCCAGTAGATGGAGCTTTAAGAAAAGCTACAAATGCATGCTGCAACGATGAAATCAGCTGCATGGCACCCTGAGAGCAGGTAGAACATTTGTGCAGCCTCCTCTCTGAAATGAACACCACCAACAGGCTTTTATCGTGACATTTTGTATAGGTGCGTGGGTTCCCCTCCTCACTCGACATTCAGTATCCCCCTGCAATTGCTCCTGAAGTAGGATCACATTTATTTATTTCCTGAACCTGACTCCCAGGCCTGTCTGACCTTTTCAAGTCACTAAAGCACTGTCTACGTATTTAGTTCTGCCATTTCAAAGTCTAAGCCAGACCCTAGAGCCTTATAACCAGGAAGCACCAGAAGAGCACCTTGGAAAAGAACAGCAAACATCACAGGCAGGTGCAGAGCAAACACCTTGTTGAAAACAGTGCCAGCAGGGCTTTGGAAGTAAAACCAATAAAAATCATGAAGTTTCCCAAAATACAGGTCCAGCAATAACACTTGACTCAGGATCAAGTTGAAGATGGAGCATGCAGCACAGGGTAGGAGGATGGCATGTAGGACTTCTAATCTTTAATTACAAACTGACAGGGTAAACATTTCCAGGATGTTTTAACAACCGTCTACTGAAATATGTGATCCTTCTTATACTAAAAATAAAGACACATTACCCAGAATCCATAGCAGGTACATAGCAGCGTACAGACAACAGAGAAATACCAAGGGGAAAACACCACCATTTAGCACAGAATAGGCGACAAGGGAGTGAAAGCACAGAAGTAAGGAACATTGCAAGGGAAGGAAAGAACGGAACACATCACACGAGCAGGCTGCAGGGAACCAAAGACCAACAAAAGAGCAGAAGAATACTTAGACCAACCCAGAGCTCCTCGACTTCTATTACTAGGCAGTAAGAAACCTTCCAAGAGAGCACCTTTTTGTGACCCCCGTACTAACTCAGGGACAGCTCAGTGCCCAGCAAGGAAAGACATCTTCCTCTAAAACAGCGACGAAGCAGAAAGAAAATAAAAACACCAAACAAAACAGCACACACAGAGAACTAAAAGCAAATTCCTGCAGAGTTACAAGCTACTTCAGAAACACATCTTGTTCCCAGTGGTGATGGGACTAACGTGCCCTCTGAGCCATGCCCAAGATCACAGAGCAGACCAGCAGAGGTCAGTCAGGGGGACTGATATGCCTGGTAAAGGACTGAGAAGGTGGGAGGAGAGCAGGAACTGGCTTTGAACAAACACATTAGGTCTCGAACCTATGGCAAATTGGCTCAGCTCATTAACCATCAATGACAAAATGTGGCATCCTAGGTATTTGCTAGCTTGAAGATGTATTTCAACGCACTGCAGAGTGTTCTCCGTCCTCCAGGGAGCTGAGGAGCCAGCTCCTGAGCAGTTAAGGGAAACACCGTCACACGGCTCTTTGCAGGGCTGTGCTCTGCAGACCCAAACCTGTATCAGCTGCCATTAGCTGGGAGATGCACAGAGCTCTGAATTGGTCCCTACCCATGAAAGTAAATTTTCTCTGGGTCTAGAGCACCACAAACACATGTGCATGTGCACCATTAGAAAAACAGCATCCCAATCACCTTCCACAAATACTGACACAAACAAAACGTGACTCATCAAGCAATTCCCTACAGGCAGGCTCACTCCTACAGCTGCATTTAGGGGTGAGCTCTGCAGTCATCACACAGCAGTTTGCAGCACAAGGTGACAGCACCCAGTTACAAACTGATGGGCAGCTTCTTAGGACCGGAGGAAACAAACCTCCTGCCAACGTTCCTGCCACTCTGTTTTGAGTTTGATGGGAGCACCCCAAACCGAAAATCAACCCATCCTGTGTCTGCCTCCACAGAGAGGCCGGCGAGGGTTTAGTTAAGCTGCATGCTCAACTGAGAAAGATGAATGAGAAGAAAAAACAGTTGCAGTCCCTCAAAGTCACCTTCAAACACACAAATCACAAATTTCCTATTTTGCAAGTGCTTTTAAAAGGTTCAGGGATAACGTGCAGGATTGTGCTCCTTTCTGTGTTCTAAGGCTTGGTAGTTAGATTGACGGTACAGCTGAAACTGTGTGCCTAAAGAGCAAACCAACAAAATCCTCTTGTACTGGAGGAAAAAAAAAAAAAAAAAAAAAAAAGAAGAAAACTCACTCTGAGCATAAGGCACAACTCTGAAGAAGTCAATATAGAAACTGATTACACTTCAGTGTGTGAACAAAACTCATCGTCTGTTGCTAAAGCATTCCTCTGTACTTGATTTCTGATTATTAACGGTTTTGCAAAAACTGTCCATTCCCACAGAGCACAGATGTACTCCGAGACACTGTGGTCTAAGAAGGAAGTTGCACATCCCAGTTTTTTCCCCTCCTTACAAGCATGGTGCTCTAGTTCTCCTTAAAACAGGACTCATTTTCTTCTTCAGTCTGTGAAGAATAAAGCACTTGGTTCTTCTCATCCAGGATTTATTTCTGGCTGGATGCTTTATATAACACATGCCTGAAAAATTGATTTAAATGACGACATAGAGAACTTCAGCAACCGAGTGGCGCCGAGTGCTTTATTTCTGTGCCCTGCGGTTTCCCTGTGTTCCTTTCACCCACAGCTGCATGAATTCCACTCTACCGCTGTGCCACAGACAGACACTGGGAATGTTAACCCTGCCAACCCCCCCTGAGGGGACTTCTGGACAAATTCACGTCAGCTGAGCCTCTGCCCCACTGGATCACCAGGTCAATATGAGGTTAACAGGATTTGAAACATGTCACCATTTTTTTTCCCCCTCTTGAAAACAGCAGAGTATTAAGAAAAATCTAATGTCTTGATATTTGAGAGAGTACTTTGATAGCAATCATGCATTAAAAATACGCATTCCCACTTGAAAATAGGTGCTGCTGTGCTTTTAGTAAGCTTAACAAATCTTCTGCCTTGACAAACAAGAGGATGTTTACACCAGCACCAGGGATAAAAGAGGAGAAAGCTGCTAAAAACAGAACCTTTGGGAAGGCTAAGAAATGACAGCTGCACCAAAAAAAAAAAAAAAAAAGATAAATACCCAAACTTTGAAGACTCTTCATTCTCAAAACACAATCAGAGCCCAGTATGGCTGTAATTGTAAGAGACAGATGTAGGAAGGCTATTCCCAGACAGAAACAAATACTTCACCAAGGGCAACGTAAGGCACATTGTGCCAAGATCCATGCCCCGAAGCAGCCAACATTCCTCAGAAGTATTCACGCACCAGTCTTGGGAACCGCCCAGCGGCATTGCTCAATGGCAGGAAACTGACACGGGACTGAGCTCGGTACAGTGGCAAACATCTGCACCAGCTGAAAATAAATAAATAAATCAGTCCCCAGCCCCCTAAGCTCCAAGCATGTAAGGTTGGTGGCATCAGAAACGGGTAACATTGCTCACTAGAGGGCAGCAGGAAACAAACCAAAACCCCAATAATTCTCAAAGTAGAGGCCATGACCTTCAGCAAGTCAAAAGCAGTTAGGCACAGGCCGTCTACCCAGCAAATAATTTCCAAGAGTGTTTGGGATCACGGCTGAAACCAAAGTGGGCTTGCAAGTGGGAGAATGTTACCTTCCTGCAGCCCAAGGATACTCTTCATCCCAGCGCAAAGCACTTCCGTACAGCACCTTCAGCCTCCCACCGAGTCAAAATGCAAGACGCTCTTTGGGCAGCCCATGTCTGTTTGGTGAAGGGAGACTGCCAGAAGTTCCTATCACTAGGTATGGCAGCCAGGAATGCCAGGTAAAGTCTTCTTCAGCACAGCTGTGGCTTACTCTGAAAGTGATTTGAAATACCACGCGTGTTTTGCATTTACAAAGCTAACACAGACCTCTTAAATGAGACCTTCTATAAATGTCTTCAGCCTTCCAGTTGTCTGGCCATGCTGGAGACAAAAGCTGTTCTGGAGATTCTGCTACTCTTAGTAACAGTGGTGGCTGAAATGGCCAGGCTGTAATTTCTGTACCAAGCAGTGAATGACTGCACTGAGTTCTGGGCTGAAGAAGCGCATCTCCAAGCGCCCACCAAGCGCCAGCCCAGGAAGGCTGCTGTTGACATGAAAAGCACAGTCTGCTCCTTTTGCTCCCAGCTTCTACATCAGCGCTCGTGCGCAACTTCCGTACAGAGAGAGCCCCAACCATACCAGACTTCAGTAAACACAACCCCGTCCTGCAGAAGAAATTAAGCAACTCTTGACAGGCGAGCTGACATGGTAAACAGGAGAGAGCATTTACAGACAAATCACATGCACTGACATCAGTGTGACGCCTCAGCTGCTAATAAAAGGCACAAACAAGCCACCGCACAACCAAGCATGTAAACTCACTGGGTATGTGCAACATTTTTTCATAATTGCCTATAGAACTGAGACCTGTGCTAAGAGGTTGGCAATCTCTGCTTTGAGTAACACATGCCTGAAAAAAAAAAAAAAAAACAACAATAAAAAGCAACCCAAACAGTCCAAAAATCATGATGGCTTGTAGTTCTAAACAGAGATTATTTTGCGGTCAGGCCTCCTCTTGATTTTAGCTGGAGAATCAGCAGCAGTGCTGTGGCCCAGACTCACCGACTCCACCCAAGCCTCTCCAGCTCAGGGCCACTGAGAACTCTTGGGTTCTGCTCCATTTCCCCCATGCCCTCCCCAGTAGTTAGAGACAGACTGGTTTTGAAGGAACAACACCATCAATCAAAAGGAACTCAAGGTCTGGCTCCCCACAAAGGAAAAGTGATCATGTTCCAACGATACTTTTTCCAGAAGCCACATTTGTGGAAAGATTATAACCCCACATGAAAGACAGGACGCGCTGCAGAGCCCTGTATCTTGGCACGTAACCCTGTTGCTGCCAGCGAGAGCAGCTGTCCCCATCTCATCCACACAGATATTCCTGAGGCTGCCTGAGCTCACGTGGCTGCTGAAGTACCAGTGCCAGCACTAAGCACGCAGCAGGAGGAAAAAGCAGGGCCAGCGTGGGACACTTGCTGCATTAGAGAGGTCACAACAGCCCATGGGCAGTAACCAAGTAAGTGCTGGCTCATTCCAGGCAAGGGAAATTGCAAGACCCGAAGCAGTGACTCTGGAGAGGGTAACTGGAGATTGAAAGCCTCTATCCCCCAAACCAGCTTTTTTTTTTTCTTTTTTTCTTTTTTTTTTTTTTTTTTAAAGCTAGCCAGCATTCAGACACACACAAGCCTCTCTGATCACACAGTGAATTATTTTTGGCTTCCTGCTCCACCCAACCACTCCAGCATCATCCTTCCTCTTCTGCTGCCCTCCTTCCTCTGTATTCCCTGTTCCTGTGATGCCACGTTTTCCATACATCTTCCCCTTCCACTGGATGACCCTGTCTTCCTAAGGACAGATCTTCCTAACAACTTCTCACAACAAAGAGACTAGAGGAGAAGCCACAGGACACACAAGGAGGCTCATCTCTTCCCAAGATCACAGCTCTCGCAGGCAGATGGGGCTGAGCCCTGCCCGTGTGCCAGACAGGGACAGTCCCCAAGCACGGTCCCATCTCTGAGCTCTGTCGTCCACCCTCTAACCCTTTTTTAGGCTGCCACTTTTCCAGGCAAAGACTGTTTCCACTGTGCCTGTTCTACTCTGGTTCTGCCCAGAGAAGGAAAAGTAACGCCACCAGTGGCCTGTTCCCTTGTAAACAGCCTTTTGTTTTTCCCATATTAACCCAAATAACTTCAGGCCTTTCCCCACCCTGACCACTGCCAAGTCCTAAAGCCATTCACCTACGCATAACTTAGACCTTTAGCAGTATTTCCACAGGACTACTCTTCCCTTGCTTAGGGATGGCTGCTCTCAGGAGCACTGTTTTCCTGGCTCATGGGAACTACCACCTGCTATCACAGGTGATCCAGCCCCTCTAGACTGGTAAGACCCATTACTAATGGCCCACTTCCAGGGCTGGGATGGCACAGTGTTTTAGTCAGCCTCAGTCCAGCTCACATGACAAATGTCAGGTAACACAGACTATGCTGTCAGTCTGCTTTCCGCTAAGGAAACTGCCACATTCCCAGAGACCTAGGGGCCTTTTGGAAATGCTTTTGAATCAGAGGAACCCCACCCCTAACAGCATTCTTTCCAGTTTGATGGGTAGCCCCATCACCATACTGCCCAAGCCCGTTGTGGGGTGCCAGCCGCAGCCAGCCTGGACTGTGTCACAACAGCAATATGCAATGTCTCACGAGAAACAAGCAAAGGAGCTTCCTGTCTCAAGTCATGGCTCACAGAATCTGCTCGCCCAAGAAAATCCAAAGGCACTTTTTTAAAACACTCCTGCTTTTTCCCTATGCTGACAAAAGTCAATGAATTACAGAACTGAAGTGGCATCAAAACAGAGGCTAAGGGTGGGTATTGGGTTTGATACAGTTAAAGAGAAAGGAACTGAGATACTCACAGGGTGAACACCACGGGATGTGATACTAGGTTATTTCACTACCAGGAGCAAAGGGTACACAACCACCCAACAGCTCACCTCCCACAGTTATTGCAAAGTGGGTTTTAGCTGTGAGGGGTCTCCAAAAGCAGCGATGAAGGAGAGAACTCACGGGTCTGATCTGTCCTTCTCGGCACACCTGGAACCCCTGAAAACAACAGGGGCTGTTGGAGACAACCAGGACGCAGGACCTGGCGTCAAAGCATACCTTGGTACTGAGATTTAGCAACAGATTCCACACATGGACTGTAAACAAATTGCCTAACACTGTCATTTGGGCTTAGGGCTGCGTACCTTCACTTCCACATGTCACCAGCGCTATGCCTCCAACCAGTCTCTGGAGTGAGGAGTGATCACAAACTTCTGTGCAACCCATCCATCAGCGCAATCAAGTCCTGATGCCCCAAGACACACCAAATGGTGTCTGAGCAGTTAAGCCACCCTACACACATTACAGGAACCATCTCATAGCTCCCAGAATTTCTTCACACCCGTGACACTGGGCTTGTGAAATCTGAATAGATAAAAGCCTTTCAGCCTGTCTCAGCATCAGAGGAACTTCCCCATCCTCCTCTCACGCAAAAGAGGAAAAATGTTTGCTGAGGACACTCTTTGCAGTGGTGGTCACCGCTCTTATTCACAAAAAGTAACACAAAACCTCAAAGCAGACAGTACTCCCCCAAGAAGATATGAATCATGGTTTAAAGTAGAGGGTCCAGTAGAAGATTTGCATCAGCAGCAGCCTAAGATGCAACTTCCTGGTCTGCGTAAGAAAACCAAGCCAGGTTTGATATCTGCTATCCGCGTATTTTATTACAGGTCTGGATGATCCACAATTAGAGGTGAAGACAACTGCAGAGGCAAGTGGTGAACATCAGCTGAGCCAGACCAGTCTAGCAGATCCCGCTGCTTATCTGTTTAGCACGCAAAACAGCAGCATCCCCGCCGAGAAAACTCATGCCTCTAATTGCAAGCAAACTTCTTTATTCTGCAAGGCCAAAATAAGCCACCCAGTGCCAGAAGATGAGGAGCCAAACTCTTCTTTCACACTACTTCAGACTCCAAAACACTCAGAAATATCATCAGTCATGTTACACCTGCTCAGTCTGCTGACTTGCCTTGATAAACCATCTCCTCGCAGCATTTGCCATCAGATTTCTTCCCCCCATACCATTACATATGACTACTGCAACCCTCGGCCCAGCCAGTATGAACCTACAAGCAGTGTCACTGGGCAACGACATTTTGATTTAGCACTTCTTGCCACATATTCACATCGGCTGGGCTGAGGGGTGTAACAACCCGAATGTGCCAGCCATCCTTTGATCTTCTCAGAAACGCCATTACTCCTGAGAATCTGAAGTAGTGACTGGTCTAAAATGCTACTTCTGCAGGAATCAGCCCTCCTTCAAATGAGCGGAATGCTGTCCCCCAGGAGCTGAAATGAAGCAGCTCTCGTCACACCTGTGTCTTAACATGAGAAACCTTTGCTGTTGTAATATTCAAGTAACAGGCTACAGAGGCCACATCCTGAGTTCACTGGCAGAAGATGCACGGTGAGCACAGGAAGAGCACAGGGGAAAAAGTTTTTAACAATTCTTACTGACAAGGGTAATTTGAGACACTATTTCCTACTGACGCCTGGAGGATTGCTCTGTGGGTTTGTTCAAGCAGCTCTCTTCCTCCAAGAACACACCAGACATGAAGAGACCGTGTTGTCCAAACACTAGCAGCTGAGAGCATTCCTTGAACTCCTCCCACACATCTCATCGACCCACAGCACACACTGCATCTGTCCAGCTGGAGGAGACTGGTTCTGGTAAACCGTGCTTTAAGGCACATGTACCAGTACCAGACCACTGTTACTCATTCAAATGACAAACTGATGATGCACCAGCTGAAGGAAGGCCACGTGAAAAGACAAAAGCTATTACCTGTGAGTGGAGAAGGAAAAGTATCCACAGAACAAAAAAGTTCCTCGCTGCTCTCAGTAGTGTGTGGAGGCAGAAAGCTCTCTGCTAGGTCACAGACAGAGGGTAAGTCCAGTATGCTGCTCTCTTCCGAGTGATGACTTGGTGATGTCTCTTCTCCTTCCATGGCCCCACTGTAGAGACACAAATTTGACTGAGCTGGGTTTTTATAGCATGAAAATCTGAGCCAAGTCAACTCAGACTGGCACCTTTACACTACTGTTTGGCTCACTTTGTGAGTTATTTTAGCATACTGGTACTTAATTTAAGAAAAGAGCAAGACACTAAAAACCAAACCAAACAAACACACACTACCAAAACCCACAGTCAACAAACCTCAGCCCTAAACTGGTAACTAGGAGCCCACAGTGAATCTGACTTTCCAAGAGGCTTCCCAGAAGTTAAGATTCAGGCCCCATCACCATAACAGTACTGAGTAAATTCACAGCAGAGTATATTATATGTGCAGGTTTGAAAGATAACATGTTCTTCAGGATCCCATCCCCCCACCAACGATGCTTTAGACATGACAAGTTAAACCCATTCCTCCTGGCTCTGTTCATAAAGCTCATGACCCTCAAATAGGGTTGGCTAGTGGCTGGCAGCCCTGTCCATGGCAGGGGGGTTGGAACTAGATGATCTTTGAGGTCCCTTCCAACACAAGCCATTCTATGATATTCTATGTATAGCAGAAGGAAAGAACATCTCTGCGGGAGCTTAAGGAGAAGCAAATGGAGAAAAGCAAGTAGGAACCCCTGGGTCAAGGCATGATTAGCACTGACTTGGTAAAACGGGTTCCGTGCACATCTCAAGAAAGAGCAGCTGCAAGGAAAGATGCAGAACAGCCCAATAGCCTCAGTTTCCTTTTAATATCTTAGCCACTAGCCTTTGGCCACCAGGAGCTCAAGCAACCCCTTTAGAGACAGACAAGATTCTCCATGAACAGTAAAGGCCTTGCAGAGTGCTGCTTTACTACAGCCTCACACTTGTAGCGATACCAAATTGAGAGAAATTGACTTCAAGACCTCATGCCAAGAAGAGTTTCAGGCAGGAGCTTCACTTAAACACCCACTGAGTGTGACAATGAGATTGAATGAGGTAAATGTGAGCTGAAGTCATGCTCTTCCCCCCCACTCAAGTAACAGATGATGCTTTTCATGGGGAAAAAAAAAGAAAGTGAACAGAATATTTCTCATTAGAAGTGAATTTACACATCCAGCTCTTACAGAGACTCAAGGAGATTTTGTCCAAGTTCCTTCCTTCATCTGTTTTGTCTACTCACACACAATAAAGAAAAGCAGATTGCATCTCTGTGCTGCGCCCTCCACCAGCTGTACCCTTGTGCTATTTTGGTGAAGAACAAAAGGACAGAGAAACCAGATCCCCTGGTCAGGCAGTGGCTTGGGACCCTATAGATTCACATTTACTTCCTCTTTTATAAAAATGTGCTGCTTTATTTATTTTTAAATCTCTTGCAGGGACAAAAGAAATCCCAAAAGGGATTAGCATTGAAGGAATTAAGTGAATACACTCATGTAGATTTAAAAAAAAAAAAAAAAACCTTTCATTACTCAGGTGCTTCTCTCTTGAGAATCTTGCAGCTAAGATGTGTCTCCGACCTTTGTAGAACGCTGACTAACCTGCTAAAGAACAGAGTGAAGATCTTGGCTGTGAATACTGGTAGAGACCAGCTGCCTTGCCTTGGAGGGACAAGCAAGGTCTGTGCATTCACAGAAAATTCCCACAGAAAAAAAATGTGGAAGATTAAAAACAAAACAAAGCACATAATCCTGCCCCACAGTTTCTTAACAAAGGAGGTTCTCCTCCATTGCTCTTTGTGCCTCAAGTCACAGATGATCTGTGCATAAGAAAAACAAAGGAGAAATCTGCCTCAAATGTGTTTTCCTGCTTTGTACTACTTAATACTTTATAGAAGAGTCTAATTCAGTCCTTGGTCTGAAAAACAAAACAAGAAAATCCCAGCCACAACTCTATCCCTCCAAGGGCAAGTGGAAGGTTACAGTAAGAGGAGATGTTAGTGCAGCACCAGAACAGCCTGAGGCCAACACTGATATGGGTGGGCTGCTGCAATCCTGACCTTCTCTGCTAGCAGCCTGTGCTGGCCTCTTCCCTAGTGTTGCCACAGCAGGGCTAACAACACGTGCAGCACATGATGATCAGGTCCCGACAGCTGCTCCTGATAAAAACTAATCAGGCTTTTTGTTTGTTTGCTTTTAAGTACTCCCTCAGATTGGCTCCTTCAACTCGTTCAGCAACTTCAGAGTGCATTTTGACCACATAAGAGCATGTAAACCAAGGCCACAGTGGTCCTACTTCTAGAACTGACGGACAGATTTGTTTGTGAGGACAAACAGGACCTCAGCTCAGCCCTGGGCCCTCAGACACGTTGGAAGAGACCTACTGTTACCCCTGCACCATACCTGGGTACAGAACTGATGCAGGAGCAATCCTGTGGGCCAGATGCCAAGAGCAAAGAGCTTGTCACTGCTTCAGGATCCCCTCCTTCCTTCGTGGTCTACCAATCTCAGCTCACTGGAATGACACAAACAGGCTGGTTATATGCTTTGCATCAGCTGATTGGGCTGCCTGGACAGTGTGACCTTTCAAAACACATTCGCCAGCTGAAGTCAACAGTCACTCATCACATACTGTCAGGTCTGGCACAGAGAAAGATTTTTTCTAGGAATCAGAAATAGCGTATCTAGTAACACCCTTGAATCTTCTGACAGCGGTGGATACCTCCTGGGCAGGGGTCAGTATGCCCTAGAAACAAAGCCAAGATTTTCTTCACACAAAGCTGCTGTATACTCAAAACCTGTAAAGCAGAGGAGCGGGTTACAGCTGCTACCCCCCCCTCCCCCTTGCAGGTGCACAAGGTTTACCTAGCAGCTTCCACACCACCAGCAACAGCCCGTGCTGCACCAAACCTTGACCAGGAAAAACGCTTTAAGACGGCAGCGTAATCCAGGCTGCAGAGCAAGCCGCAGGCCCAGGAGGCCCAAATCCTGCCCTC
Source organism: Alectura lathami (assembly GCA_013399715.1). NCBI lineage: Eukaryota > Metazoa > Chordata > Aves > Galliformes > Megapodiidae > Alectura > Alectura lathami. The sequence goes on from VXAV01002905.1 coordinate 13,106, forward strand.
TGCCGCCGCCTCGTCCTTTTAAGGGAGCGACTGGCACCAACACACTTCCAAGACAAACTGCCTTCGCCCCCAGGCTGCCCTCGAGCCCTGGCACCGCGCTGCCGCCGGGGATCTCCCGGACCAACGCCCACCACCAACAGGCCGCGCCGACGGCGCCTGAGAGGGGCCGGGGCCAGCCAGGGCGCCCCTGAGCGGGAGCTACGGCTGCCGAGGCTCCCGCCTCCCGCTCCTGAGGAGACAAGCGGGCTGCAGCACCCCGCGGACGGCAAAACACGGGGTACGGGGCGATAAGGGGAAAGCCAAAACGCCGCAGGGGCCCCTCCTCAGGCACCGCTCCC
>VXAV01002905.1:13623-38778 GCA_013399715.1 Alectura lathami
GGGGGGAACGAGGTAGTTTAAGCAGTCTGAGGTGAGGTTTTCCTCGGAACACGCTGAGGTGCGGACAGGAGCATGGCAGCCGGCGGCAGCGGTGTGTGAGCCGCGCTGTGGAGATCCCAGTCCAAGGCTCTTCCAGGAGGGAAAATAGACGGCCGGGGGAGGTCAGGGAGCAGCCCCGGCTGCCGTCAGGCTGCAGGCTGGCCCGGCGGGGAGGAGTGCTGCCAGCAGAGAGCTGGCTGGGCTCCTTGGCAAGCCGGCTGCCGCAGGGACTGGGAAGGAGCCGGTGGTTTTTCCAAGAGCCTTTGGACTGGTGGCTAACTGGTGTGTTTAGAGCAAAGTCGTTAAAGAAAAGAAAAAAAAAAAAAAAAAAAAAAAAAAAAAAAGAAAAAGTCCCTGCCATCATGAAAGCTCTGGCAGTGGGGAGCTTGGTAGGTACTGCTGGCCCCTGAAAGGCAAGGAGTTCCAGCAAGCAGAAGTGACGAGAAAGCTGCCGTGCTCGTTAACAGCCCTCTCCGGCCTAGGCCTACCAGTTTCTGTTTGTGGCATGAGGTGGAAATCTTTGAACTTGCCTGCATTGCCTTCACAAAAAGGGAGGGATCCTGTGCTCTCCTGACAGAGCAGTGTGCTCCCCTGGTGCCCCTGTCATTGTAAGCTGCAGCCTTAACCTTAGTTCTGGTACAGTGTATTATCAGCACAAAGATTACATTTGCCAACAGTATTTGGGGAAGTCTGTAAGCGCGTACTATGCTCCTTCTTTTTATCGGTGCGTTAATGTTAGCACACAATAAAACTACGCCAGCAGCCGTGTCTGAAGTTGGTTAAAACAAGCCTGTGAGCCAGGAAGTGCAGAATTAAGCCTCATGCTTGACATTTTGCAAAGATCAAACTACTGGGAGTCGAACATGAAAAAGGAAGTACATTTTCTAACTATTGCAGCTCTGTTGCAATGGGAGTGTTGACAGTTTCAAGGGCAGAGTCCTAAGCTGTACAATTTCATGTCATCGAAGCTAATGTGCATCTGCTGACTTACCACCTTAAAGACTTAATAAGTAACATGAGAAAAAAGTCTGTTTTCATAAACAGCAGACCTAGCAATTGATGTTTTTCAGTCCTTTCCCACTGTCACACCACAGAGGAGCAGCGCTGTCGACACACTTCCTCTTTTCACAATAGCTAGAAATGAATTTAGTACATGAAAACAGAATAATAGCTGAATAGCTCCAGTTCAGCAGGAAGTGTCCAGGGCAGGAGGGATGCTGAGGATGCTCAAACAAGGTTGATTTTCTCCCTGTTGAATCATACAACATTTGTTTTGTTGTTTAGTACAAGTGATTAAATCAAAGTGTGTAGTGTGTATTTTTATCTGCTTTGAGGTCACTTTCTCACAGCAGAGCAGCCCCTTGTTCTCACAACTGAAAGCAAGAAAGACTATTTGTATTTAAATCTATTTTCTGCATGCATTTTACTTCCCAGCTCTAGAGATTATTACTAAAATTGATGGAGGATCAGACTGTGCTGGATTTCCATTATGAAGCCCTCTCAAGCCCTCCAGACTGTGCTTTATTGGCTTTTGCTCTGGAAAAAACTCTGGTGGTTACCCCAGGAAAAGGCCGCAGAATGTCAGAAGAAGAGTAAAACATTTGATGTTCTGTAGTAATTTTTTAATGATCATCATCCCTTTGCCTTTAGCTGTGTCCTCACCAGCAGAGCTTTGGTTGCCCTAAAACTCATTGATTTACCCAGCTGTTAGCTCATCTGATAAGGGATATTACCAGGGCCCACAGATTTGCCTCACTTAAGTTTCCAGGGCCACATAAAACCACGTTGTGTTTCATGTTTTGCCACATCAAAGGCAATCATTCAAACCAGCGAGCCTCCCTCTACAGGGTCAGTTCCACCTAAACCGAAATACTCCCCTCTGTGATCACTGACTCCGGACAGTGGTAATGGAGGTGGTTGTAACAGAGGTAATGGTGGGGTTTGGCATGGCACTCCCTGTAGAGTCCAGACTGAACTATCACAAAGCACTAGCTGCTGATTCCGGTTCCTGGTTAGCACTGAGGTCAACGTTTCAACTATCCTATGTGTCTTTCTCATGCATAATCAAGGAGGCATCTACCATGTTACACCAACCCCATGAACTGTACTCCAGGAACTGTGCTTCTTGGGAATAAAATGTGTCAGCCAAGCATCTGAAAGCCTCTTAGCCTATGCTGACCTCTTCCCTGGCTGTAAGACAAGTAATGTTGTTTCGCTTCCTGCTTCAGTAACGAGGAGTTTAATAAGCCTTTTGCTTGCTGCAATCAACACCCTAAGGTACAGGAAGTTTCAAAGACCAAATGTTATTTCTGCTGTACCACATGCCAGTAAATTGACTTTTTTTTTTCCCTCCTGCTGATCTGTTGCTATGGGTCTGCCACTAGTATCTGACTTTTTAAGGTGCCTCTTCTAAACTCAGCATGAAATCGTGGTGGTAGCCAGCTCATGTTTTCTCCATGTCTTAATGTCTCAGCATTTTATGATTTCATGAGAAATTTTCTCTTTCTTCAAAAAGTAGTTTTCAGTGGCAACGCTTGAATGTTTGAATGTTCCAGTACAAGCAGGAGTGGGAAGGGAAACTCAAGAGTCAAGAGCACTCAGGACTGGCAGTGTTAGCCTGATTGGGACAGGTCAGAGCCTGAAGAGTTTTTACATACATGAGCCCTGTTTTACTTATGATTAGTTCCTGAAATCCTCTTCTATTCTACACACAGAAGGAAACTGCAGAAAGCGTAAAAACAGCTAGAGTCTGGAGTGTGTGGCAGCCCCACACCCTTTCTGTTCTTCTGTTACAGTACCTGGAAGACCTCCGCTCTGCCTTCCCAGCACTGCTTGCCATGATAGCCCATCTCCCCTCCTCATTCGCCTCACTCTCCGGAGAAACATCCCTTTCACTGCTCCTCTGGCCCCCTTTGGCTTCTGAGGCCCCTCACCCCACTTAGCTGTGGCAGTTGCAGACCATCTGAGATCCATTTACTTCCAGCGCTTGCAAGTTCCTCTTTGCCAGTGCCAGCTGTGCCCCCTGAACCAGCTGCTGCTTTGGCATTTCGTCCAGATGACCCTTGCCAACTCCCCATTGCTTTCCAAGACAAAGTGCCAAATAAAAGCCATGCTCCCATCCATCAGCTGCTCCGCTGCCCTCGAACCTTTGCTCTCCCTTGGTTCCTGTGATCATCCTCATTGCATTCCTCTTCCTCTGCCGAAGTTCCCTTTGGTGCATCCTTGCTGAGGATGTCTTCATCCTGCCACCAGAAGCCATGGCATAGGCTCTGGTGCAAGCACATTCAGCTGCATCCTCCATCAATGGGTCCAAGTAAAGAACAGACATCAATATCAGGTTCAGGAACTAGGGAGCCAAACCTGTTTCCTGCAACCCCACGCCAAATCCTGTCACCCCCCTCTGCTGGATCGGGTGCAGGAAGCATGGCTCCCGCCCCTCTGATTGATATGACCCCTTTTATCTTTTGTGCTACTCACTCTGCATCTGCTGCAGCTTCAGTCCACTTGGAAGGAAAGATTTTTAGGATGCTAACACTATTCTTGTTCTGCTTAAACTTTTAGTGCAGTAAATGCAGACACAGGGCTCTGTGGGCCTCTTTCCCTCCCAATAAAGGAGCCTTTCTGCCTCTCACTAACCATGAAACAAAAACATTACGTGAAGTGAGGTTATACACGAAGCACACTGTAGCTAAGCTCTCATCTTGTACCCAAACACAACATGGGGCTGTGGTAACTAGCATTTATTTGCTTCTTCCATGTTCCCCCTCTAGCAATGTATTTCTATTTAAGTCTCAGCACCCACGCTCTTCCCTTGCATTCCTGCTGCCCAGGGATCTTGTCCATCCTAATTGCTCTGCGGTGCCGGCAGCGCAGCTGCTGTCTGATGGCAATCCTGCGCTTTGCAGCTGTGGTGGAGGAAATGCAAAGAGCAGAGATGTTTGGAGTAACAGGACAGGTCTCACCTAGGCTCATCTCCTGTTCTCCATTTGGGGCAAAATAACCCTTTAAGCATTGGTGTTTTATACCAATTTTTCTGTGTTTTATACCATTTCATTCCCATTTCAGCTCTAGGAACCAGTGAACTCCAGTCTCTTCAGCTTCTCAGTCACCTTACGATACACAGCAGTCAGCAACCTGACTCCCATTACGCTGGCATGGGTTGTGTGTTTGAGTTTCCAGATTTCATACCCCCTGTAATCTGGATGGAAACTGTTACAGACGGACCTACATATACACACAAATATCCCCAAAGATTTGTCATATTCTCATGCTTTTAGGTCTTTAGGGAATTTCCAAAAGATGCTTCCAGCCTGACTTGAAGTAAATAGTCCCAGGAGCGCAGGAAATAAGGCTTGGCTTCTCGCCTGGATTTTCCAGTGCCTGATGTATTAGGGAGAGGTCCAGCAAGAAGTGTCAACAGCAGTATTCGCAGCACCTCACTACACATCCTCCCGTGCTCAAGAGCTGAGCCACCCCCACTGGCTTTCTGCACTGCTAAGGTCTTTCCTCTGTCTAGTAACAGAGTTTTGTTACAGTGAGCACATTAGCTCCGAGGCCTGTTTATCAGACTTGATCAGAGTTCAAAAGTAACTTGAGATCAGCAGAACCACACTGGCCTTTTCTCTTGGAAGCTAGGCTAAAAATAAGGATAAAAGTCATGTCTGCTTTCCTGCAAGTGGGGTTGTGCCGAGTAGAGGGAAACTGAAGGCCAGAGAGCACGGAGCGCTCCTACTCACACACAGCATTGTCTGCCCTGGCAGTTCTCTCCAGTGTATTGCTTTAGGGAGAGTCTAAGTAGGTCTTGCAGCTGTCTGCACGTTGTTTTACTTTAATTAACTGAGGTTCTCATTCATAAGACCTAAGACTGACAAGGGCTTTAGTATTAATTATATCCATCGATTTTTGGAGAGCATCTTTATGATGCTCTTTATAACGGAGGCTCCAGTTTGATCTGGTTCAGTGCATTGTGATTTGAGACAACAGTCTTACTGCCTGCCATCTCAACTGTTTGGGTGTACTACTCTTCTGGAGTAGTCAGGCTGTCATTTTTCCTGTGATTTTTTTGAGATTATGGCTGCCGAGGTCTGGCATTTCTCTAAGGTCCATTCAAGACGCGTTCACTTCTACTGCCTGAAGTGCTCTGAGTCACAGATGAAGGACTAAAGCCAGGTATGCACCAGTGCCCCTGCATGAAAGGGGCACTGATGAGCTAGAGATATGCTGCTGATAGCAACTGGCAGAGCACTGCTGGCTCTTCTCCAGTACTCCACCTGGTCAGGGCAGGGCTCTTTTCTTATCACTCAGAGCCTGAGCTGTGAAATGCTCCCAAAGTCCTGCCTTACCTGGGAGGCCCAGCAGTTACCCTATCAGGAAAGGAAAGATTTTTCTTCACTGCTACCTTCTTGCCTTAGGCTCTTCAGCAGTAAGTGGTATTGTGACATCCTTTTCCAAGCTGTGAGCAGCACAGAAACACAGTGGGAGTTCTCCTCCAGCCTGGAGATCAAGAGGGAAGCCAGGCTAAACCTGGCAGCAATACATTGATGCACCAGCTGAACTTCCCCTCAGTCTGCAGCACCCTTCTGTTTGCTTGACCCCTGGGTCAGCATTGGACAAAGACCCTTAGGCTCTGCATATGAGCAGACAGAGAAGTGGCCCTGCCCTCTGGCCTCACTTACTTATGACCTAAAAGCAAAGGCGCAGAACAGACCGAGCCCTGTTCTTTGGCCTTAGTCTCCAGACGTAAGCTCCTTACCTGCTTTGTGGGAGAGCTCCCTCCCTAATCGCTGTTATTTTTAGATTAGCTATTTTTAAAAGATTGCTTGATGCCCACTCGATACCTACTCTGAGGTTTCTGATGCTCCTATTTCTTATCAGAGAACGCTCTGCTGTATCTGCGGTTATATCGCACCAGTTCGTACTGTGCTTGCTAAATCACAGGCAGCATTAGACCTGGGCAGGCATGGGAACAAAGACCTCCAATTAAAAAAAAAAAAGAATGAATAAAAATCAAAGCTGCAGTGACTGAGTCAGCAGCTCACTCCCTGGGAACGGAGCCAACTCCCCAGGTGGGGACCTCTTTTCAGGACGATGGGTGATGCAATGCAGAGTCCTGGCCTCTCAGCACTTTTGAAACCAGACCTGTAGTAGGTGGAATTTGGCACTTCCAACTGGAGTCTCCCCCTAAAAAGCAGGGGAGTGGAGAGCAGGGAGAACCCTTTCTTTCCCCCTCAAAATCTCGGTTTGCTGATGGAAGCAAGCTACCAACTGCAGCGTCCTGCTGGACCAGCATCAGTGGCTCCCAGCACTGGCCACTTCTTAGCATCTCACAGGCCTGCGTGCTGTGTTGTTGAAGGCTTCCATTTGCTGTCACCAAGTACCTGATCTCAAGACGAGACAATTGCTTGTTAGCATGTTACCACTTTTATTTTTTCTTCTTTTTTTTTTTTTTTTTACAGTCTTGGAGGAAAAAAAAATATAGAGCTATGAGCACAGCCTGAAAGCTGAGCTGCCTGTGGCTGTCTGCTTTGTTCAGGTCTTCAAAACCATGGGACCAAGAAAGCCACAGCTCCACTCCACTGATGATTTGAGGTGTTTGTGTTCAGAGGCATCAGAAGCAGCTGGGAGATAGGATACTTCAGCTATCTAAGCTAAGAAAGCCCCTGTGTGTTCTTGAAATATTGTTTTGGTTTGCTGCAAGCCCACAAAATCCTATCAGGATCTTACTGGAGATTTCTCCTCCTCACATAGAAAACCTTGCAAGATCCCAGGTGCTCAGCTTCACACAGACATCCCTTCCCAGCGGAGAAGACAGCATCTGCTTCTTCCAGGCCAAAAACCCGCCTGGAAGTCACACAGAGACCCAATGATGCTGCTGGTCACCGCGGCTTTGCAGTGCAAGGCTTTGATACCCCAGCCCAGGGCATCCAAGCCAAATGTTCCCAACTCTGAGAATGACTGAAAGAAAGGAAATGCTGAGGTTTTGGAACGCAGACATGTTAGAGGAGTGCCGGCAGCTTTTCAGGTGGCTGTTAGAGCAGATAAACATCTATATATAGAACTCATATATATAGGGTGTATAAATATATGCTCAACCTGAGAAAGGTAAGTTTAGCAGCTTTTTACTAATCAGCTGTAGTGTGAAAAACAGTATACAAAGGGCTCCTAATGCATGATCACAGCATCAAATATGAATCCTATTAAAAACAAAAAAACAAAAAAAAACACTACTACCCAATTAGATTAAAAAGGAAAAGAAAAAATGAAGCCTTGGCAACAATGCAGAAGCCCCAGCAAGTCCTATTCTTCTGACCCAGGTTACCCTGGGCTCAACATAAAAAGGGCAGGTGCTGCCCATCACAGCTGTTGCCACAACTCTGAAAGCATCAAGCCAAGAGTTCGCTCCAAGTGGCAGCACCAGGACAGGCCAGCAAGGCAAGACACCCGTAATGTGTTTTTGAAGACCAGCAAGGAACTAATCAGTAACCCAACAGACTGACGGACTGATGTAACTGGGCTTGTGTCTCCAAATCACTGCTGAAGCTTGTTTTTAAGCCAAGTGTAGGTTTTTCATATTTTTAATGCAGAAAACAAGTGCTTAAGTGGTTTCCATGCAGTAACCATTTTTACTCATGCTGTGGTTTCTTATTGCTAGAGCCAATGCACCTTTCTTTCTCCATTTATCCTAGGTGAGCAGTACTCGTTTACTTCTCCAGCAGGAGGTTTGATCCACAGGCATCAGCGCAAGTCACTTCACACTGGGAAAGCTCACCCAGTTCCTGCTTTGCCCCATTGAAGGTCTGTGTTGACTTAAATCAGACCCCAGCACCGCCCGGCAGGAGGGTGCCAGGCGTGAGCGTGGAGGCTGGGCATCAGCACCGGATCTCTGCAGAGCTGTAATTTCCATGACTCACAGCATTTAATAGCAATGTGCCATCAAGGGATCCCAAAGCTACAAAACAGCATCAGTTTCCCATGGATAGGAAATGAATCTTGTCATTTTAGAGCACAGCATGTTTCATTTTACAGAGATTAAGACAGTTATGTGATTCTTGCAAGTTGCTCTGGTAGTACATACATCCTTCCTTTCTTCCTTTACCCCCCTCCCTTCCAGGCCCCATCCACCAATTTTTGAGGAAAAGGACAGCATGTGTATAGCAGGCTTTGTGTCCTTTACAATATCCTCATTATTCCTTTAGAAAACCTCCTCGTTTCTTGGATAAATTGGGACAATCATTTAGTTACTTAGGGGAACAAAAGTGCAAAGTGAGATGAACCGGAGAAAGATTTGGAGGGGAAATTTCCTGTAATGAAAGTACTGGCGCAGGTTTTTGGGTTTACATGAAAGGAATTGCACCTTCCACTTCCCTCACAAACATCATGTCTCATGATGTTTCCCTCCCACTCTTAAACTCTGCATTGGCATTTGCTTAGCAGTTCCCTGGCAGTAATACAAGTTTCCATAGCAAAGGATGTTAAATGGGACTCTAATCACAAACTCGAGGAACTATTGAGGATTGAAAAGCAACTAAAACAGACATGAAGCAGCAGAAAAATGCAAAATATCTTTATAATATCCCTGATGGGAACTCCCTATTAGCACTGGGCGACAGTGGGAAAGATATTGCCTTTAGAAATCCTGCCTAAGTAGAGCATCCAAAAGTCCATGAGCCACAGTTAAAAGTGTCAGACTAGATCCAAAGTGTAAGCGTGACAGGGTCAGAACAGATGCCAGGGACAGAAGCCCTGGCTATCCTTTGTATCTATATAAATACCAAATCCATCTAAAGTCTTGTGAAAACCAATGATAATGGGATAAAAGGTAAAAATCAATGAGACTTTCCCTGCAGAGCTTTAAATGGAGCACTGAAGCCATTGGCCATCAGCGCTCGAGCTGGCATCAGCTGGCATGATTCATGGGCTTCAGTATAAAGAAGGCTTCAGAAAGGAATGAAAGCTCTATTTACAACTTCTGACGCCCCTTACAAGGCCTTCTGTGTACGAGACCCCCACCTATGTTAGTGGGAGCACATCACTCAAGGCAAAGTTTAACCCTGAAGGCAGCAGAAAGACGATATCCTCTCCACAGGGAGCTAAGCGAGCCGTATCTGCTTGTGCACCCAAGTCACTTCAATCAAAACTGGAAGGAGAGAAAAAAACTCCGACTATTAAGGGTTTTTAAAAAGTAGGAGGTCAAATGCTTCTTAGGGGGTGGGATCCCCCGTCACTGAGCACTACTGTGAAATTCATAGAGGTGTACGTACTTGACCCCCAGCCCACATGTATTGTGATACCAGGGCTGGTGCTGGTCTCTGTGCCACCCGTACTCATGGGCCAGCCACCCGAGTTATAAACAAAGGAAGGGGTAACACGAGGTGCTGGCATAGGGCTGTACCCTCACATTTGTCTCCAGCAGCCCCAGCAATAGGTCCAGGCCCAGGATTACCTGGGATCGCTGTGTGCATGGCTGCATCTCAGCCGTGGGTCCAACCACAACATCAGAACGACTGCAATCATTAGCACTGAGCAGCAACCGAGTTCAATATGTTACATGATAGCGTAGAGTTTAAGCCCGTACACATGCATAGGGATCGGACAGATTTGGGTAAGATATGGGCAGAGAAGGTAAATGTTGTATGGTTGGTTTGAATCAACATTTGGGCTTCTGCAATAATCTTTTACTGGCACAGAAAGTCATGTTCACCAGCCATGATGTTCCTCAGCTGCTACCTGCTGCTGCCTGCGCTCTTTCTTCCTCCACTTCCTTCCTCCTACTGCATGGGTTTGTCAGACTTGGCATTCGGAAATCCACAGAACCCATCCTACGTCTTCCTGCAGCACATGCCAATGAGTGAGATCAGAATTTTATCCATTAATTTTCTGAAGTGTCATCAGAAGAGTATCTGGTTGGAAGGGACCTCTGGAAGTCTTCATTCCAACCTCCTGCTCAGAGGAGGGTGACTGCCAATGACAAATCAGGTGAGCTGCAGCTTTGTCTAGCAGATTCTTGAAATGCCTCCAAGGATCAAGGCTCCCCCAGTCTCCCTGGTGACCTGTCCCAGGGCTGCACACCTTCCCCAGGAGGAATTTTTTCTCCAGCATCCGACCCGAACCTTCCAAGCCACAGTGCATGGCCTTCACTTCTTGCTATGCCATCATCTACCACCACTGAGAAGAATTTGGCTCTGGGAAGAGCTTGACTCTGTCATCTTTTCAAGTGCCCTTCAAGAGGTTGAAGTCTACTGTTACATGGTTCTTTTGCCTCTTGGTCATGCTAGGGTGCTGTTGCTGGCACCAAGGATGGGACATTCTTCACTGAGGAGGTCACCAACAACATCCTGTTGGATGCCTGTGGGCACTTGGCGTCTTTCAGCTGCAGTCACAGTATTTACAAACAAACCACACAGCATCCATGTGAGTGGCTGTGTGTGGACAGAGCCGTGTGATTATGTGCCTTGGGTCAAGGTGCCAAGTGCAAGATCCTCTGCCAGGATTCTCTTAACAGGTCTCCTGCATCCCACATGGGTGGGACAGGTGGGAGGTAGTATTTCTTTGCACCGAGCATCATCTGGTAAATGAAAAATGCAAAGCCTGTAATAAAGGCAAGAAGCATCACTGAAGCATGTTTCTTTCCAGGTCCAGCTCAGCTCAGACATATTCACGGAAAACTTGCAGACAGGCATGTCAAAGGAGCTTAGCCCTGACCAGCACGATGGGGCAAAGGCCCAGAGTTTGGGAAGCACTTGTGGAAGAAGCAGCAGATGTGGACACCACCACTCAGTGCTCCCTGGATTTAGTGACAGAGCTCAGGGGGGTGCCCTTCGCAAGAGGGCAGGAGGGGTGTGCAAGGCAGGGCAGAAGATGGAGAAGACATCTCAGCAGCACACTTGCCTACCTGGCAGGTGAGAGATGTCTTGTTCCGAGGTTGGTTGCGACAGCAAGATCTTCCCCAAAATGAGAATGTGCCCAACAAGACCATGCCTTGGCAGATACATCGCCTCCTGTGAAGCTGCAAGCTATCAGAACAACTGGAAGTGCATTTTAGAAATGCCTCACCTTCCCATGTCAGGTACTGCGGGCAGGACCACTGTTTGTTAACGCTGTTCAGCCTTCTGGTTGTCTGAGTGCCAACAAGACAACATGCTTTATTTAAAGGCATTATGCATGCCCCTTTAAAAAATAAAAGAAAAGAAAAACAAAAAAGCATATTCAGCATATTCAGCATATCCTCAATGCAAAGGCTTTGATAAGATTCAGAAAGGTGTAAATGTTTATTTCCCATCTGGGACTGGGCTGCATGTTAGGGAGAAGTCACTTGCCAAGTTGTGTAATTCCTGCCTCCAGGAAGGAGCCACCTCAGACTTCCAACAGAAGATCAGGCTGTGATTTGCAGAGAAGGAATGTCATAGGATTTTTTTGCAGAGTGCCCTAGAAAAGGCTGTGAGGCTCCACTGGTGTAGGCTATAAGCCACTGCTTATCTGCTGAGTGACCCAAACAAGGATGTGATGCTCAGCTGCCAGATAACATTTTGCTTCAGTGATTCAGCAATGCACAGCGATTCAAACAGAGCTGCTTGGCCAGTGAGTCAACATTTTCAAACCTTGAGCTCAGGATCTGCCTCCCAGCTGCCTGGAAGAAGCTTTTTGTGGAAAGGTAAAGATTCTTTTAAGACTGTAGTTGACCTGATACACTAATTTTGAAATTCCATCTGTCTGTTCCCTTCCAACTGCAACAGTCCCAACTGCACTTTGCCAGACTTCCCTTCATCTGCAAGGAAGACTACAGAGTGCTGAGGAACGGGCAAAGGATGGGATGGTTTGGCTCTGCAGTAGGATGACCTTGGTGAAGTCATTTCATGTCCTTGTGCCCCTGATCCCTGCTTGTGAAACTGGAGTGAACTAGCTTTTCAAGACCGGGACAGCGCCAAGCAAAATGCAGCCCATGAACAGTAATCAGGCAATAATCAATGTCCTGCATTCGCTGGCATTGGATTGTAAACGTGATTTGGCAGGTATAAGTGGCCGTGTGTCCATAGTGAAAATCACGGAGGGCCGTGGGTTTTGGGGATGAGGAGAAATCTGCTCTTATATGAAGAATCTATGAATCTCAGAAAGAAAAATCAACTTCCGCTTCCCGAATAAAAAAAGATTAAATAAATTCCTGAAACATCTTATTTTTAGCAATGAAAAAATAAATCAATGCAAAAGTTATTAATCTGAGGTATGTATGATTAAAACACACCTGGGAACAACAAAAAAGAAACCCAGAGAGAGTTACTGAGATAATGATTTACCATCAGGATGCTTCTGTAAACTCAGCTCCTTTTCCATGAGGCACGAGCTGCTGTCCCCATGAGTACAGCTCTCCCCAGTGACACTGAGCGAAGGCATGGAGCTCTGCCCCGGCCCGCTGGCACCACGCAGATCCGCCTCCTGGTCAGGCAGTGGGTCCCATGGCAGTCAGCACCTGCCCCGAGCTCAGTGCAGGCATGGACACAGTGCACGGTTTGAGCAAGAAGGGCTTTTTCCTGTTCTAACTCCGGTGTGTTGGTGAAAAAGGAATTATTCTTGCCTTGGAAATTACTTTCTTATTTCTTGTATGCGTGTTCATTTCTTCTAGGATGCTAATTTAAGTGTTGGTGGATCACATGGGAGCACTTTGCACTTAAGGACAGACTCATTATCTGACCGGTAATAGAGATCACCAGTGCTAAAAGATCCGTAACTGGGTGATGTTGACTTCCCTCCAGTTTCCACTTAAGCAACGCTTTAAACTAGGTCAGAGCATTAATTAACTTTTGTATGAGATCCCTCATCAGCACATCCTGCCTTCCATTGGCTAGTTAATTAAAATCAGCACCATCATCCTTTTGGGGAATAAATTATTTGTGGGTTACTGTGTCTTAATGCTCACCTGCTCTGCTGTAGCTGGATGTCAAAATCCTTTCTGCCCTGCTTGGGTTTCCTGAAGGTAAATGGTTCACAGGAACACGTGCCTTGGTTTCATCTTTGGCTGCACTTCTGCTTGACAAATCTTTACTGAAAATAATCTCCTTAAAGCAGAGGCTGGTTTCCTTCAGCTTTCTTGCTGAGAACCGGCTCCCTTAGCACCTTGCGAGGCCATAGGCAACCTTGGAGAAGTTCGAGTTCAGGCTTGGCTGGGGAGTTTTGGGTAAGGGAGGGCTCCTCTCTGTTCCCACAGGTGTTGTCAAACTCATAGAGCAGTGCGATGAGCTTGGGTTTGGGGTCACGGAGCAGTGGAGGAGACTCATCTATCCTTCTTGAAATGCCAGCAGCACAGGCTTCTGAGTCTAAGCAAGCTGAGCAGATTTTCAGTCAATGGAAGGCAACAAGCACTTCTGCTCCTTATTACATCCTAAAGGAGACACCTAAGTAGTTCAGGATAACCCTGCTCTAGAAATGTTTTCTCCTCCCTTGACAAGGAATGCGTAGATAGGACAATATTTATAACTAGTGCCTTGAACTGCACTGACCTGGGTCTGCACTCCAGATCCTCTCCTCAAGTTGCCAACCAGGCTGTCACTCCTCCCTTGCTCTGCAAGGACAAGAGGAAACTCAGCTGGCTGCTGTTTCCCAGGGACAGAGGTTCCGTGCTTTACAAAGCCACACACAAAAGTTGTTGCTGAGATTATATCTGTGGGCTTAGATTTAGCACCTGAATCCTTTCCACAGTTTTGGAAAAATCTAAGAAAACAAAAGATCTTACTGCAGTCAGATCTTAACTGCCTGGAGCTGAATTCTGAAGAAGTGTAGACAGACAGCAGAAGCAAAGGGTTTGGGATTTTTTTTTTTTCCTCCCGTATAAACTTCGGCCTCTTCAGCCTCAGTCTTCATCTACTCCCTTCTTCATTGTGTACATCCGACTGCAAGCCCAGGTCCTGTAACTGCCTGTGCAAATAAACAAATGAGCTGAATGGTTTGCTGGAACAAGATCTTTGATCTAGCCATTATATCCTTCACTTTGGGAGCTGTGCAGGAAGCTCCCACCCTGGGAGCTGTTTCAGAAAGCAGTACTTCCTGCAAGACAGCCCCATGGCAAGGCTTGTACAAGGCAGCACAAATTTTTGATGCTGTTTCTGGGCCATGTTAGAAGCTGAGGGAGTTTTGCCAGTGAGTTCAACAGGAACGAGGTTTTGCTGGAAAAGAGAATTGTTTAATTCACCATGAGATGCTGAGCATTGCTCACACAAAGTGGCCTCTCCTAGGTTTGCAGTCTTTCACCTGCTATCTTGCTCTGGGCAATAGGAGCATGTGAGGGGTTTTAATGCATATCCCCAACTCATTTTTGTTACCTGGCAGACAGCATTTCAAACCTTCCTTGACCAGCTTCCAGGAACCCAGGACATGGTTTCCCAGGAGCACTGCTGGCCACCCAGCCTGGGTGTGCCCCAGATACTTATCGCTCACAGGGATTATCACCCCAAGGTAACACCCACCAGACTTTGGAGTGTTGACACAACTTCTGTTGAGCAGTACCAAAGCAGGAATCTGCTTCCTGTTTTGAGATAGACCTGGCCAAAAATAATAAAGAAGTGATGATGCTGATTAGCTCATGACAAGCCTGTCCATAGAAAGTTTATTATTTTCTGCTTTAAAAGGTGACCAATTATTTCATGCTTGGGATGTATGAGGAAGAACTGTAAAGATCAAACAAAGTAGCTGCCAAGGTAGGTGAACTTACAAACACTGTGGGAAGCAGATAGGCTGAAATGGGGATTGAAAGGACAGATGCGGTCAGTTTTGCCCCTAGCTGGCCATCAGCACAGTTTCCCTGCAGCTGAAGGAACGTGGGCTGGGTTCCACCAGAAAGCTCCTGGCATTTGAAGGCGTGCTGTCTGTGCTAACAATACCCTCGAGTCCGGCAACCATTTTCTCAGTTCTTCAGGTCTATCTGCTACAGGCACTGTTCACATGAATATGCATTTACGCAGCAGTGTTTGAGGTCTGGGACTGACCACCACAAAATTTGCAACACAATCTCATGTTTTTGTGACCACTAAGCCTGTCCCACCAGTAACTGGAGTCCAAATGCTCACAGTCCTCTCCCATCTTCCTTCTCCTCTCTCTGCAGAAGATTGCCGGCAGGTTTCTATGGCAGTCTTAGATGGATGTATTTACAAGCCACATTCTAAAAAAGCAGTCCCTTGAGAAAATCTGCAGCAGTGCTACTGTGAGCTAAACCCACCGCCTTGGTTATTAGCTAGTGGAGGGGCTGCCTGTAATTGTGCTTCAGCCTGTGAGAAATGGTGGAGACACCCATTTGCTGGCCTGCCACACGGAGAAAGCATGAGCAGGAGCTGTCACTGCCTACAATTCACATCCCGTTTGCTTTTCTGAAGCCCACAGAACTGTGCTGGAGCTGCCAAGCCCAAGAACTGGTCTCAAGTTCTGAGATTTCTAGGAGGGGTCTGGTGAGATTTACTGAGGTTTCTGGTGACTAAAAGCTGCCCGTGTCAGCTTTTCTTTTACCTTTTAATGTTTGCTTGTTTGAGAAGCAGGCTGTCTTGTTTATCTACAGTCCTTGCTCTGGAAGGGCAGGGAGCAGCCAAGGGGTGTAACTGGCCTGACCATAAAGTGACAAGAGTAAAACTGTGATGAAAAGAGTGAAACTAGCGTGGAAGTCCTTAAAAGAATACCCCTTTCTGTTGCAATCATGGCAAAAAATATACGTGTTTTATATCGAGAGGTGGGGCACGACTTGCACTTCTGTTAATCCTTACTGAGTATATGGGCTGTGACACAGCTCTGGGATCTACAATAATCTACAATGATTTCATCTCTGGATGAAAAGCAGAACTCTTTCCCCCAGTGAATCTGGTTTAAACTGCGTTTCTTTATCTATTCAGCAGAAGCATAACATGCAATCTGAGATTTGTGATTTCTTTTTCCAGAGATTTTAACCATATTATCTTTTTTTACATTGCAAAATCAAAATTAACCACTGTTCACTACTTCCACAAGTGAGTAAGAAAGCACACATGCATCCTGGATGAGGAGGTAAGTCTTATGACCCTTTTTTAACTTTTCCAGAAAAACTGCTTATTCTGTTGGAAAAATGTTCTATCAGTGTCCTCTGGTCTTTCCTTATCAACGAACCTTCATACCTCATCCTTTGCTCTCCTTGCCCAAGACAGTGTTGTTATCATGTGAGATAACTTAGAAATGCAAAATATGCTGTGGCATTTTGTCTGGGAAAAGATAAAGCCATGTCTACACTATGCAATATGAATATGACTAAAGACAACTATGGATCCTTTCAGACTCTCAGCTCTTTCAAACTTTTCACCTGTTTTCCAGCTTTAAGACTTTGTCTGACTAAGTGCTAGACTTCATCACACCACAAGAAATAGAAGACACAAAGATTAGAGGCTTTAGAAGGAAAAAACAGAGTTCCAAAACACTGATTATCCCAGGACATGTTCTCTTAACACAATAGGCGCAAGGCAATGGCTGTTGTAAACAATGATAATTACTTCCTCCTGCCTTTTGAATAGTCAATCGCAATGAAAGTAGTACTATGTTGTCCATAAACCAGTTCATGTTGATCTGATTGTAAGCCAAGACACCAAGCCCCCAAATGGCAGAAAATAGTTGAGATCTGAGGAGGAATACATTGCTTCCATTTGCTGTATCAATTGTCAATAATGTGGCTTGTGCAAGTGTTCAGTCTAGGAACAGCCATTTCTTACATCCTTCTGGTGTTCTGGGAAAGAAGGGTTGTTAAGCTCTGCCTGCTTTCCACATGTAACCCATCCTTGTGATGTCTGAACCGTGTTCTGAAGTTATTGTCTGCCTTTGCCTGTGCTCCCCAGAAGTGGTGCCATCTCCCCAAGTAACCGTGCAAAAGTGGGAGCTGGCGGAGCGGAGCTCCGCTCCAATGCCTCCCATGTGTTCTCACTTCCTGAACACATCCCCTGCTGGCACTCTGGGTACAGATGGAAAAAAACATCACTACTCTGGCTTGACAAACCAGCTGAGAGTTTTCCTCTGCAAAAGGAAATCTCCACCAGCCATCTCAGAGAGCAGAGAATCACAGAAGCATGGGATGGCTGGGGTGGGAGGGACATCTGGGGCTCCTCTGGTCCAACCTCCCTGCCACTTAGAGCTGCTTGCCCAGGGCTCTGTCTAGCCATTGCCCAGGACAGATGAAAAATGACAGCTTTAACCCATATAAACAGCGGACAAAGCCCAGGTACTGAACAATCTGGCACATTTCACCTCAGTTTGCTCTCCTTTCCTTTCTGTGTCTCCCCTTGTCAAGTGACTCTCCTCTCGGATGGGGCTGGCTCCAAGTGACGAGAGGCACGGCTGATTCCCTGCAGGAAAGAGGAGAAGGAAATGGGTCAGTGTGATGTGGAAGTGATAAAGCTGAAGGCTTTGCCCCCAGTGCGCATGTCTTATCAACGCAAGGCACACAAGGCTTTATATTTTGCCCCTCGGAGTCGGAGCAGGTTGCGCTCAGTTCCTGCTGAGCAAGGCTGGTGTAACAGTTAGGGGGCTTTGTGATTAAGCCAGTGATGGAAACCCCCAGCATTCATTTTGCACACTCTGGTACCAAAGGAATATGTTTGCCTGATGCTTCTGTGCCTTACTCTGGAGCTACACATGTGATGAGCAGCCAGGCCTGGTTAGCAGACCTGTGAACCGATGTCTGCCGCCCAACGAGACAGCAAAGTCCTGTTGGCACCAGCTGGTCACCAGCCCTCTGCAGAACTGCACCAACGGGCTAAAACTGCTGACAGAAGGGCTGTGATTTCACCCCTTAAATTGCTTCCTGGGAAAAAGTTCAGAAGCTGCCTTATGGGACTGTCTTTCCACTAGGTGATATTCACCAGTGGTAGGCCTCCCCTAGAGAAGAGGAGCGCTGCAGGACTCACCCCAGTACTCCGCCATGGACAAAAAGGGGACACCAGACAAATGGGTCCATAGTTTGATGTCCCTCGTGTCAGTTCTCTTCCCCTTCCCAATTCAGTGCCAGTTCTGCTTGAGGTATTACAGAGGGAGGGTGAGCACGGATGAACAACGCTGTGTGAACAAACAAGGGCCAACAGGTGCTAAGTGTGAGCCCTCTGGAAATCGACACCACCTGGAGTAAAGGTCCTGGATGCAGCCAAACAGTAAGGACATGCTAAACTTGAAGTGCATAAGCACTTGCGCTGTCCTTGTAGGCTTTGCTGAGCTGGGAGGAGCACAAGGCCCATTCTCCCCACATGGGCACTGCCTCCACAACGTTCCCAACCCTTGTCCTCCAGCAAGGGGTCACTGCCAGGTCTCAGCGGACAAGAGAGCACGGTACTAAAGCTGAAGCTAAAGCATATTGAAGCCAACAGAAAGCCACTGATTGACACAGATACTGGATCAGGCCTTTAGCAAATAGCTAATTACCCCTGGAGCTGAGAATAGCTGAGTGGACTACTTGTGGGGACTTGCAGACTGTGCTTTCCAGTGAACGGTTTATTCACACGAATAATCATCCATCTTGCAAGCAATCCTATTGAGAACAAGGATTACAGTGCAATTAAGGGCTGCAGGATGAAGTTCTGAGAGAAGATGCAGAGTAAACAGAGTAAGATATTACAGCAATTAAGCAATGTTTAGAAACAGTCAGATAATGAAGTCAGGATGGCCATGAGTCACAATGTTTCACTGCTTCCTGAGCTTATGAGCAAGATTCTTCTTAGTGCAAAGCCATGGTTTTAATTTTAAAGATAGCTACTGTCAGAAAAGTTATGGCTGAGACCATAACCCATCTGTGAGGGGGCAAATAAAGAAGACAACGTCACTGAAGCTCCAGGGCATAAATCTTTTGCAGGAGCTCAGTGTTATTCTATGGAAGTCAGCAGCAGATCTTTGGGATCTGCATGGGGAGCCTTGCGGAAGGAATTGTATCTGAGGAGCTGGCAACCATGCACACACCATGCCTGCCCTGCCGGGCCTCCTGCTTTGGGCTGGAGCATCCCCTGCGTTCGCATGAGCAGCTGCTGCACGGGAGCCTGCTGGAGGGCCTGGCACCGGCCTGTGCTGTGTGCTGGTGGGTGCTAAGGCAGAGGGAACAGCCCAGCCTGTCAGCAGACGTATGGATTTGTTGGAACATGAAGCAGAAGGCACCATGGCACGGAAGGGAGGCAGATCCGGGTTGGGATCTGCACAGAGGACAATCCATCCAGAGTTTGGTGCTGCGTGAGAGTGGGGTTCTCAGCAGCTGAAGGGATGCAAAAATTACCTGCTATCCTTACTCTTATTTTCATTCTGTTGTATTGAAAGAGCTGTTTTATTACATCATTTTGTTGGATGTTTCTTGCTGAGATCTGGAAAGAGCCCCGCACACTCTCTCCTTCTCACCCGTCCCAGTGCAGAACAGGATCTCCATGTCCTAGGACATGAGGTGCACAGCCAGGACAGGAGAAACTGCTCATGTGTCACTGCTGAAGGAAGTTAGCTCCATAGTCTGTAGTATTTCATTTTAAAATACTTCTTCAAAAACAGTTCTTTAACTCAGAGATAAAAAAGAACATCTCTGAGCAGAGCAGACAGCTTGTATAACTGCATGTCTTGAAAAAAAAAAAAAAAAATCTTTGTTTCTGTAATATTTTCCAAAATGCTTTCATTATTGAAACAAAAAGCATTTTCTGAATATGCATTTTTGCTAGAACATCTGCTGTGTGTAAAGTTATTTGACAAACCAAACCATACCCCTTTATTTAGATTAGAAAATACTAAATGTCTGGAGCATGTTGCAAAGCAAAGTAAACAGAACTAAAAAGGAAATGAGCAGCTGAGTAGCCACAACATACTAAGGTCAGTTCCTCTTGCTTTGGCTTTACATTGTATGTTTTGCCACTGTTCATTTTTTTCCAGACATTTTTCACTCTCTTTTTTTTTCCTTTTTGACTGCTGCTTTTCCTCTCCCGCTTTAATCGAATCATTCACCCCCTTCTGTCCGTTAGTTTGAAGAAACACACTTGTGTCGCAGCAGGGCAGCTGGAGGTGATGATCCCAACGCACAAGTCACAAACTGTAGGACTGTGTGAAATGGCGGCTCACCTACTGCCTTCCCGATTGCTTTGGTTTCCCTCAGCCTGACCCTTGGCTTGGTTCAGGATTGTTTACAGAAGATCTGTGAGATAAAGGAAGCAGAAAGCTAAGGTGACAGCTCAAGGTAAGGCAGTGCCCCTGTCTTAGAAGCAGCCTACTCTGTTCAAAGCCCTTCCAGCAGTCCAGTCCCTGGGTGGGAGCAATGGGATTTTGGAGGTGCCTTTCAATACCCACACCCTATAGGAGATACACTCCTCATTTCAGTCCTGGTCTCAGAAACTTAGCAGACTTCGACCACGTGCACTCAGCATGGGACCTGGCCCACAAGGAACCCACTGAAGGATCCCATTTACTTTTGTGGTTTGATTCTCAGCATTCTTTGATCTTAATAATTCCACTCAACAAAGGTGACTGTTTAGCCTCCAAAAAGTCTTTTGAGCATCATATGATCCCTTAGAACTGTCTGGGTTCCGAGTCCCTAAGCTACTAGAACATTAGTTTGTTTTAACAATTTTAAAAACTGGTTTGGTTTTTAGTGGGTGTTATTATTTGCGGGGAAACACTTTGAAGGGAAACAGCCAAGAGAATTACAGCTGCATCTAATCCTGGAAGGGAGCAGGCGGACAATATAGGGTTGCCATTAACACTAACGTAGATCAGATGTGCGACCAGGAACTCACTTTGCTCCTCATGCTAACACATTTATTTGTACTTCAGAATGTGAGGTTTTGTAGCAGAGTGTGCAGCTGGCCACAACTCAGCACTAGCAGATCATTGAGGCAAACTCTTTTGCACTCTGGAAGCAGGTGGCTGCCATTTGTGGAGCCACAAGCCTTTCTGCAGCACACCATCTCAGCTCCACGTAATTGCCAACAAAAGTGGTGGGAGCCCTACGCTACTTCCCCTCCAGCCTGCAGGATTTCCTGCAGCCCAGAGAAGGGGCAACACCGTATTTCCACCGTAAAGATATGAAAACATACTTTCTGTCTGAGTGGTCTTCTGGAGTAATCCATGCGACTCATGGGCAGAGCGGGCACAGTCTGCTCACAGGAGCCTAGTGCAGAGCATGGTGGAGACAGCCAAGAACAAAGAGCACATGTGAAGCAACTGACGTGTTCTCCATTTTTCCTGCAGAAATCCTCTAAGGTCACTTACCAATTCTTGTCTGTTTTAAAGCTCAAGTGATAAACCTGTCTCTGGGCTGCTTTTTCTGCAGCTCCATTGTCTCAGCAAGCAGCTCCCCAGCAGCTGAAGCTGATTAAATTTCTGTCTGCCAGTGTCCCCAGCTGTGTCGAGCCAGCTCTAACATTCACCCAGCCTGGTTTCCAATTGTTTCAGCCCACCAACCCAACACAGAATTAACATA
The DNA here is from genome assembly GCA_013399715.1 of Alectura lathami. Classification (NCBI taxonomy): domain Eukaryota; kingdom Metazoa; phylum Chordata; class Aves; order Galliformes; family Megapodiidae; genus Alectura; species Alectura lathami. The sequence goes on from VXAV01002905.1 coordinate 35,081, forward strand.
AAGAAATAAAAAAAAGCAAAAACATTCTGGCAGAGAGCTGGCACAGCTCAGGGAGAGGTTAGATCAGGGCCAGCGGAGGTACGAGAGCAGGGGTAGTAAAGCCAAATCGTTGCAGCCAGATGTTCGACTGGCTTAGGCAAGGGACAGCTCAGGCTGAGTTTTGCTCATAGGAAAGAAACCCTAGGGTATGGCTGCATTCCAAGGATCAGCAGTGCAGTAAACCCTCGGGATACTGCATGAGAACCTGACACCTATTTAATGGGTATAAGAAGGATGCAATGTCAGTCATGGGCAGGAGTCTGTGGTTTCAAAGAGCTTTGTGCCAATAGCTGAGATGTAAACACCTCTCTCATCACCGCTATGTGCCCCATGGGGGGGAAGCAAAGTGGCAGAGAACAAGAAATCTTACTTTTGCCCCTACTGAATTTGAGGTCTCCCACTTACTTTCTCCACATAAGTACATTAATTAAAGGCATATTCCAGGAAAGGCTGAGTCTGGAAGCAGAGAGTTCCAGTGGACAATAGGAAGTGGCACATTTCTGTCCCTGTGGGACCCCTGGGTGTTCACACAGCACTGGGAGCACCAGGATCCTTCACCCCAGGAGCTGGGGGCACTGGCACATGGCTATCCAGCATTATCACCAGCCCTGACCCGCAGAGTCCAAAGGAAGCACTTGCATCACTACTATTGTTGTCTGGCAAGGCAGAGAATTCAGTCACTCATTTCATTTAAAGCACAAACACGACCTTTGAAAGCGGATTTTGGACCACAACAGAGCCATACGTGCCTGCTGTCACAGGAAGCCAGTCTCTCCTTGTGTTAGGGCAGGTGTTCCTCCCTGTTCTTGAGATAAAACCAAACCAAAACACTGCACAACGTTATCTGTGTCATATCCACAACTGACCCTTGTCTCTGACACAGTGAGACGGGTGCTGCTGGCAAAAGGCGCGTGGCAGCTCTTGTGCGTGGTTTCAGAGATGGAGACTGTAAAACACGGGAAGGTTTGATACAGGTGGCTCCAGAGTGGTTTGTAGCGGGCAGCAGACAGAGCTAGGGGGTTACAGAGTACCACATGTACATTGTGTAAGTGTTAAATATGTATCTAAAACTTCCCATATAACTTGTTATATATATATATATGTCATTATAAACAAAACAGTATTATATTAGTAATCAGCTTTGGTCAGTTCAGATGTGGTGCTTTGACGGGGTGATGCTTCAGTTCTTTATTTAAATGCTTCACAATAAAACTGCTACGGGTTCATTTCAGAAGCTGTCGAATAGCTTCGATTAAGCAGCAAATAATCCTCAGACACCCTGAAGACTAGGTCACAGCATGTCTTATTTCCAATCCAAATCTCATGTCAGCCATGTCGTACTAGTGTGTGAGGTTTGGGGGGATAGTTTTCTGTGATATAACCTCAGATCAGTTGCAGACAATGTTATGTAAAAATTAACGTCATGCGCAGATGACTCAGTCTTCTAAAGGAGAAAGTGGGATATCTGTAACTATTCTTTGTCACCACCTGAACTTTATCAGTTCACACACTGATACACACAAGGGTACCATTTTCTATTTAGGCATTTTACGTTTTTAACATTTTATATTTAGTGATGCTGTCATCCACATTTTTGATATGTTATCATGTTTCTCACCAGCACTCTTAGGCAACAATAATCTCCCTTAGTCAAAGGGAAATCTGGGCCACTGCAAAGCTACAGCAGCATTCCTCCGCTCCCACCACACCTTCTGCTTGCCTTCGAGGCTTCCCCATTGCAGGGGAAGTTTCAAGCACACCCTTATCTTCTTGCTTAATTCTTATCACTCACCTCTCTGATGGGTTGCTATGTTCCCTGACTAACTGCTAACTTGTCCACAGAGCAAACTGCATTACGCAGTGCAGAGTACACATTACAGACCAAATGCCATTGTAAAACACTTTTTTCTATTAATCCTCTCATCATCCTCCGTGAGACTGAAAGGCTTTTGCCGTGCTAACAGCAGTTCTGCTGTTTTGCAATTTTTGTTCTTGCTCCACACCTTCCAGTCGCCTAGCATCACTTCTCCTCAGTGTCTGTAAGCTGTCCAGATTTCACATTAGATGATGACACTGCAATATTCTCAGTGCCAGAGTTTCAAGTTTCAAGAATGAAGATAAAAAACAACTGATCCAACTCAGGCTATACGACATTAAGCCGTGATTCCTATGTTTTCATTTTGTTGCTATGTAAGTAAGAAAAGCAGAGTACCAATCCTAATTTTTTTGGACATGTCCTTCAGAAAAGTTCTGTAAACTCATCTACGTGCTCTAATTACAGTACTGTTTTATATTACCATAAGGAGTAGCTGAGACTTGTCTGCTGTGACACGGCCTTATCTGACCCAAACATATTGCAGCAGCTCCTTAGGAGTGGGGGAAAAAAGTACACGGGCAAGCTTAATTAATGTAGACTTTCTTCACATTAAGCCTAGACATAACAATATTTCACATTCTACCTTCTCCTTGCTTGCTCTAATTTACACTGAGCAGAAGCTTAATCACATTTTAATTAGCTGGTTTTGTTTTATTCAGTAAGGCCAAGTAGTCCTGCAGTGGAATTATTTACAGGAATAAAGTTATAGAAAATTGCATTCCGGTGAAAGGCTTCAGAACAGGGCCAGATAGGGATCTTGCAGGTTGAGGCAAAGAGAGTACAGGACTTGCCTCAAAGCTACTGATGCCATCATGGTAACGTTAATTGTTCGTATAAATTAATCACAAAGCTAAACAAAATTTCTCTTTGAAGAGCCTCACTGATTACAGCATGAAGAACAGCACCTTAGGTTTTGACAATCTCGAGTCACCTTCAGGAAGAATATTAGCCTTTGAAAGTTGCCTTGATGAACTACGCTGTTTGGAACCCGCTGTCTCTCTTAACGCAGCTCAGAAATTCCTATTATATTTATTAATTTGGAAAGAACACTAAACCATTGAAGATACCAGAAGAATTAAAACCTGCTTTGTTTGGAAGAATGCCAGCTTTTAGCTGAACTCAACCACAAGTTTACAAGGAAAAAAAATCTTTTATCTTAGTGAGGGAGATACATAGTCTTTAATGAAATGTATACATGAATGTTTCTTGAATCCATTTAGCGCTTAAATTGCAATTTTTGGCATACTGAATTACTGTAGGGAATGCAGTAATAGTTTTGACAGGATACAGACATTTTTTGAGTAAATACTAGAGCTGGAGGAGACCAAGACCTGCAGTAGTCGCTAACAACAGGTCAGCCGTACAACTTCACAGCGTGAGGCTGGCACTGTACCAAAAGGCCTGCTTCTAAGAGGCAGGCCACACTCAGAAGCGTGATTCAAAGCGTTCAGTTCCCCGCCAGCTTTGCAACAAATTGCCTGAATAAATCTTGAACACGGGCAGGAAAGAGAGCGAGGAGGCGATTACTTTCCTGAACAGTATTTTCTCCCTTTCTTTCTCCAGCTCACTGTTGGTTACAGCTGTAGAAGCGGCGGCTCCTAACGTTCACTCCGCACCGAGGGTTTGTTACCACCGCAGCCCACCTTCACCCTTACTTCCCAACAAACGCTTCGCCAGCCCTTCATCCTCCTTCCCCTGGGGGATTCCTCATCTCCCTTTGGCTTTAGGCACGAACTTCGGCCGCTGACCTCCCCTCAGCACAGCCCCCTGCCCCTGGCGGCCA
>VXAV01002905.1:39593-79563 GCA_013399715.1 Alectura lathami
CGGCTGGGCCTCCCTCTTTTGTTCGTTCGTTCGTCTGTTTGTTTCGGTCCGCGGCTTGTCCCTCCCTTGTGGGAGGAGATGGCGGGTTGAAACGCTTCGGTGGCGGTGTTCTAGCGCCCGGTCTTGTCGGCCGCGCGTCAGCGAGCGGCGTGTGGGCGAGGGGGAGGTCAGCCGGAGGGAGGCTGCGCTGCTGCCCTTGCCCCAGCCGCTTCTGGGGGGGTTTCAGAGCCTGAAAAGCTGCAGTGGTGTAGAGGAGCCCACCGCATGGGCAGGGGTTTAAGAAATGCTGCAAGCTGTCTCTTTCTTGTTACTGAAAGCAGCTTTTTGGTCATCCAGGGTCTTTTGTTTGATTACCAGGGCTGGCTTGGCCTTGCGGGCAGGTGGTTAAGTAGATACTGAAATTAGGGCCTTAAAGATATTTTCTCCTGTTGCTGTAGACTGTTGTGATGCTCTGGCAGAAGCAGCACTCAGGCTTTGCCTCTTTCTCAAAGCCAGGTAGCCTTACCGGCACCACTCCTGCCTTTGGACCAGAGCAGCGTGTCAAAAATCTCGCACCCAAGTTTGCCTTCTGCCCGGCGTTCCCCTGCAATGCAGCAGGAGAGCCACTGACTTTGTGGCCGCCCTTCGTGGCGCAGCAGGGGGGGGCTGGAGGAACCTGCTGGCTGCCTGGGGGAGGTGAAGGAGCTGGTACTGCAGTGCTGCTGCTAAAAATTCTCATCCAGCTGTTAGCATCTTGACAAGCATGTCCCTTACCTTGTGTTGAAATCCTGGTGGTGCTGGTAAGGTGCATAATAAAATTGAGTAACAATAATGTCGCACTTCAGATTCATTTCATAATATTCTGATGCCTTCTGAAGACCAACGGCAGGCAACAAAGTCTGTTGTTTGTGCTACAGCGTTAGTCAGGCATGAACAGATGTCATTCAGATCGGGGCTGCGGTGCCCCGCGCCGGTCGGACGGCTGGACTGGGACTGTAGGACCTTTCCCCTGCTTCAGGCTGGAGCTGGACCTCTGCTGGGGGTGGATAAGTCTCATAGGTCTGCGCTTCCAAGGCAGAGAATGTCTGTGTAAAACAAGGAACGTACAAACAAAGATACCACAGCCTTCTGGACTTGCTCTTTTGATCTGCATGCGCAAAAGGACAGCGATGTCTCGGAGCAGTTGAGCGTGTGCTTTGTGCAGGACCAGGAGCCGGCACTGGGCTGATGGGTGACGAAGTGCGTGCGAACGGCATGAAGGAGCTTGTTTGTACACAGGCTGGTACTGTTTTCCTACAGATCACCAAGCAAGTTCAGTAACGTCATGGTTAAAAGTATTCTTAGCTTAAGGACCAGATGACATAAGGTATTAAAATGCAGTGTGGGATTGTCATGGTGCCTAGCTCTCTAACTTGAAGGTTTTCTGTCTAAACACCTTTGAAAAATCCCATTAAGTGCCAATCTAAAAATTCAGATGCCTGGATTTTTTTTTTTTTTTTTTATAAAAACACTCATTTAAAAAGTGTTACCCAGTCATCCTTAAATGTAACATTGTCTAGGAGAGTTTCAGGATGACAGCTGTAGCTCAGAAACTTCCGCCAGCAGCTTACTAGGTAGGGCTTGGGAGGCAAGGCGGGGGGAGGTGTCACTCTGTCTGGTTCTCATTGGCTTTCTCCCTGCCAGCTTGTCAAACGCTGGTTATCCTCAGAGGGTGAAGTCATGGCAAAGGGTCAAAATCTTATGGTCTGGGTCCTCGAGCATCTAGGAGGTTGTTATAGTTCACTGTCCTTAGATGTGTGGTAGGGAGGGTGGGGTTCACAGAGCTGGGTTCCCCTTGTGTACAGGAAAACTAGCAATTTGCTTCTCCTTTAAGATTAAAGGTTTTTTTTTTTTTTTTTTTCCTGAGTTCTTATTATTTCCCATAGAAAACTTTCCTTTGTGCTCCCCTCCTCATTTAGGAAGCCAGCGTAGACTTTCTGAGGGTTGGTCTGTGTTTGCTCTCCCCCGTTAGGTGTCAATACATACCCTTCCTGCTCCCGCTGGCTATGCCCAGCCATTCTGCACTCCTCACAGACGTCTCACAGTTGAAGTCAGTGTTTCACTCAGTTCCATCGTAATACAGTCGCCTGTATTGTTTCCTGTGTAATTCTGAAAGCTGAAAGAAGACAAAAAATAAATCAAAAAAGAAACACAGAGTCTCTAGGCTTCTAAGTCTGCAGCAGAAGAAAAGATCATGTCATCCTTCGAGCCTGTCTCAGGCATTATCTGGAGGGTGTCAGAAGTCAGAGCCTCTCAATCCTCTGAGTTGCTATTACAAATCTCACTTGAGAGAGCACGTCATCCGGCTTTATGAATCCTCTGAATTTGCATCAGCCTAAAATGCGTTTGGTATTGGTAAGCTCGTATGTTACATTTCAGGATTGCCCCAGTTCACTTGGTGTGTGTTTATGTAAGCCTGACGTGCGGACCCTAAGGTACGGAGTGGCAAACAGCAGGTCCCTTCTGAAATGCATCAGGGAGGCGTGCAGCTCCAGGCTCACTGGAGAGCTTTGGGAAATACAGGAGGAGGGGAAGGATATCTGCTGAGGCTGAGGAGTCACAAAGGGATTTATATACCCCTGACTTGTAAGCCAGAAGGGTCCAATCAACTTCAGGCTTGGAATTATTAAATCAGCTCCATGTTCTGGTGTATTTTGACTACAACTAAAAATTATCTTGGTGGTCCCCCTCCATGATGACCTCCCTAACCTTTGCTGCTTCATTTGTGACACATTAATAGCTGATTTTATTACACCAGAAGGAGAGCGTTAAAGGTCGCGTGTCCTCTCCTGCCAGGTGCCTTCAGGGACACGTGGCTGCTTCCTTGCGTCTTGCAGAAGGGATTTCCTAGGATGAGGAGAGGAGAGCGTGGGTACTGTGTTATTTCGGGAGGTCTATTACCTCCTGTCACTCCAGTATTCCTTCAGGCCCCCACGAGGAGGAGAAGGGAAAGGCTCGCTGGCTGAGCTGGAGCAAAAGGTACTGTTCTTCCATTCAACACGCAGTCTGTGCTGCCTTTCGTGTGGTGTGTGAGGGCAAGTAAATGGATTTCTGAAACTGCCTGCTGTCTTTCCTTCCCATCTGAAACCAAGAGGAGAGCTTTGCCTTGTAGCAAGGGAACCGAGGTCACATGTGACCCTCCCCATCCGGCTGTTGGCCCTGCCCCTGCCCTGGGAGCCTTGCAGACAGCCTGTTTCATGCTGGGGCTGGCTGCTGGGCAGGGTTTTCTGAGTCAGCCTTTAGGAGGCAGGTCAGCACCGCCTCGGAGCTCAGAGCGCTGCTGCTGCTGTGCGGCCACCACCACCCTGGGAAGCCTCCAGAGGTTCGGGAAGGTAAGGGGAAGGGAGCGGGAGCTGAGCTCTGACACGATGGGGAAAAGAACTTGTTCCTGTGGTACATGCAAGAAGCGCTGGTTTTGGAGTGCCGGTGGGATTGTGTGCATGTCTGCTGGGTGAGACCTGTGTGTCCGGTGGGTGAGTGTCTGGGGTTCACTCAGGTGCTCACCGCTTGCTAGCAGAAGGGATCTGTTGCGGTGCCCACGAAAGCTGACCGAAGGCAGGGGTGAGGGGCAGGTGGTGCCACCCCGTGCTGGCGTTGAGTCACACATGGTTACAGCAGGTGGGAATTCAACTTCAATGCTTTGGAGCCCAAAGATTGTTTGAAAACAGTGGTTGCACGCACTCACAAACCCACTCAGCTGCATTTGCCCCGACTTGCTGACCCTGAGATGTGGAACCCTTCTTCACAAAGCCGCTCTAACTCTCTGCATTTCCCCCGAACGGACAGTGCCGCCCGCTCTGGGCTCAGTTCTCCCAGACAGTCCCTGCTGCAGGAGCAGGGGATTCTGTTATTCCTCCCCTGTGGCCAGGCAGTGCTGAAGGCTCCTGGGGTTTCCAACATCGGCTGACACCTACTGGTCAGAGGATTTGAAGGTGTAGGCTGGGGTTTCTTGCCATTTCCCTCTGGGAGCTGAGCTCTGTGTTCTCAGGAACAGTCGTAACTGGGCGGGTGAGCTGCTGTGCTTTCTGAAAACCAGATAAAGCGTTGCTGTATCATTGAGGCCCAGAATGGCTTGGAGGTATGTGACAGTATACAACAGTTTTGATTCACTAGGAAAAAGCAGATCTCTTACTGAAATACAGTTGCTGAGTGAACGTGTGTTATTTCTTCTTCACTGTGCTCGCGCTCAGTGCTCTAGCTCGAGGAGGTGTTTGTTTAAAGTGAGCGGCAGTGCTGTAGACTTGGACATGAATATAAATACCAGTACCTGTGGCTGCAGTTCTGCCAGAAAAGTCATGCCTACCTGTGGTGGTGTGAAGAATTTTCCTTCTGAGGTACATTCCTCGGGCAGGTTGAGGAGGCCTTGGAGATGCGAGGCCTTGGAGATGCAAGGCCTTTTGAGCAGCATTTTGAAAACTTTACAAGGCGGCTTCATTAAAATTCCTTACCATTAGCTGCTGGTGCGTAGAAAAGTAAGGCTTTTTTGTCAGGTCAGTGTGAACACAAGTGCGTTCTGAATGGTACACAGAAGTTTTGCAGCACAGAGTAAAAAGCTTCATAGATGTAGTAAGAGTTGTCGTTATAGGCGTACGAGGTGCCTTGTGTGTTCTGCTTCAGAGTGAAGTTGTTGTGTCGTGTGGAACCAGTTTGAAATGGCAGCTTCATTTTTCGTGCTGAGACATGCCGCGTTCAAAGCTTGCTGTGCCTGCAAACAGCCGCTAACACAGTGGTCGCTGTTAGTGCACAGACCCCCTGCCCACACGGCGGTATGATGTGTTGGTGGCATACGCTCATCTCTGGAGCGGGCGCGTTGGGCTGTTCAAGCACAGGCACCTTACTTCTGATGCATTAACGCAGAATGAGCGCATGTGACCAGGAGTAACTGTGTTGCTACCGTTTTCTGTCTCTCCTTTTACAGTGTCGTCGGCCTTGACATGGAAGGAGAGAATAGGGAGGAGAAAAGGCAATGCAGGGTTGGCAGCAGTGGGGAAAGGAGAAGATTGAGAGCAGGAGGTGTGGGGGATCCTGCAGAGAAGCAGTAATAAAAACATCCTACTTGCTTGGCTTAAAAGGGGATAACCAAATGAGCGCAGGGGTATAAAGGAACGGATTAGTTTACGGCACTGAGGTTAATTCTGCGTGTGATTAGTGCGACTGTTCTGCAACCTGTGTTGGTTACAGTCAGTCTAGAAACATCCGGACTTCAGTAGGACTACAGCCTTCGTAAACAACGTAAAAGGATATCTTACATTCATAGAGGGGCGTGCTGCTGGCTTTGTTGCATGTTGGAGGAGGGTGTAAAGTTGAAGCAGGGTCAGTCAGTCCTCCAGCAGCTGTCCTGGCTGCGGAGGTGACTAACAGTCCCTGCTGCCAGGGTCTGAGGGTCAGCCTGCTGGCTGTTCCCGGCTGCTGCTCCCGGTGGGAGGCTGGGGGCTTTGGGAGGAGGGCACAGCATGAGGTGATGGACAGCTTTGTGCCTGTGACAGCAGAGGGCTGCCATCTGCCATGGGTTCTCTCCCATTTTCCCTCAAGGCGGGAGCAGCTGTCAGCAAAACCCTTGTGTTGTTTTGAAGAGGACGCTGAAGAGCAGCACAGGGAGACGGTCTGAAGTCATAGGTTGCTAAAGGTCGTAATTCTAAAGGTCTTGCAATAAAACTTCCAGTGTCCTCTTCAGGAGCAAAGTTAGTCATAACAGACTTCAAAAAAAAAAATCTAATCCCAGGACTGATGAGTGCTGCATGATGGTGATACTTGCATTGCTGTTTGTTTCAGTTGTCTTTTTTTAGGGTAGTGTTGCAACGCTGTTTACTGCAGCTGCTTGCTGAAAGCTTTCTGTTTCTACTGCTCACTCCAACAGTACTATCATCAGTTGCTTGCTTCCCTGTAGGTGGCTTAGATTCATGTTTCCTGTTCCTTAGGACAGCAAAAGAAGATGTGGTGTATCACTCCTGAAATGCAGTGTTTTCTTTTTCCCCACTCTAGGAGATTTCAGCTTTCCCAAGACAAAAGTTCTGCAGATATGACCTCATCTCAAGTCACTTTTGAAGTAAGAGGACCGTCAGTACCAGGTACCCAAATCATGCTTGTCAGGGGCTTTCCTTTTGGTGCGGTAGAACTAGAAGGAAGCTGAAGAACGTTCAAAAGTGGTCTTTTCTGTTTTCTTCAGAGGTGAAGGAACGTGTCATTTCAAATAGAAAACCATTTAACATGGCACTGCCACAACAGTAAGGTGTTACCAGCCCTTTATGTCCTGCAGGGACTGTAAGGTCTCTGGGCCACCAGTGGTGTGGTAATACTTGTTGTGTTCCTCATCTGGGTGTCAAATAGAGGCCTTCTTGACTTGATGACATCAATTCAGCTGCACGTCAATAATGTGAAGCAGTAAGATTTTATTTGCCCTCTTATTGCCAAGAGATTCCCTAACATGCAAAAACCCGGTGCTGTCTTTGAGCAGATGAATCTCTATAGCTGGAAGACACGCTCTTCATTTTAGAGGACGTCCTCGTCAGTCCCATTTCAGGCCTGCAGTTCCAGCTGTGCTGTTGGGCTTAGCACAGGGCAGTGTGGCTGCTGCTGGCACTCATTTCTCTGGCGCTGTCCAGTTCCCAGTTCCACCCTTGCAGTTCCTGTTGGAATGTGCAGGCTCCTGATTCCCTCTCCCCTTTTTCTCACATCCTAGGCTACCTGCACCTGGGGGGAGGACTGCTGTAACTTTAGCTGAGTGTCTTCATGTCTGCTGTGCTGTAAGGATGGCTTTGTTTGCAATTCACATAGAGATGTTGGTTGGATACCGAAGTCAATTTCTGTTGTTTTTTTAACGACATTTTATCCAGAGCTGGCTCCAGTGCTTTAGGAACTCTTATATTTTGCAGAGGAAGACTAAAAGGCTCAGCATGTAGTGAATAAGTGTAGCGACTTCATGTTTCCTCCTTCTGTAACAGTTCTTTCGTGTGTACAAAAACATTGTTGAAACTCTGTAAAAAGCACAGTTTATCTTTTCCAGTTGTTTGGTGTTGTTGCTCTTACAGTTTTGATGTCAGCTTGATAGCAAAAAATACAGATATGTTGCAATGTTAACTTTAACTCTTGGATTTCCCAAAATTGAGCATTCTTATGCTATTGTCTTTTTTTTTTTTTTTTTTTNTGGTGTGAAAATTTATGCTTTGTTTTTTTTTTCTAGAAGCCTTATTTCTATATCCAGTAAAAAAACAAAAGGATAGTAGCAAAATTCAGTTTTATTACTTCACAGGAATGAAGCTGAATATTATCTTGGGAATTATGCTCCTATTTCATCTGCTTCTAAATTATTTGTGTGAATTTTAGAAAATTACTCTTTTTGACATGTATGTTAGTGCGCGTGTGTATATAGATGCATGCACACACGTGTATGTGAGTGTGTATGCAGCAAAACTGTTTGTTTTGACAAGAAGCGTTTTACAGTGAGAGCTGCCCTCTGCACTTCCAAGGATTTATTTGAATAGGAGGATTTGGATGCCAACCCTGTCAGGGGCTTGGGTTGTCAGCAGTGCCTCTCACAGTGAGGTCTTGATGATAGAAGTTGTTGTAATTCTGGGTGTGGGGGAAGAAAACCTTTGTGAAAAAGGAGTTTGGGTGAGCCTGGTGCATGTGTGTTAAAATTATTTGAGTGTTTGACTGTGTAGACTGTATTCAGTAGTTCCATACAGGCCAAAGTAATGATACCTGGGTTGGGTTTTGTTTTTTTATTCTTTCAGGAGAGATTTTTGCAATATGTGGGAGCTGCAGTGCTTTGGGAAATTGGAATCCACAAGCTGCAGTGGTCCTCCAGACTGACAATTGGTAAGGTTTTCTTCTGCTTTAAAGGAGCTGGAGCTACAAGTTATTTTGGCTCTGAGTTTGTAAACTGTTAGGCTGCATAGGCATGTGTCTAGGAGAATGTTTGACTTGGGAATGCTTTTCTAAGTGTGAACGATGCCCCCACCACCGCGGGTGATGCATTCCAGTCCCCTGCCTGTCGTTATTTGTCTGCGTGATGCAGGAAATAGGGCTCATAGGATGCAGCTGTAATTCTGCCAGCTACTTCCTGTGGGGTCTCAGATGAATCCCTGAATTATTCCCCGTTTTCCCTGCCTGCTAAATGAGGATGAGAGTTCTTGCTCCTGGAGAGCTCTTAGGTTCAAAAGTGCAGCTCGTGTTGTAAGAGTTTCCTGTGCTGCTTGCGTGTTTGGCTAGGTTACCTCCTGACAAGCTTTCTTTTAGCAGCTCGCTCGGCTTTACTTAGGACAGACGTGCAGATGAGGTAGTTGCTAGGCTGCAGCGTTCCTTACGTTGGTGGAAATGTTGACAGTGCCTCACCTCATCCTGAAGAGCTGTACTCAGGTCTTCTATACAACTGTATTCCAAACAAATGTGTTTTCTGTCTCTATTAATAAACCAATTAGTTATATATATTTTTTATATTAAGATGACAGCAGAGTTGCGAAGCTAATATATTATTAAGAACTTCAGAGAACTTGAGGTTAAATTTTTCCAACTGTTATTTTCACAGTGAATTGTGGAAAGCTGCTATAGAGCTTCCCAGAGGAGTTCCTGTTAAGTATCGATATTTTAAAGGGTACTTCTTAGAACCTAAGGTATGTACAACCTTTTCTACTTTAAGTTGACTCACCTTCTGTGAAAAACTTCCTCATTTGAAGTAAAAAGGGTTTTCTAAGTCAAACCTGAAATTTTAGAAAGAAATCTTAAATCACCATACATGAAACATCAAAATACTTGTGGAAATGCAAACAAGTCACTTCTGGAAATACCTGGCCACACGATTAACTTCATTTTAGTTAAAATGTCTTCTCTCTCCTACCATTGTTAGTGCCTTTTTATAACAACTTACGCACTTAAAATGAAATGCAGACTAATGCAGGGCAAGGATCTCTAGCGTGGAAACAAGTGATAGCAGGAGAAATGGTTTAGTGAGAGCAGATTTTGCATCTCCTCCTACAGTTCTAAAATGACGGCAGATTTCTTGGTGCAACGTGAGAATTACTAACTAGCTTTTGTGCTGCATCATTAACTCATGTTTGTCTCTGGGACCAAGAAGGTAAAACAGTGGATGGGGCACCCCGGTGTTCTGTCTAGGTTTGCGTAGGTGTTTGTGTAGTGTTCAAGGCCAGGCTGGATGGGGCTTTAAGCAGCGTGGGCCAGTGGGAGGTGTCACCACCTGTGGCGGGGTGTTGGAACCAAATGACCTTTAAGGTCCCATCAGCCTGTTCCTTCTGTGATTTGCGCGACTTGACTGAAGAGACGCAGATCTGTTGTCTACAGGTATTCATGGCCGGGTTGCATGTGAGTTGAACGTATGTGGCTGTGTCCTGGGTGCAGGAATTGTGCCGGGATAAAGGGGAAGCTCTTTCTTCCTCAGACTAGGGATGAGACACTGCATCCAGAAAAAAAGTGAGGCCAATGTGGAAAAATAAGCAGCTACTCTCCAGCTGTTCTCCTCATGATGAGCAATGACTGTAAGAAATAAGGCACTTAAAGCTAACTTTGCTGTCTTGCTTACTCCAAGACAAATAGCTCCAGGATGACATTAATGGACGTCAGTTCTTGCTTGAAATCAGGTTTATGAAGGCTGAGCTAAATGTGCGAAGGAGTTGTAGAATCATCACATCTGAATTTAAAAAAAAAAAAAACAAAACTTTAAATTACTGTCAAGAGGGCATGAGGTCATCTGGACTCAGCTTTCTTTCACTGAAGAAGTATTTGACAGAGGTGTCACGAAAATTCTCAGTGAAGGGAAGTAGTTTGAAGTGAGCCAGGAGACTGCTTTGCATTTCATTACAGCACTCATCAGAAACTCATGCTTGCAGTGTTATCTTGAGGCAATAGGAGGGAAGGTCAGTAGCAGCTGTTGGTGTTCTTTAGTTTTTGAGGCCAAAATAAATCAGTCTTCATGACCTACCTCCCAGCTGTGATGGGACTCTTAAAATGCACGCAGTACCACGTTAGAAAAAGCACAAAAGTAGCGAGAGCGAATTGGCCGAAAATGTGCTCGCAGACAACACAGTGTGTTTTAACGTTTGAAAAAGCTTACAATATGTATTGGTGAGTGTGTTTCTTTAAGTAGGTGCTCTGTATCGTGCACGCTTTATGTACCGTGTGATGCAGAGTCTGCCAAGGTAAGTATGAATTTTATGGAATAACAGCATAAAGAGCTACTGTATTTAAAAAGGAAGGCAAAGCACCCCACAAAGCCAAGTATGTGAATTGCCACTTGTGCTAAGTGGTTAGCCACTTAGCAGTCTCTGACCTGTACCTATTCAGTGCACAGTGCCACAGGAGTTTATTTTATGAGAAACAGTCTTTTTAGCTGGTGCTTTTCCCCCTCAGTCTTTTCTTTCTTCCTGTAATTTTTTTTTAAGAACTATGGAGATGCAGGGCCCCTTCATTCTAACAGGAATGTAATGTGCAGTGCAGATGAGACCGTCTGTGGAATATTTTAGCATTAATGACCATGATTAGATGCTTCTAAATTAAATTATTGTGAATGTTTCTTTCAGTGAATGTATTTTCGCTGCTCATAGCATGTGGTTAATCTCCCACACCTTGCTTGCTTGCTACATATGAGCCTTCAGAACCTGTTAACACGTTGTGAGTGCAGTTCTGTAGGTCACGGTCTGTAGTTGGATAGCTTAGAGATGTGTGTAGTCTTAATTACATGACAAAGTCTGAAAATGTGAATTTGACACTGTCAGCAAGTGAATGGTGCTGAAGGCAGATCCAGCCTAGGTCACTGTTCCCTTCCTTTCCGTGAGAGCTGCATCTCCGGAGATGCTCGAGGTGAACAGTCACGTTGGCGTGGGTGCATGTTGGCAAAGTGGGGGTGATGCATGTAGTCAGAAACGATCACTTCCATGTTCAGAACATTGCAACAGACTGAGTGTGAAAATATGTATAACAATAATTCACCTTTTTGGGTGGGGGAAAAAAAAGGAAAGTATTTTTCTCACCTCCCTTGAACAAAAGTCATTGTTCAGGTACTATCTGTCAGTCCTTTTGCTTGAAGGATAGTACCATGCCCTGGGACGTTTGGTTTGCACTGAAGCATTCTGATGTTAACGTGGCCATGGTTAGTAAATGGGGTATGATTTTACAGAAATCTGTAGGCTGATTGTGGGAGTCCAAATTAATGAATGTGTGCACAGAGAACATCTTACTGTCACATTAGTACATGTCTCGGCTCCTGAGCATGGGATGTTGTAAATGTTTTAGTGATGTGAGTGATCCTAGGATTTTTAAGAGAAAAGTAAATAAATGTATCTGATGAAACAAGACAGTAACTGAAATTATTTTGCCCCGGATCTGTTTCTGTCTCAAACATAGTCTAGTACCCGTTACCGTGCTGTGATGGTCTTCTCATCCTTTATTTCAAGTGTGCTTGGTTTGATGGGGGAGGGGGCACAAAAGCCAGCCCACATCCCTAGTCTCAGATTTAATTCTTGTGTGTATCATGCACTTCAGGAGAGTGTTGTGATAGGTGTTCTCTGCATGATAGCTGTTTGAAAGCCCTGGTGAGGTGACCACATGCCATATTCTGTTCAGCAGTGTTCTCTTTGTTGTGCCAGCAGTAAGTAAGCATGCAGGGTTAGGGTTATTTCTTCGAAGGACAGTGTGAAATGGCTCTCTGTGGACGCAGCAGGGCCCTTAAACCTATACTGGTGAATGTTTCACATTTCTGAGAATATTGCTTGGCTAAAGACATCTCAAGTGAGACTGATGTTTTTCTAGTGTATGTAAGACAAATCTATGTAAGTGCTTGGAATCTAGTAATTAGAGTGAAATTTAGGTCAGGCTCGGAAAGTTCTTTAAGTGCCTCAAAACCTTCTGCTGGACCAATAACCCATGGTTAGCCTGTTGGTGACGAAGGAGTGCTGCTGTTGTGGCTGTGCTGAGGTGGAAGACTTGAATTTCTGAAGCATCAGAGCTGTGGGATCTCCAGTTAGCCTAAGGCTTCAGGCAGGTGACGTGAAGGTGCTGTTGCCTTGTGAAGTGGGTGGCAGTGGCTCTGTGGCTCTGGTGGTTTGGCTTTGTGTTTATTGTCTCTTCTGTGGTACCGAAATCTGGAGGCCTTCTGTTAGAAGTCCAGCTTTGGCCCTTAAGTAATTCATGGAGTGGTTCCATGTCCCCGGAGTAGATTATATCCTAGAAATACAGGTTTAAGAAGTTACCCATGAAGTGCACCCAGGTAGATGTTCTTATGATCTCTTGTGGATTTACCTCATTCTGTTCTGTTTAAGATCATCTTTGTGTTCCTGTGTCTGCTCTGCTGTGTAGCCTTGGACCAGGAATTTTGGAACTGGCCTCTAAATTCTCGTTTAAGCATCCACAAAAGTGCTCTAACTTCCGTTTGCAGCTGGCACTTCATCAGACTGCTTTGCACTGCTGGAGGTCACGTTACGTTATACAGGCATTTCCCCCTTTGTTGCAAAAATGTCTTATGACTGCTGGGGAGACCTCTGGCTTCTGACAGCGTAGGGGACCGTGATGTCAGTGTGCTGCCCACGGAGGTGTCTGATGTGACACCTGGATAGCTGTCCCAAGGCTGTCCCAGCAGAGGCTGGCCTTTGAGATAACATCACCAGAGAAGGAATATTGATGGCACATCCTTCACTGTTGCTAGGAGCTGATCTGGGCTGTCAGGTGTCATCCAGTGATACACAGTGACATCAGTGCTCTAACCTCATTGCAACCATGACTTCTGTTACCTGTAATTAACAGCTTAGCTGCAGGTGGTTCAAGACCCTGTTAAGACAGGGTCTGAGCAGGGGTTGTGAGAGGGCTCAGCTATGGCTGTGCCCATTTCCTAATCCATTGCTGGGGTTCTCTTTTTGCCATGGAAAGTGCTCAGCGTTTCTGGGATTACGTGTGGTCAGCCTCCTCTGATGAAAGGAGGCTGGGAGTTAGTTGTCAGTGTGTTGTGCTTGTTGCCAAAATAACGTTACTCCAATTCTCATTCATCACGTTAGCACCTAACAGTAAAACGTGGAGTTACAGCAGTGTTTGCCCTTTCAGAAACAAGCTGGTCTTGTATTTTAATGCAATATGTTGGTTGGTTCTACAAGTAGAAGCCTCTGCTTGCCATCAGTAGGAAACAGTCCGATGCAGGTTAGGACAGATATGCATTCCCCAGCTCTGCCAACTGCAGGCTCTGCAGGTGTTTATGGGAGCTGCTGCTGGAGAGCATGGATCTGCTGTGAGAAACAGGGGAAGAAACTTCTCGTAGCTTTGCTACAAGAGCAGCCAGTACTGTGGCAACAACAGCGAAATGGGGGATTAAAACTGCCCCATAACAGGAGGACAATGGTATCATCTTATTTCTGTTTACGTGTACCATGTCTTTAAGGCAGAACTTAAGCATTTTATTCTGATGTGATTATGAAGTATAGACACTTCTACACTCACTAGAAAATGTGCTAGGGCTCGGAGAGCAAGCCCTTCCTCCTGAGCACTTTCTGCATCTTTGGCTTTTGCTGTTGACTCACCCAGATCCGTGGCAGGTTAAGTGCATTGCCCAGAAGTGCCGAGTTCGGAGCTTGTGCCCATTTGCCTCTTGAGCTGAAATCTCCTTAAACAAGAGCCAGCAGTACTGGGGCGAGTTGGCATTGCAGTCTGTGTGACTCAGGTAGCCAGCTAGCCTTTCTGGAAATTGGGGTGAGTGTGGCCCAAGCCACCCAAAGGACAAACTGCAGCTGCTTGACAGCAGCTCTCACTGACAGCGAGAGCCATGCAGTGTTGGGGGAAGTGGGCAGCTCCTTCAGGTGCCTGAGCTGGAAACTAGGCATGTTCCTTCTCCCAGTAGCCGTTGGCTGCCTTGTAAATGCTTTCCAGGTGAAAGCTCCAAGGTTGTGTTTTGAAAGAAGAGGTTGATCCCAGTCTAAACTATTTTCCAACGAAACAGGATTTTTTTGGTGGAAGAACCGAATTTATCCTGCCTCAAACAGAGGGAGCTGCACGGGGCTTCACTGCTGGTCGGTTGTGTAGTGTTGGTGTGTTCTTCCTCCCTAGGCAGCAAAATTCCAGTCACTGAGGCTGATGATAGATGCTAGTTGTGGTGCAGAAGAACAAATAGTAACTGTTAGACAGACCTGGAATGAGTCAAGGGGGAGACCCCACCCCAAGAGCTTCTGTGACTGCATGAGTAGATGCTGGGTGCTGTTAGCACTGCCCAGATGCGGCTTAGGTGGACCTCGATAAACTGTGGCAGTAGCAGGAAGCTCACCTGAGGAGTTCAGACCCTGCTTTTTGTACCCAAAGAAGACAACGGGAGTCCAGCAGAGCAGCTCTAGGCAGTAAAGGTTCAATAGCTCATTTAACATCTCCACTCTGTCAGGCTTTGCGCAAGTTTTGCCGTAGGCAGCGTGAGCTGGTGTGTCCCGTAGCAGCTGCAAGGGGTAAGATCCAGGCCGCGCCTGTTTTTCTTTTCTCTTTCATTCTCTCTCTCTCTCACTCTCCTTGTTCTTTTTTCTTTCTTAAATCTGTAATTTAAGTTCACAGCCATCCCAAAGAGCTTCATGGGTAGAAAATCAGATATAACAAAAGAAATTATTGCAGACATTTAACTTTTAAATTACAGACTATCGATGGTCCCTGCGAAGTCATAGTTCACACGTGGGAGACTCATCTACAACCACGATCAATTACCCCTTTAGGTATGGGCATCAACTGCATCTGTTTGAGGCATATGCATAAGGTTGCTAATATGCTGCACATTGGTTTAGAGGGGTTGATAATGATGCATTTAAAATACTTAAATTTATTGATGTGTTGGAGGTATAAACTTTTTCTTTGCACAACATGGACCTTACTCTCAAAAAATGTATGTACATGAAGAAGTGACTTAAAAATGGAGTGGGTGTGGAATTCATTGCTGCCATCCTTAAGATGACGGTGGATTGCTTTTTAACTTGGAATGTGATAATTTTTTCTAAGCTTAATTCTTTGAGACTAAGGATCCATTTCTCTTATTTTTTTCCCTCCCAGAGAATGTGGGGAGGGGGAGGGCATGAATTCACTACTGTTTTTGTTTAAATTCTGTTTCACTAGTAAAATTTCAAAGCAAAAATTTTTCATTAGATAAGTGAATGAATGTGTGGGCTAATTTACACAGCAATGTAGCAAAAACTTATTTTGCTGGAAGCAAAAGTGGCATGCAGTTTGCATACAAGTTCCTAATGCTTTTCTGAGGTGGTGAAAGGTTTTTTTATTTTTTATTTTTTTTTTTAAGAGCAACTGAAATAACCTGTGAATGTAGCTTGTGACTTAGATCTCCTATGCTGCTTAGAATGGCATGTTTTATGCACTGTCCCTTCTAGGGTATGCAAAGTATTACTTCCTCCACGCTGAGGTGTATGCATCCGAAATATGTTCTTCTGGTCGTTGAAAGAACACATCTTCTAGAACGAAGATGGTATTAAAGAAACTGTTAATAATGAATAGTGCCATGACCACTGTTTTTTTTTTGTGTACTTTTTTGTATAATTTCTTTCAAATTAGTGCAGCTCAGTGCTTGCATTCCTGTAGCAAAATGGTATTTGTGTTTTTCAGTAACTGTCTAGGGAAGCAGCCCACCCTCTCTTAGGGTTTACACTGTATCTCCAAATTCAGATAACTTCATTCCAGACAGTTAGTGTTTTTTTTTTTTTTAATTAATACTCAATGCTTCTTGTCTCCATAGCAAATGAATTAATGTCAAAAACACTGCAGAATTCTGTGGTTAAAGATGCATAGTACCTTTTTCTAACAGAACATCAAGTCTATCAAGTTAAAATTTAAATTTCTTCACATCACAGAAGCTAAATTCCCCAAGGATCTGCCTATGAAATAGGGGCTTTCTTTGTATACAGTCTCACAGAAAGTACAGCAAAATCAGGATGTTAGTGCTTGGTTATCTGTTGTTGCCTAATGGTTGTTAAAAATGGAGGGCAGGATTATTTATCTTCCTAGAAAAAGGCAGGATTAATGGCTGTAGGGACAACGTTTTGTTAAGAACTCTAGTTTGTGTAGGCTGCTGCAATTCTGGTGGCGCTGGTGAGTTTACTTAGTGCCTAACCGTTAGAACTTTGGAGAGGGTGAGAGTAACTGTGACATGAGTGTTCTTGAATATTTCGTCCAAGAATAGGTTTCTGTCACACGGACAGAATGAGTGTTTTGGTTGCAATTAACTTGATTAAGAAGCTTGAACTGTAAACGTGCAGGAGAACAGCTTTCTTGTATGCTTGCAAGAAAGTTCAAGGCCTTGGACACTAACAGGAAAAGCATCTTATCTTAGTAGGACATAGATGTTATGAGCAAAGTACAAACTTAGGCAGCTTTCTTGCTTGTTCTCAGTTCAGATTACTTCAGGTAAAAAAAAAAAAAGGAATCTTAGGGCGTTCTGTGGGTTGAGAAGTTTTTCTTGCAGAACCTAAGAGGAAAGCATGAAGTTGGAAAAATCTTTCTAGAAGGTCACAATACACATGCTTTTTTTTTGTTTGTTTCAGTTTTTGAAGGTTTTATTAGATAGCCCCTTTAGAAAAGAAGTGGAAGAGTAGAATTAATTGAACTTGGCACTGATTCCTTTTAGTATGAATACTGATTGTTGTCTTCTATTCTGTTTTTCCCCTCCTTTCAATTCTAGAAGATGAAATGACCATTGACGATGGATACTTTGGAATCCATAGTAAGTGAAACATATTGTTCATGTTAAATACCTGGTGAAGATCAAGATTAAGCACTGTAGTTGAAAAACATTGTGAAATACTGAGTTAGTTTTAGACAGTTTGTTTTTTCTGCTGGTGATTGCTTTCTCTGCTGGTTGTGGCTACTTTGGTATCCTTTTCCCCACTGTGTCTGTTGCTGTGTTCTGCCCTCCAGGCTTGCACTGCTTTGCTGGCCTCGCTTATGACGAGCTAATTTGGCATCTGTATTTCAGCTGAAACAAGGACTCTGCAGTTGCTTATGGACCTGCAGAGTTTCTGTCAGTGTTGGTCTCTGTGCTGAGAGATCCCAGGACACAGGACTGTTCTGTATACTTTGGGAGGCCTAGCTGTTGATACCATAAATAAAATCAACACTGCAATACTCAGTGCTTTCCTTCAGGCAGTTTACCTGTGAGGCTGGTGCTGATCAGTGCTCCTGTTTGTTTCCCTGAAAAGCCAGTGAACAACTGCAGGATCTGCGTAGCTCAGAAAAGACAGGTGAAAGGGTGCAGGCAACAACTGCTGTGGAAATGCTGTTGAATAAGGCTGGTGATAAGGAAGATGGTACCAGAGGAACTGTATTTATATTTAACTGTCTAGCTCCTCCTTCAGAAAATAAAACAAGTTATTAAGGTGTCTTTCTAATTTTTGTTGCTCAATTTTTAACAGATGGTATTGAAACTGTGGATGCTGGCTGGCTGACCTGTCAAACAGAAATAAGATTACGTCTGCATTATTCTGAGAAACCCCCTGTAATGATATCAAAGAAGAAATTTAAAACATCAAGGTTTAGGTGAGAGCTTGCTCATCTCATTTAGCAGTTTACCTCACATTTTCCATGTTCTGCCCAAAAAGAGTTGGATCTGCCCAGGTCAGGTTTTTGTGGCTGCTGCCTGCTTTGGCAGTGTTACTTCTCCAGTTTGTGGAACATGTTTTCATGACCTCTCATTGTATGAGGGTATTCGGAATGTGCTGCTATTTCCAGTGCTTTTCATTGGCCTTGCAGCATTATGGGTATCAATCTTTGGAGAAAGGCTGTCTGTTCTGGCGACCCAAACTGTCAGCTAATTTGGTAGAGTGCTACTTCTCTGACCATTCCTGCGTTTTCACGTTTACCCAAATTCCTGTCTTGGAGGTGACTTGAGCACTTAAACATGACTAAAATAGGATTTAGACAGCAACAGTTCCAAACTCTTACACCTGCCAGGGCCTGCTGCCTGCCCTGCTCTCCTGTAGCTGGTGGTGTTGGGTGAGTTCTGTGAGCTTCTGCTGAAGCTTCTTTCAGATCTCAGTGTTTCTGAAGACACTCCTGTAACAAAGCCATTTATTTTCTGTTTCTGATTGAGTAGGGTAAAGTTGACTCTAGAAGGCCTAGAGAAAGATGAGGATGATGACGAAGGCCAGGAGAAAACGTCCCCTACTGTTCCTCAGAAAATGGCAAACACTGTGGAGTTCTCCCTAATAAGCAACAACGAATACAAGTGCCGACACTCCCAGCCGGACTGTGGTTACGCGTTGCAGCCAGATCGATGGATAGAGTACACTATCCAAACCATGGAGCCTGATAATTTGGAATTAATCTTTGATTTTTTTGAGGTATGTTGCTTCAGCACTTAGAAGCGACTCCAGTCTGCCTTCTGGAGTTGAGGGAGTCAGTCAGCATCACGGTTTCACTCTTAGGATCAGGCTGCAACTGATGCTTGATTTTTTTGGCTATTACTTGTGTGAATGAGTTATGAGGCACTTTGCTACTGCACCATTTTACAGAAAGGGTTTTTGAGTCATCTCAGTTACCACACTGAAAGTTTTCTGCTTGTTTACAAATCAGATGGAAATCTCACTGTGAGGGACTGCATTTGGTTAGGTTAGCTTGATTTTTGTCCTTTACCAGGGATGAGTTCTGCTCATACTTTCTGAATCTTAACAGTGCATGTGTGGACTACTTAAATTAGAACAATTTCATCCTGACTTTAAGTTACAAAAGATTTCTCAGGACACATTAGAACAAATTAAAACCATGTGTTTGCAGGTTCTCACTGTTAGATCTGCTAGTTATTTTGCACGCTCCATTGTTTTCCTGAAATATTTTAATATTCAGAATTCTTTTTAAAAAAGGAAACAACTTTGTATTTTCATACCATTTATTCAGAAGAAATTTTTAAGCATTCTCTTTGGACTAAAAATGACCTTATTCTCTCCCTTACATCTGTGAAGTGGTGACACAGCTCCTGAACTTGACAGTGGTCAACAACCAGTTCTGTGTGCTTGTAGTCCTCCTTCCCTGTGAATGAATACAAAGCTTTTCTAAACACATATTCTAGTTTCTTTGTTCCTATAATATCTTGTTAAATCAGTGACTGGCTGAGGAGCAAGGTTCTTGTGAAAGAAGAGTTTGCTGGTATTCTCAGCTGCATATAATGTGTTTTGGTTCTTTGTTCTTAGGAGGATTTAAGTGAGAAAGTAGTGCAAGGTGACGAGCACCCAGGTCACGTGGGTTCTGCCTGCCTCCTGTCATCCACAATTGCAGAATTTGGAAAGAGTGCTGGAATTCTTACACTCGCTATTATGGGCAGAAATCCAAGGAAGACGATTGGAAAAGTCAGAGGTACGGTTGGTGCAGGCAGGTGCAGGTGACTTCACTGGAAGTCACACGTTGTCTGCAGACACGTGGAGCGTTTGTGTTGTCTCTTGCAGTGGACTACATAATCATTAAGCCAATCCAGGGGTACACTTGTGACATGAAGGCCTCATACGCAAAATACTGGAAACCGAGAACAACTCTAGATGTTGGACATAGGGGAGCTGGAAACTCTACAACAACAGCTAAGTAAGTTCATTTGTGTTTAAGGTTTGGTTTTGTCTTCAATGTTTTTTTTTTTTTTTTTTTCATGGATATCAAATGGGGAAGCAGCCAGTCCCAAATAAAAAGCTACAACTCAATCATTTTAAGTCTCCTCAATATCAAATGTCAGTGTTCTTAAAACAAAGACTTCCTATTTGTATTTCTGTTGCTTCAACAGACTTTTGTGCCACGCTGCATCTAATAAAAACCTTTTCCTTTGCTGTTATTTCAGACTTGCAAAAGTTCAAGAGAACACTATTGCTTCTCTGAGGAATGCTGCTAGTCATGTATGTACACATTTGCACCAACACAGTGCTTGTATAGCAAAAACTAGCTTGCCTTGTGAGCTTTGTTTTCATGATTCAGTACAATGAATGCTAAATGTGCTGATTTAGGGGGAAAAAAAAAAGCATCCAATCATGGAGCCATTGTGGAAATTCCCTGAGGGATGTGAAGGGAGGTAATAGCTTAGTTTAAACTCTCCTTCTTAACTTACTTAAACCTTGCATCTAACATGTTCTAGTGTTGTTCAATACAGGGAGAATTTTACCTTCAACCCTGCAGAGGATTGCGAATAGCTTTGAACAACTACATGGGATCTTGGCTCCTGTGGAGTCAATCAGCATACTCTCAGGCAGCAGAGCTGTCAGTTGGAGGCTGCTGAGTGTCTAAAACTGATCTCCAAGCTGGGACTTAGGAGCTGAGTTAGAATAAAACAGTCCTTTGATCCGGTGAAGATTTTGACTCCTCAGATGAGACACTTAAGCTGCATCTACCAGCCTCAGATTATATATTAGAGGTGGTCAGTTCTATTCCTTCCAAAAATCTGTCACTGAAGTGTCCAGTGCTTCAGCAGGTGCTGCGGCAGAGTCTCAGGAGCCCTATGGGGGACTCTCAGACAGTCCTTGTCCGGCTCCTGCTCTCACTGGAGAGCTGTGGTTACAGTAAATGGCTGCTAGGAGATCGCCTGCTGCTGAACTTGAAGGTTCCTTAGGCTTCTCAGGTACCCCTCTGGTACGAATCCACATTGGCAGAGATCTTTTGAAGCTGTTAAAGCGATGGGAGGAGAGTCTGGAGCGTTACACTCCTGGGTACTGTGCTCCCTAGGAGTCACAGCTGAAAGCGTTCTCTCATTGGAGTGTCAGAGTATAATCTGAAGAGAAGTGTCTGGAGCATGCACTGACTGCAGGGCAAATGGGAACTGCAGTTACTGAAGGATCTGTTTAAACAGTGCATCTTCACTTCTGAGGGGATGCTGCAGGTTTATAGATGCTGCAGGTTTTAGACTTAACAGAAAATAACGTGCATTTGGCAAGGATCAGAGAATGCAGCTATGGCCACTTCTGCTCTTGCGCATACTGTAACACACTACTGCTCTGTTGTTTTCTGGTTTTGTTTGTTTTTTATTTTTAATCTGTTGTTGAGTATGATGCAACTAGTAAGGACCAGTACTGCAGCCAACTTCTGATGAATGTCCAGAACCTGCGAATATTTGGCAGCCTGCCTTCTGAGTTGTTCTGCAGTTCTGTAGTCCTTGTGCTTCAATAGTTAAGGGTTTATTTGTTTGGTTGTGGTTTTTTTTTTTTTTTTAATTTTCTTTAGGGAGCAGCATATGTGGAATTCGACGTACATCTTTCTAAAGATCATGTGCCTATTGTGTACCACGATCTCACGTGTTGTATGGCAATGAAAAAGGTAAGGATTATGATGTCTGTAATACATATGTGCCCCTTCCAGAAACTAATTATACTTCTGTTCCATTCCTTGACTATCCAGAATTATTTCTATGAGGAACTATAGGACCTATGTAGTGTTACTATATGCATAAATTGGAGCTGGAGGGTTGACTTCCTCCTTTTGATGCATGATTTAAAACTCTTTAAATGTAAACTGCAGTTATTCCTTAGCTTTTGTTTATTTATGGTCTGAAAGAAAAATGCAGATGATTCCACTGTATTCAGTAGCACCTCTTGGGACCCCTTAGGCTCTTGACATGGCGTCGCTCCCCTGCTGATTGCTGATCCTTAATATAGTGTATTTGTTGTAAGTGGTTCTGAGTTCAAATGCCTATTAGGTCAAACCACAGTCTGCCTTGTACTCTAGCAGTGCATGGAAAGCAGAAAGCTGGAAGAAACAAAGATCTTCTCTTTCATTCAGGAAGTTTCTGAACAATTGCATTAGCCACAAATGTCTTGGTTTCCATGAATTTTTCTCATTCTGCCTTGACCCTTTTTTTCCTTTGTATTTTGGTCTTCCCTGTAACTGTGAGGTAGGCAGCACAGCTCAGTTGTGTGAGGACAGTAGGAGGCTGAGGAGCTGCTTTGGATTGCTTGGTCAGAAGTAAAAGGAGTTAAAAATGAAATGCACTGAGTGGGAGAACAGGACTTGAAAGCAAGTGTCTTGTTCCTTTGCTTGCTTAACTTAACAGCCGTTGCAGCTTTTAAACAAAGCTCCATACTGCTGTAAGCATCAAGAGTAGTGTAACATGAGGAGTGAACCGTCTAGGTACTTGCCTGTGTGGGTAAGCGCTCCTACAAGGTGCTCTGAGCAGATCTTTGCAACACTTCTTAAATATCCAGGTTTTATGAAGCGCAAATTGGATGTTTTCATAAAGCAATGTTACACTGCTCAGTAATGGAACACAGGCACAAGGACTGCTGACTCAAACGCTGAGACGCTCTTCCTTCTGATCTGTTGCATACTCCGTACTGAGACCAGAGTACTTGCGTTAGAACACGTGAAAAGGAAGGTCCAAGAAGGTGTACCCCCATTAGTGAGCAATATGGGCAGGCCGGTGACAACCGACAAGGAGAAGGTTGAGGTGCTCAACAACTTGTTTGCGTCAGTCTTCACTGACAGCTGTTCTTCATGCACCCCTTGAGAGGGTGGATCGGAAAGTGGGGACTGGGGAAGCAATGTCCCTCCCACTGTAAGTGAGGATCAGGTTCACGACCACCTGAAGAACCTGAACATCCATAAGTCTGTGGGTCCTGACAAGATACATCCCAGAGTCCTGTGGGAATTGGCTGCTGTAGTTGTCAAGCCGCTGTCTGTGATATTTGAGAAGTCATGGTAGACAGGCCAAGTCCCTGGTGACTGGAAAAAAGGTAGTGTCACACCAATTTTTAAGAAGGGTAGAGAAGATGACCCTGGGAACTGCCGACCTGTCAGCCTCACCCCTGTGCCGGGGAAGATCATGGGACAGATCCTCCTGGAAGCTATGCTAAGGCACATGGAAGACAGGGAGGTGATTTGTGGCAGCCAGCATGGCTTCACCAAGGGCAAGTCCTGCCTGACCAACCTAGTGGCCATCTATGATGGTGTAACAGCATCAGTGGTCAAGGGAAGAGCCACTGATGTCATGTCTGGACTTGAAGAAGGCCCTTGACACGGTCCTCCATAACATCCTTCTCTCCAAATTGGAGAGAGATGGATTTGATGGGTGGACCATATGATGGGTTAAGGGCTGGTTGCAAGGTCGTACCCAGAGTGCAGTGGTCAATGGCTCAGTGTTTGGGTGGAGGTCGGTGACAAGTGGTGTCCCTCAGGGGTCTGTAGTGGGACTGATCTTCTTTAACATCTTCATCAAGGATACTGACAGTGGGATCAGTGCATCCTCAGCAAGTTTGCCCATGACACCAAGCTGTGTGGTGCGGTTGACACCTGAGGGATGGGATGCCATCCAGAGGGATCTGGACAGGCTGGAGCAGTGGGCCCAGGAGAACCTCATAAGGTTCAACAAAGCCAAGTGTTAAGTCTTGCACCTGATTCACAGCAACCCCCCACTATCAATACAAGCTGGGGGATGAAAGGATTGAGCAGAGCCCTGCCAAAAGGGACTTGGGTGCACTGGTGGACAGCAAGCTGGCCATGAGCCAGCAGTGTGCCCTGGCAGCCCAGAAAGCCGGCTGCATCCTGGGCTGCATCTAAAGCAGCGTGGCCAGCAGGGCAAGGGAGGTGACCCTGCCCCTCTGCTCTGCGCTGGTGGGACCCCACCTGGAGTGCTGCGTCCAGATGGGGAGTCCTCAGCACAGGAGGGACATGGACCTGTGTCCAGAGGAGGGCCACAAAAATGATCCGAGGGGCGGAACACCTCCCCTCTGAGGGCAGGCTGAGAGAGCTGGGGCTGTTCAGCCTGCAGAAGAGAAGGCTCCAGGGAGACCTGACAGCAGCCTTCCAGTATCTAAAGGGGGGCTATGAGAAAGAAGGGGACAGACTCTTCAGCAGGGTCTGTTGTGATGGGACTGGGGGAAATGGTTTCAAACTAAAAGAGGGAAGATTTAGATTAGATAAAAGGAAAAAGTTTTTTACCATGAGGGTGGTGAAGCACTGGCACAGGTTGCCCAGAGAGGTGGTGGCTGCCCTGTCCCTTCAAGGTCAGGCTGGACAGGGCTCTGGGCAACCTGATCTGGCTGATCCAGCTGTAGGGGTCCCTGCTCACTGCAGGGGAGTTGGGCTAGGTGGCCTTTTAAGGTCCCTTCCAGCTCCAGCAATTCTGTGATTCTATTCAACCACAGTGCAAAGAGGCTGGACTCTTCTGTTCTTGTTTGCTTCTCCTGTAGTATTGGCAATAAAAAACAAGGCATCATGGCAGGGTACAGTGCAGGATGTGTTCTCTTTGCTCTCTGCACTAAGGCTTTGTCACCAAACCTTCACACCTGCTGCGGTATGCTGCCAGTTGAGAGCAAGTTTGGGTTTGAACGGTTCTGGAAATGGAACTTTAAGGGAAGCACATACAGAGCGCATATCGAGTCAGCGTGGTCTTACTGAGCACAGATCTCCTCGTAGTGAAGAGGTGGAGTGAAAACTATTGACACAAGTGTTTTGATACCAGATCCTTGGAGGGGGGAAGGTTGGCGCAGTTGTGCCAGGACACTTGTCTCTGTGTAGTAGTTTCTGAGACACGGGATATAATAATAAACGGAACTGCTTTGGAGCATTTCAGTGCATTTCTTTGCTTGCAGGTTCATTTATTTTTCCTGAATAAAATCCTGATGTTTACATTGACACCTGTTCTATGCTTCTGAGTTGTCTCCTGAAAACTGGTTGACTTGTTCATTATTCTGTCACTTGTATCTTCATCAATAAAAGACAGAAAGTTGTAATTGCCTTTCATGTTACCGTATTAAAAGCGTGTAGGCCTTTTTGTACACTTCAGTGATGCTCTGTTCTGTGTTATTTCTCTTCAAAGAAACTGGATACAGAGCCTCTGGAACTGTTTGAGATCGCAGTGAAAGAGCTCACATTTGACCAGCTGCAGTTACTGAAGGTACCGTTATTTGGGCTGCTGTGATGTGTGCTGGGTATGGGATTTGTAGCTTTGATTTTGGGGGTAGCTATAGTGTGGGAGAGCAAAAGTTCTAAAAGTCATACAAGTAGAACAAATAGTAAATTCCAAGCGTAGTAATTGTGCACCATCATTACAGCTTGAATTACTTTCATTACTCAGACTTCTTAAAAGTATCATCCAAACAATGTCTGCAGATCCATATCATTGTGCTAACAGTAACTTTTTTTTTAAAAAAAAAAAAAAAAGAAAAAAAGACTGAAAGTAGTGGTAGGAGTCATTGAAAGCCACTGCTTTGGAGTGTTTGAAGAAAGATGCTATTCAAAGTCCATCTAGAGCCTGCCTGCACGAAGAATCATGGTTTTTTACTTAGAATTATTTAAACTGTGTCTGTGAAGGACCCTTTAAATAAAAGAAAAATCATAAAGAAATTGTGTTGCACCTGTAATGAGATCCGTGTGGGTGGAACACTTGTAACTCCGTTATTTTTCTGCCTTTTAGCTGGCTCACGTGACTGCTTTGAAAGTAAAAGATCACAATGGTGCGTACCAGTCAGCAGGAGTCTTGGGGTCTGTCTGTTGCCACTCGATGATGCACATTTGGTCGTTGCAGTGACCTGTTCCAGTCACATGTGGCTGCTCTTTGAATGCTTCTAAGAGCAATAGTTACTTGAGTTCTGTGGAGGTTGTGGAGTTCTTATTGCTAGGAAGTAAACCCCTGGACAGGAGTACTACCCTCCTGTCCCCTGGCTCCCAAAGGAAGAAGATGCATACATAGCTAAATCTAAATATGTGTTAATAATCTTAAGATTATAGCAAGATGTTTGCTTGTATGGTTTCCTTCTTATGCTTCTGTAGCTGTACTTTTCTGGCAACTCTGTCGAATTGCAAACAACTGTGGTAACTGCTGCAGGGTGTCTTACTGCTGCTGTAAATCTCGGGCAGTGATTCATCCCCTTTATGGGGACAGAAAAATGAGGCAAAGTATCTCACACATCCTACTTGTCTGGGAAAAGATGAAATAAATAATAAGGTTTGACAGGCAAGGCTGCTTTTTCTGGATGTGATTCAGTGACTGAAACAGTGAGGTATGGGAAAAGTTGCTTCTGACAAAATATTCTGTTTAAAAAAAAAAAAAAATCCTACTGGCAGAACAGGAATTGGCAACACTGATGTTGAGAGTGTGTCAGTGTTAGAGGGAAGGCTTGATCAAAATACAGCTCTGATTTCATTTTCCATACTTAAAGACCTTGTGATTCAGAGCCAGTCTTTTCATGCTGGAATTAGGAGTGCTGCCATCTGCTTTGATCTGATGATCTGTATTTCTTTTCAGCATCTTTTAAAGAAGAAGAAAACTCTGCTTACGAGACCCAGCCGTTTCCTTCTCTGCAGAGAGTAAGCAATTAGTACATAGCAGTGGAGATGCATGTTTTCACGTTCTGTCATCATCATTTTTCTTGCAGTGTTGCACTCATAGTGAGGGATGCTCATTTTTGATGTAACATCTGATAGCAATGCTGGAAATGAGGCTCTTGGTTCTATTTCTGGCTGCTGGAGCCTTTCTAGCACTTAACAGTTTGCAAACCTTTCAAGGTTCTCAACGCGAGGTCCCCAGTTGTGTTGCTCAGGATATGCTCTGTTTAGCAGCGGCTAACATTTGGGCATTGTATTTTAACGCATTGACAATTGATCCCTAAATTGAAGGGGAGGAAAGAAAGGCCTTTGCCAGTTCATCATGTAGTTTTGGCCATCTAGCAGAGCCAGGCATAGAGAAACTGTAAGTGATTTTCTAGTATGTTCCCCTTTATGACCGTTGGAAACTACAGGCTTTGTATTGTCTTGGGGTTTTTTCCTCAGGAAGAACTGCCCACAGATTTTGATGCTATTTGCAATGTTTTCTCTTGAGCAGCTGATTTTTATCCCTTGATGTTTTTTTTTCCTTAATGTCTAGACTGCCCATTAACATGCCCTCTAGGGACTTGGATTTATACAACAATACTGGGCCATAAGGATTATTAATACCTGGCTAATAGTTATGTGAGAAGGAATGTAAAATATCTGTATAGTGAAGAACTTTGTACATTAAACTACCGAGGTTCAATTCCTTCACCTGTTTAGATTCTCCAGTTTTAAATTCTTCCTTTAAGGAAGGACACATTACTCTTTTCTCTACCTGTCAGCTTTACAGAGCTAAAAAATCATCATTAGAGTGAAGGTGAATTGACTTGCATTTGTACTTCATCCAATCTTGAAAGCAGAATTCCTGAACACGCATAGAAATTTATTAAAATTGTATTTCCTAGCTTAAAACTGAAGTAAATTTTTTGTTTATCACCTGTTAGACTCCATTGGGGTTAAATTCCAGTGTATTCTCCCTGTAATCAGCCTGTCAGTACTTAGTTGTCCCCCTTTGCTCTTT
This sequence comes from Alectura lathami, assembly GCA_013399715.1. Taxonomy (NCBI): domain Eukaryota; kingdom Metazoa; phylum Chordata; class Aves; order Galliformes; family Megapodiidae; genus Alectura; species Alectura lathami. The sequence continues at coordinate 66,868 of VXAV01002905.1, forward strand.
GTCTCTTCATTACGAAATCTTCCAGGTCCTGGAGTCAGTTTCTGAAGATGTTGGGTTCAACATAGAAATAAAATGGATTTGCCAACAAAGGGTAAGTACAGATGATTTACTTTGCTACTTTGCCATGTTTGTGGCTAAAGCTTGTAATTAGATGTGGCAATTTTCTATGAGCTACAAACAAAAAAGCATTTTTGCTTTAGTGTGATCCTTTTGCGTTGGCTGCCTTTAGAACAGAGCGTAAGAGCACCGCTCCTGGAAACAATGCAAACGTACCCTTAAAGACAGGGGACAGATCTGCAGGACCAAGCTCAGAGCGCAACTCGGACTGCTTTCAGAAGACCCTTTTGGAAGTGAATAGGTCATGGGTGGGGCGTGCTGCACATGGGAGAAGTGACAAGGAGCCCAAGTGTTCCTGGCCTGGTCAGGGACAACTGCAACGCGATGATCTATAGAGTGACCTTTCATGGATTTCCTTTGTATTTTCAAAATTAAAGGCTTCGCGGTAGTTTTTCCCTGGGGTGGGAAGACAGTGACTTTCAGTGACTCTTCTGCTGTTGAATTCAGCTGCACTTCTCAGGCCGACAGACCCCTGGAGCCGTAACTGGCGTTCAGTGCGCTGCAGGAGTGAGTGACCCCTGTATTCAGACCTGCAGCCTGAATCCTTGTTTTGCTCAGGTTGAAGGTGACTGTAGCTTGTCGCAGCAATCCTAGTAAGCGTTGCCTGAAATGGCTGAAACTTTTCCTTTCTCCTTGTAGGATGGACAGTGGGATGGCAACTTGTCAACTTACTTTGATATGAACCTCTTTCTAGATATTATTCTAAAAACTATTCTGATGAATGCCGGAAGGAGAAGAATCGTTTTTTCTTCTTTCAATGCAGATATTTGTACCATGTAAGTTAAGAAGAAAGGAAGCATTTATTTTATTTGATAAAATTGACTTTGAGCGTAAGAATACCTAAAGGAAACTAACAATAAACATTTTGAGGATGGGGATCAGAGCTTAACACAACCTATGCACTCCCTTAAACTGTGTACATCAATCTCTGACAGTGGGAAACTGTCCCAACAGTTTGTCACAGCTTGATATGAAAATGCGGTGCCATCTTGTTGCACCACCTGGGGGTTAAATGCACCTGCAGCAAAGGGGGAAATTCTCAAGCAGTAAGGTTGAATTTCCTTGCTCTAAAACAATTTGCTACCTGCAAACTTTCTTTTTTTAATAACAGGGTTCGGCACAAGCAAAACAAGTATCCCGTGTTGTTTCTCACCCAAGGAGAATCTAAAATCTATCCTGAACTTATGGATCTTAGGTCTCGGACGACTCCCATTGCCATCACTTTTGCACAGTTTGAGAACTTGCTGGTAAGCTGACAAGCTCTGGTATTATTCTGCAATAAAATGAAACTAAATCATTACTAACTATAAATCTTTTTTTAACCTAAAATTGCAACTGAACTCATAGTAACATGATTATCTGCTAAAATAATGCCCATTATCTGAAATTTCTATTATTAAATGGAAAATATTGCTTAAAAGATAGTGATATAGGTGAACTCCTTAATTGTATTATTGTATATGAAAATATAAGGAGCTGTGTCAAAAGATATAAAAAAAAAAAAAAAGGTAATGTGAGGATTTTTCAGAAACACAGATTTTTATTTTTATTTCTTTTTAATCAAAGTGTTTTGTGTTTCAGGGGGTTAACGTGCACACTGAAGATCTGCTGAGGAATCCATCGTACATTAAAAGAGCCAAATCCAAAGGCTTAGTCATTTTCTCGTGGGGTGACGATGCCAATGACCCAGACAACAGGAAGAAGTTGAGAGAATATGGTGTTCATGGGCTGATCTATGACAGGTACTGCACTGTGCTTTAAAAATGGAGGCACTGTAATAATAGCTAAGCTTGAGAAGTTGTTATATCCTGAATCCTGAGAAATTCCACATTCCTTTTTGATTGGGAGCAGAATGTCTTCCTTTCATGCTATGAACACAAGCCCATACACCTCGCTCAAGAGGGAAACGTACTCATTCTAATTCCTATTCTTCCAGCCGTATGAATCAAAATAGGTTTTGCTTATGCTGTGGCTAACGTAAATACCAAGTGACTGTAAAGAACTCGTGCATGGCATGCACTTCTAGTAAGCTGTTAACATTCCTGACAGTCGTTGTTAAACTGTGTACCTGACGTGGCGAGGACTGACTGAAATTTTTGGCATTCTGCATTAATTAATGGAAATTATTAACACAGCTTTTAAATGAATCAATTTAACTTATTTTTTTTTCCCTAGCATTCTCTTTACTGGTCTTTCAGAGGTGTGAACTCATGTCTAGCTGCACTGTTTCTCTGTATTAGTTTGGAGTGACTCTCAGGGCAAACTACCAAAAATAGTCACTTCAGGAAGCAGTTAATGGATCTGTGCAGTTCAAGTGCACATCAGATGGCTGGTAGATCTTTGACCAAAAGTGTTATTTCAGGTTCTTAAAAAATCACAAGTTTCATGTCCTTTGTCATAAGGGATATGAAATTAAAAGCAGAAAATAGTTGCACAAAAAAAAGTGCTTAATTCAAGATTCTTTTTGTAATAGCGAATTTGGAAAGCTGAAATCGTATCATAGAATCACAGCATGGTTGGGTTGGAAGGGATCTTACAGCCCCCCCCAACCCCAACCCCTGCCGTGGGCTGGCTGCCACCCACCCAATCAGACTGCCCAGGGCCCACCCAGCCTGGCCTTGAGGAGCACCTCCAGGGGTGGGGCACCCACAGCTGCCCTGGGTAGCCTGCGCCAGGGCCTCACCGCCCTCTGAGAACATCTAATAGAATATGTGATGGGGAAAGCAGGAAGTGTAACCAAGAGGTCAAATTATAGGAGACTCTCAAACCTTCAAGCTGCTTGCTTTAGCAGGGGCATTGTGTTGCACATTGTTGCACGGGGGGCGGGGGGAAAGAAAGCCGAGGGAAGTGAAGTGTTCTTCTCTGTTCTTTATGAAGTGAGAAATGGAAGTCAAGTCAACATGTTGAGGGGGAAGAAGCCAAACACCCAGTGCAAAAAAACAGTTAATGCTCTTCATTCCGTTCTCGACTACAGAGAACCCTTCCAGGCTGGTGGGTCCGGTGACGATCTGCTTTGCCCATGGTCTTCCTGCTTGTACCGTAGTGCTTCTGCGCCTTTCATGGGTGGTGAAAAGCAGTAACAAGATTTTTGCACTGGGTATCAGCTTCAGTCATGGAAGCATTAGGTCCTCTTCCCTGCTACAGCAGCTGGATGTGTTGGACCTCTCTTACAGGTCAACATTTAGGCCCCTTTAGTAGATGGAAAAAGGTCTCTGGGTTGATGCGCAGAAGAAATGGCCTGTGGACAGGCGCTGTGCGTTAATCGAATCCTACCGCAGGAATGTTACTTAGGAAGTGCCTGCTCATCTGACGTCTGCTAACCCAGTCCTCAGGGCTCTGGGTTACCCTGGCCTAGCAGCACTGCATGCACGTGGTTAAACAGCAAGAAGGGTGGCAGCCTTGTTTCTGACCTCCTGCTGCTTTCCCTGCTCTAACTGCTCAACCACACTGAAACACGGCTGCGTTTGTGTCAGGGCCACAAGCCTGAATGTCCTGGTGTCCTCCTCTGTGCCGCTCAGCGTGTCCAGGCTGCAGCATGATAGCAGAACACATTTTGCTTTGCCTTCTGATGGGTAACCAGTGCCTTGTAATTGCTTGTAGGCTGAATTGCCTGGAGGATTTAACCAAATAGAAGATCTTGGCCTTCCTGCAATACTCAGACCATCTAGATTCTCAGTAGTACCCATCTCTTCTCTCACCTTATTTCTTCCACCTTGCTGACATCTTCCTGCTTTGAGAGGAACCCAAAAATTAAAATCAGTTCCAAAGCTGTTTTTTAATCCTCAGTTATTTTTCCAAAGTCTACAGTAGAATTAAATTTAATCTTAATACAGATCCCTTAGGAGGAGCATGACACTTTCTGAAAATTGCATCTGCTGTCTTAAGCCCTGGACACATTGAAATGCAGATGGTAACTGCAGATCCTGGCTGGTGTGTCTACATGTAAAACCTGGCTGCACGTGCTCCCACTCCCATCGGGAGCTGGCAGGTTAAGAGGCCATCAAACTATCAAACCCCTTGAAAGTATGATGCCAATATCAAGAGTTTAAATTACCAAAATGTAAATTGTATGGTGAGAGCATCTGTTAGTAGGTAGGAATCCATCCTCCGTGGTGTTTAAGGTTTAGAGATGGATAAAACCAGAACTGCTGTGTAGCAGAGCTGAAGCAGAGACAGGAGAGAGGGATGGGTGCGACTGTGCCAAGGCCCAGAAATACGCCGGGCCTTTGGTTACCTGTCCTGTTAGTGTAAAGTCAGCTTCTGTGATACTTACCTCTAGAGAAAGGGTCCTGGGTTTCATCAGGATGTGCTTCCATGGCCTCTGCAGAATTTCTGTCCTCTGGACCGAAGATAAACGTGGTCCTTAAAAGGCCAAGTGCAGATATCCATCAGAAGTGGCAATGTCGGGCATTTTATGCTATTTGCTGGTGCTTCGCTGAAACCATCTGAGTGTTGTTTGTCAGCATGTTAGTGAGTGCAAGGATGCTGGTGAACTTCAGCCTGCCTGGCTATGGCCCTGAGTTACTGCTGTTGCTAGCGTCTGGTGACTGTCAAAGCTCATGAACTGTCTGGATAGAGATGATTTCTACAAGCTGTTTTTCTGAACTTTAGTCTTCCCTGTAAAGATGAGCAAAAACACTGTTGTGAAGATTGGAGAAAAACTCTGTCCTGAATACCAGGCGTTGCTGGTACCGAGTGTTGGGCAAAAAAAAATGCAGGTAGGAGTCTGTTTTGCTTGGAGAAAATCTGCAAGACTAGACCTGGGAAGCTTACAAATGCCAGAGCTATTCGAGGAGCCATCTCAGTGGGGCAAGGGGAAGAATTTTTTTTTTTTTCATCCAGTCCTTTCTCCACTTGGGCTATGGATTACTAGACATTAAACTAAAGACATTAAACTAAATGGATTGTCATGAGTTGTTTTCAGGACAATATTCTGCTTTTTTTGCTTTTTTTTTAAATTATTATTTGGCACCTGAAAATTGGAACTACTTGTGTTTAAAGGATACTCTATAGAAAAGGTGCAGCCTTTGCCTCAGTATCCAGGCTTCTGTTTGGGCCCTCATCCAGAAAAAGTGCATTAAAGGCATGACTGGGCATCCTCTCTTAACATTGAAAGCTAAATCCCATGCTTAAAACACTTTTTGTTAGATTGATGTTTAGATTTACGTAAAGAGGAAACTTAAACCTGGTGTAGAAAAACTCTGAATTGGCAAAAATAATGCTTTTTAAAGCAGGGTTTTGGAGGGGAATTGTGATACTTTTCTCCTGGATAAGCTTTGTGAACAGCCCAGGAGATGCTTCTGTGTTTGCGTGTACTGAGCTCAGTCAGAACAACAGCCTTGAGTCCTGATGCAAATCCTGCTGTATATGAAACGCCAATGTGGAGGGGGGGGGTGGGTGCAAGCTTGGGTTTGCATTATCATCTTTATTTTTTTAATTCCCTCTGTATGAGCCAAGTTCTGCTTGCTGAATAATGCACGCAGCTGCATGCAAGCAATTATGCAGCCATCCTCAAACACCTCTGCCTAAAGCTCATCCACAAGAATTTTCAACGCTTGTCTTCCCTCCAAAGACATTTCCTTATGGCTTCGTGCTGAACGTGCAGGCTCTGCGCTAAAGCTGTTTTCCAAAACCAACACAAGTGTAGTTGCAGTACAGGAGAAAGCATTGTAAAACTTGTGAAAACTAAAAGGCTGGTTAAGTCTTATTCAGCCTGAAGGGGTACATTACTGAGATAGCAGCATGGATGCATGAAGGGAGCAGCACAGGCTGAATTTATCATTGAAACTATGCGATGGCAGTCTAAGCCTTTCCTGTTTCATGTGTTTCATAGCAAACCCGAGTTTGCTTTGAGATAGAAAAGTTGAAAGCTTCACAAAATCCTCCTAGCATGAAAACAGCATTTCAGTGTGACTGACTCTGCATTTTTGGGCCAACTGATAGCCAGAGGAAAGACACCTGGGACTGGGATGTGCTGGATGTGTTTTCAGAGGCTGCAGAAATACATGTCAGGAGCTGAGGACAGGAAGATGTGCGGTCTGCTCTTTTTGATGCTGATCTTGGAAATAATTTGTAAGAGAAGTCCTGGAGCTATGTGCTGGTTTGGCCAGCTGATGGTATCGCTCAGTGGGCCCTAGCAGAAAGAGGGGAGCAAGAAGCGGAGCTGTAAAGGTCGCTGTGCTGCACGGCGTCTTTCAGTGTAGAAGCAGTACTGTGCAAACTGGAGCAGGCTGGTTCCACTGGGCAGTCTGAAAGAAGCTTGGAAGGCTGGAGCTTTCCAAAATAGGGATGTGAAAATAATAGGGTATGAAGCAAGAACTAGAGGACTTACGCTTGCCCTAGCAAAGAGCTAACAAACTACCTACTGGAAGCTGCTTAGGATGCCTAGCTGTGTTCCAGAAACAAGGGGCTTGGGAACGTGGCTTTGTTCTTGTAGCCCCGAACTGGTGGGGAGGGCTCAAACCCTCAGCTCCTGAGGGGTATGGCACTGTCTTTGATCCTCCTGTAGGGGACAGAATCAGTGTCTGTACTCCCTGTGCAACTGTTTCCAAGCTCATCTACTGTATCACTCCTTAAACACCCTCTTGCTGGTGTCTTGGGCTTCCCAAAAATTTACAAGGGGTCTGGCTTGGGTAAAAGGGCACCTGGCTGTGACATTGCATTCCTTTTTGACGCACCTTGAGATTACCATGTGGAAGAGAGAGGATTGTCCAATAAAGCCATACTGCTTTCTTGAAGGAATCCCAGGTGGGGCAGTATGAATATTCACAAGAGTGAGGGAGAAGGCACAGTGATTTCTTCCAGATATTTTCTTGGCAGGAGATAAACCTGGAGACCTGAAACTACATACACCCAGTGGCTGCAAGTGTAGGGAACTGGTCTGAAGAATGGTGCCAGCATTGATGTTTTTTGGATTTAAAGAACACGCTGCTCTTAGGAAGTTGTGGGAGCGTGGAATAACGGACATGAATGTTAGACTACTGCACGAACAGGCCCTTCTGTAATAAACAGTGATTAAAGAGTAGGCCTCAAGGACACAGTGTCTCTGAAGTACAAGATAAGGAGCTAGCATTGGGGTAGGGCAGGAACATATTCTAATTAGAGGATAAGTCATAGGTTAGAGCTTAATGAGTGACACTGTTATAACCTAATGAAAACGCAAGATATATTTAGTCACAAAGCTAATGCTATATAAGCAATTGTATCTGCGCAGTAAACGTTTGTTTGGTTCGTTTGGCTTTTTAGCTTTTGGCTTCTGTCTTTTGGCTTTTGGCTTTTGCTTTTGCTGCCTTTTACCTATGAATGCCTTGCTGATTGATCTCTGATAGGAAGTAATGTCAGAGATTAGACTATATCCTTCTTTGGCACAATAAGTGTTGTCCCAAAGACCAGTGGCTTTCTTCCTTTTTTATATCAATCAGATTAAGATGGACATTATAGAAGCATGAAGACTATTAGGAAGTATGTCTAACATGAAAGATGCTTTCTCATCTTTTTCTTTTTTCCCTCACTAAGTCTCATATTTAGTGAAATGATCTGAGTATTTACGTCTGTGCAGGAGTATTTCAGTCCCAACACTGTAGATCGCTGGGTGCGTATCCAACACATGCATGCACAGATTAGAATCATAGGATCATAGAATGGCTTGGGTTGGAAGGGATCTCAGAGATCATCTAGTTCCAACCCCCCTGCCATGGACCAGGGCTGCCCTCTCTTGATGCAGCCCAGGATGCCATTGGCCTTCCTGGCTGCAAGAGCGCACTGCCGGCTCATGGCCAGCTTTTTGTCGATCACAACGCCCAAGTCCTTCTCCGCAGGGCTGCTCTCAAGGAGTTCTTCTCCCAGTCTGTACACACACCTGGGATTGCCCCGACCCAACTGCAACACCTTGCACTTGGCCTTGTTGAACCTGCTGAGGGTGCACTCGATCCCGCAGTCTAAGTCGTCAATAAAGATGTTGAAGAGCACTGGTCCCAAGACGGACCCCTGGGGGACACCACTCGTGACCAGCCTCCACCTGCATGTAGAGCCAAACGTATTACATTCTGTTGTGTGTATTTATTTACTTACAAGGACACAAAAGATCTCAAAAAATTTTTAGAACGTAAATCTGACTCCCCACTGCCAAAATAGCAGGTATTTGATAACGTGGTTAATTTGCTGTTTCTGCATGTCTTCCTGACTGCTTTTGAGATTGAGCTCGAGCCACCCATGACAAGAGCTGCTTGACTCAGTTCTTAACTGTTAGGAAGGGAGACCCACATTGATGTTCCTGAGGATTATTTACAGGAACACAAACACTTTTGCTTTATAATGAACCACACCAAAACAGTGTTTGAGTTACGCGCTGGGTGTGTAGTAGTAGTACAAGTAGTGTGTCAGTCTGTTCAAATCACCTTAGTGCTCTGAAATTTTGTGAACTTGCAGAGTTTCAGGTTTCAAACTTGTCCTTCCCTGCTGTGTGCTGACTGTAAAATGACATTTCAGAGGAATAACCGAGGGAAATGCCAGTGGGTCGCTTTGTTGTAGATTGTTGTGCGAATGGCACACCATTTTGTATTGCAAGGTTAGGGAGGAAACCTAAGGTAATAATCTCAAACATCTTGTTTTTATAGACTCGCTAGCATCTGTCTTCAGTAGGGAAACATGACCAACAGCAGCTTCACCCAGCCTGTCAGCTGTCAGGTTATACTGACCAGCGCTTGCCTTCTTGTCTCGTTTATTCAGGATATATGACTCGAATCCCGAACAACCGAATATATTCCAGGTGGAGCAACTGGAGCGCCTAAAGAAGGAGCTCCCAGAGCTGAAAAGCTGTATGTGTCCCACAGTGAGCCACTTCAAATCCATATCCCCGTGCAAATGCCATCATAGCTGCCTGGAAGAGAAAGCTGTAGACAACCTGCAGAGCGTTCAAATGCAGAAGGACTGACGCTAGGCAGAATGCTGGTTTGTGTCTGTCTAACCTGGAGCTGTGGAACAGTGTTGTCCATGCCTTCACGTTTGTTTGTTTGTTTGAAGTTCCCCAAACAGCAATAACTGTGTTCCTCCTTCCTGACAGTACTTGTGACGTTTCAGACAACCTTGAACTATTCAGCCAGTTCCAGTTGTTCCAGTTTACACACGCAGTTTTAACTTCCCCATAATCAGGTCTCAAATTTTGGAAGGAAAGAAAATGTAAGTGGTAACACTATAGTGTATTTTTTAAAATAAGCACTCTGAGGAGTGGAAGCTCAAAAACTACATTGTAGAGAAATTACAATGATCTGGTAGTGAAAATGATAAACCATTGTTTCGACTTGGATTTCACTTCAGCTTGTCAGCCTGTACATGATAACACGAAATTACGAGTGGTCGTAAGGTACATATAGCTAGATCCGGCCTGAATACATGGGTACCTCATATAAATACGTATATGCATTTGCACTGATACACCCACCTGTACAAAGCTGTGTGCCATTTAAAAAGCAGCCGTGTATTTCCAAGTGAGTTGCAGTGTACATTAGCTCCTTTTCCCCCATCTTTGGATGTGTGGGCTGCTGCCGTTGTTTCCTGACTTGCCAGCGGAGCGGTACAGTATCTGTGTGTAGCGGCGAGGGCTGAACCACAAGAATAACTTCTCCCATTAATCTCACAACACACCTGCTAAACTTTAGGAATGCTGCTTGTAACGTTAACAGAATTACAGAAGCACCTTCAGTGGTCAAGAATCTTTTGCACAGTAACCTTAATAGGCAAATACGTACCACGCGCAAACTCTAGAAAAATGCATGCTTTAGTTAATAAGCATGAAGTTTAGGTGTTTGCTGAGGTCCTTGCATCTTTACGGTGCTAGTTGTGTGAAGGGTGCAAGGACTAACTCAACTACTTCATCTTCTTTGCCTAAAGCCACAAGCCTGTTATTCATGGACATCTGGAGGAAAAAAAAAAAAGTTATACTGCACCTAGTTTGTCTTATTTACATAACATAAGCCACTAGCTTTTGTATTTTGCAAGATTTTTTTCAGAGCAAGAATCACAGATGTACTGAATTCAGATAATCTGTATGCTGTTGGCTGATACCTATCCTTTGTAAATTATTACGAAGTTGTAGTTTAGAGTTCTTCATAGATAAAAATGCATGTCCTCTTTCCTCCTGAAGTTGCAGGTCATGCCAACACAACAACTGTAACTTTCTACTGAAGTGTTAATGTAAAATAAGAATGGAAGATATTTATTTTTTTCTCTTGTAAATTGACAATGAAAACAATAGTGTGTATTATATTCTTTATATACAGTCATTGCTACCTAGAACTGATTGTACAGAGTAAAGCCATTGCAAATACGTGCTTGAGCCTGCACCACTGCGCAGCTTGAAACAAGCAGCTTGTTTCAATTTGCCTTGTGCATTTTAGTATTTAAAGCTTCCTTGTCCTGCACAAACAGCACAGTAATGATTAGGTATCCGGAAGCTGTCTTTTGTATGTCAAAAAAAAAAAATTAAACCCACCTTCGGAAGTGTGTGAGCTGTGTTTTTTGGGAGGGAAGGAGCACTGAGCCTCATTCCTGGCATCAAGTATGATCACCCGCATCTGCCACCAAATACAGCACGTCCAGGTTCCTGACTTAGCAGTGCATGTGATTAATTCTTGATCGTCTTCTAATTTGTACGCCCCTTGTGGCTTCTTCTGAAGGCTCTTCAGGCCTTTCCCAGCAGCAGGTCACTAAGGTAAGCATGTTGCCTGGTGAAAGGCAGCTGTCAGTTTTCCACTTGGCCAGAGTGCAAGTCAGCATGATGTATGTTGTTTTTTTGCCTCCAAAGTCCTTCAGAAGCTTAACCCGTCTCAGCTCTCCAACAGCTATTAACTCACTTTCACAGGCATCAGAACAAAAATAGGCTAAAATAGCTGCTTTGTTGGGGGACATCTCTATTTACCAGTGAGTTTGAGTTTGGATGACTGCCTTCAGCCAAGATGTGCTCAGAGCCCACATAAATAACCTAATTTGCTGGTGCTTCCAGAAGGTCTTGGCCCTTGCTGAAATTGCAGGTGGACTCCTGTTCCTTATCACTCACACACCCTGCTGGGCTGGTGCTGCTGTGTGCTCAGCTGGTGTTTGAGCAAAACTGTGGAGAAATAAGAAGCAGGAATCTCAAACCCTTCCGACTGAGGGAGGGGAGCCAAGACAGTGAGTAGCAAGTCTTAATTTTCTACTGAAATGTTTGGATCCTGCTACCTCTCGCTTCTGAGCACTAGCTGGAGACCAGTGTGATCTGAAGCACAGATTCTTTTGTTCCAGCATAGGGATAGCTACATTTTGAAAATTCTTTTCTTTTTAGTTTGATTCAGAACTCTATGAATTGTGGTAGGCGAGACTGAATTTCACCCTTGGTTGTGGAGTGTTTCTCTCCATTTGGGCTCAGAGACTGGACTGTATGTGACTGCTGACAGCTGTGTTACTTTGGCTCTGTTCTCTAATAAGCAGGAAGGGAAATGATGATGACATTGCCCAATATAACAGAGTCGTTAGGAGAGAATAAGTTTCTGCATGTGAGTCCTTGGACAACAAGACAATTGCTGTGATAAACCTCTGGTAAGGTTCAGGCAGGACAGCTGTGGGGAGAGTGTTAAGCTTGTGTAATAAATGCATGGGAGGAGCGAACCAGGAGGAGCGAACGCACCTTCACACCCAACTTTCCTGTCGGCCAAGACTGAATTTGTCCCTTGCAAAGCTCTGCTGCAGTAGCAGCAGCGGGTTTGCCCCCAGGGGCTGTGGTTCACCCAGCACCGTGAGGGCAGCTAATACTGATGCAGTGGTGTTGCTCATCAGTTGCTGACTGATGCACCCGGTGCTTGCCCAGCGTGCAGATCCCCTCTATTTGCATTTCCATGGGCTGTTCGTTTGCAATTCAAACCAAGCAAATTATTGCAGGTGGGTTCTGGAACCCGACAGCACACACGTCCTGTTGTCCTTTTTGTTGTTTGTGCTCAAGATGCCAACAAACCAGCAGGCTTTCACGCAGTTCCTGCTTGTTTTGCGTGAGTATGCGTGTGAGCAGTTACCACCTGACGTTTATTTTGGACCAGGCTGTGTTTCAGCTGACAGAAGCAAAACTCTGCGTGCCAGTCCCACGAGCACCTGCTTTGTCGCATTTTCCACTGGAGCATCAGGGGCTTGGCTTGGTTTGTGTCAGGTGATTTAACAAGTGTGTAACAGGAATAAAATGACCAAGAGGACGCAGGTACGAAAGTGACCTTGTCCCTCTGTCCGTCCGTGTTCCGTCCTCGCGCTCTGCTGGAGCGCAGCTCACTGGGCCGTCTTGCTGAGGGGAGGCAGCGCTCATCCAGGCGGCGTGCCCTGCCGGGATGGGGTCACACCAGCCGCAAGGAACGAGGCGCTCACGGTTGTTCTGAGAGGAAAAACGGCTCTGCCGCCTGTAATGCGCGTAACGCGTACCAGAATAACAGCCTGTATCAAACCTACTTTTTAACTTTGTCCTTCCCCGAGATGGGGCGGATGCTCCGTCAGCGCGTCCCCTCCCGTTTCAGCGACCCAAACCCTGCCGGCGAGCACCTGCCCCCTTCAGCACACGGCCACGCC
>VXAV01002905.1:79954-92483 GCA_013399715.1 Alectura lathami
GGGGGCGCGGGAAGGGCTCGCTCCGGGGAGCCCCGGCTGCCCGCCCTGAGGGCTCGGCCGCGGCCGTGCCGCTGAGCTGCCCGAGCCCTCGTGGAAACGCGTGGGCTTTGTTTGTTGTCGTCCTTTTTTCTGTAAGGTGGACTACGTCTTAGGGAAGGTTTTCTTCACCACTGACGCGGAGCCGAGCAAACTGAAGCAGCTCAAGTCTGGAGAACGCTTGTTTTTGCTGCTTAAGAAACACGTGCCGCTTTCCGTTTCTAGAAATAAAGGTATTGCGCGAACTTTTCCCCTATGATCATCTGCTGCTTTTTGTGTCCAGGGTGTGTGTTCAAAGTCTTGAATCCCAAGCTCAAGTCCTATGTGTAAAATCAATATTTGTTGGATTTCATCAGCTGTGGCTGTAGCTGAGAAGAATCACAGAATGCTGAAGATTGGAAGGGACTGAAGTATTTTTGCCCTGATCTGCTTTCAGACACTTTTCTGTACTGAAAATGGCTTTAAAATTGTTTTAAACATGCCTTACCAGCTTACGTTCTGCTGGCATTGTACATACACGTGTGTTTAACCCCCCCCGCCAGCAAAAAAAAAAAAAAAAAAAAAAAAAAAGTAGAATTGAAGTTCAATTCTGGATGTCTTGTGTGAGTTTTAGCAATGAGTGATTTTCTTTTATGTGATATGGTCTAGACATGCATCCTGCATGACTGAACTATGCAGATTCCTTGTCAATCTCTACTTCTCAGGTCACCTTCTCTATCAGTGTTGAAATAAGTGACCAGAACATTTAAAATGAGAAGTGAGAATACTTAAACACTTTTTTTCCTTGACCACTCAGGTATGTACAGGAATTGGCCTCTCTACTCCTCTTGTTTCTCTTGTCATGTCCAAGTCAACAGGACCACCCACGGGTGTAAGAAATGCTGAGGCGGAACTGCTGAACCTGCAACTCTCCTTTCTTCCAGGGAAAATGCTGCATGAGATCAAAAGCCTTGTCACTGAGGAACCAAAGTATTGGCTGGATGTTATCGCTGCCTGGAGAAAGCTTCATGGTTGTGGGGAGAGAAAAGATGATGTCTCTCAGGGAAGCCCATCACCTCTCAAGAGAAAATCAGAAGAAGAGGTGAATGTTGCGGCAAAAAGACAGAAAGCAGAACACATGAGAGAGATTGTGTCTGAAGAATGTCAAGCAGAACCTGGAGGGAACTGTGTGGTAGCGGAGAGGAAGAGTGATACGGATGGCGAGACGGAAGGCAAGGCTTCTGTAGAAGACCCTCCCAGAAGCAGTGGAGAGAAAGCTATAGAGAATGAGGAGCATAGCTTCAGCTTCAGAGTCTCGTGTCGTTGTGGTGGAGCGATTGCCAAAGTGCTAACTTCACAGGTGTGTTAAAGTATCTGTGTTCTAAAAGAATTTAGCAGAGGTGAAAGAAGACATGGCTTATTTGCAATTTAAATTTTGTGTGTTTTGAAATAACAAAGTGGCACAGCCCTTTTCTGTCTCTTCTCAAAAACAAACAAACCCTTAAAACCTGCGTTTACCTTAGGTAAGCGGAAATACAAGTGTTGTTGTTAACTGCAGGGGATTGTTGCTGTGACTGTTTTTCACATCAGTGCCTTTCAGTGAGGAGCAGTAAAGGCAGGAGGTGGAGTTGGACAAACCGTTTTCTAGCAATAGGGAGGGGCTCTATGAGGGTTGTGCAGTCCAGGCTGTGATCTCTAGCTTTAGCTCTTTTTATTCTCCCTGCCTGTTACTGGTCTTTCCCTTTGCAGGAGATTGGAAGAGCAGCTGGCATAGCGCTGATGAAGCAGTTTGGATGGCGGGCCGACCTGCGGGATCCCGACCTGGAGGTAGTGGCTCTTCACTGCCAGGTGGCCTGTTGCTACTTCCAGAGTGGCCCCCCCCCAAATCTTTTATTTTATGTCCCTGCTCCTCCTGCCTGCAGGACCACGGCCTCTCCCCGCTTGTCTTTCTGCTGCATTTACCTAGGAATCATCTCCTAGCTCTGAGCAAAGCCTTTCACTGGCGTGTGTGTGCACGCCCTGCAGAGCACTGCGGTCATAAATACCAGCAGGGCCTGCGTGGGCCTGCCCTTACAGGGGAGCGCTCCATGCAGGAGGTATCTGAGGATCTGGCCCCCTTACGAACTGCTGTTTGGAGGGGCTGCAGTCACGCAGGGCCTGTTGGGGAGCTCAGGTCTTCTCCTGTGGGGATGCTGTGTGTGGGGCAGGACGACGATCTCCTTGAGCCACCTGCGTTCCTGGAAGGATTACCTGTGTCTGCCTTCCATCTGAAATGCTTCTTAGCAGCACTGCTTTTTTGAGAAAAATAAAGAATAAAAAAAGGGCAGGGACTGAATAGCTGAGTGTCAGTATACAGTGAATGACTGCTTAGAGCACATGGCTTTATGGTTAAAAATATTAGGAAAAAAAATGTTCCTGTAAAAATTGAAGTGCTTGATGGATTCCTGACAAAAATCCCCTCCCAGATGTTAAATCTTCTTTAAACTGGCATTCACATTATCAAGTGATTGCTTCCAATTAATCATAAATTGTAAATGCATGTATTTTTGCTCTTAAACTAGGATCAGGTCTGGTTGAAATGAGTTTAAGCGATTGTCATCTCAAGCTGAGAGGTTCTGGTGTTATTCTCTCTTTCAGATCTTTGTACATCTTAATGACATTCACTCAGTCGTGGGGATTCCTCTTTTCAGGTAGGTATTCTCATCCCCTCATCTGCTTTGGCAGTAGCATAACTTCTGAATAGTCTTGCTGTCCGCTGTGTTTCTCTTCTGGATTAACATTCTTGTGGTCCGTGGGGTTCACCTGAGCACTGAGGCAGAGACCTTGCAGCGAGCGCATGGCTAAAAGCAAACTCGTTTATCTGTCTGCGGCCCTGGGGAGTTCAGTTCAAGTCCAGTTCTTTGGGTATTTCATACCACATGGGCTTTTCTGGGTGGCTGTACCATTATCTGACGTTGATTCTGCTGTCTGCAGGCTTCCCCTGGCGAACAGGGAGTACATCCAGACAGCAGGCCTGCGGTCAACAGTCGCCTGGGCCATGGCGTCTCTGGCTGAGATCAGCGTAAGTGAATGTTCATGGCAAAGCTGCGGGGTCCTGAGTGAGGGTGGGCCGCTGCTTGTCGGGGCTGGAGCCGAGTTCTGAAGCAGGGTGGTGTGGTTTTTTTTGTTTTTGTTTTTTTTTAATGCCCTGTGCTTTAATCCACATGGACGGAGCTTGCCTTGTTTATGGTCAGAGCGCTCTCGCCTAGCGTTCAACCAGGTACCTGGGCCATTTTCCCAAGGAAAAGCAGAAGTCAGTGTGATCTTTTCCACAGGCTCATTTGTTACCGGTATCTGCCTGCAGTCCAGTCATAATTTTTCCCTGAATGTGAGCTCAAGGTTGGATGCACTGATGCACTGTCTTTACTAAAGCTGTTCGTGCTTCTTACTGTATTGTCATACTTCGACACAAGCCAGTCTGGCCTGGTAAAGCAATGATGTTACCTGCGTCGGACCTGGTGGGGCTGCGTGGGCGATCAGGATGTGCCTGAGCACGCTGCATATCGAGAGAGCAGCCTGTCTGTCTTGGGGTGCAGTAATCCCTTTATTTTGTAGGTGGGTGCCTTTGTGCTGGATCCCATGTGTGGGCTGGGAACCATACTGCTGGAAGCTGCCAAAGAGTGGCCTGTAAGTATCTCAGTGACAACAGCTGGCACTGCTGCAGGACTTCTTGTAGCTGCACCAAGAAGAAAATCTGTGCCAACGTCTATTAACGACAAACTGGAGCCAAAATAATCTTTACAGACAGTTGTGAAGTGTTGTTTTTGTGGGGACATTCCTCAACAGCAATGTAAAGCGGAGCCCTGCATACCGTGCAGGTGGGTGCTGGGAGCCCTGCACTGATAGTGCAGGGTTTTTGTGAGGCACCCGTGGCCTTTTAAAAGTGCCTGGCCTTATCCTGGACATGGAGGCGTCGGTGTTGACGGTACAGTGAATCACAGCTCTAGAGGCACCGAGGCTGTTTGTGGGTAGCTGGGATCTTCCTGTTAGAACATAGCTTCCATGTCGCTGTGAACTACACAGAGCAGCCCAGCATGTGGAAGGAGTGAAGGCAGCACAAACGTCCACGCTGCTCCGTCCTCTTAGTCTACGTGTCACTCTGTGTAACAGCAGCAGACCTCAAACCTAGGGGTTTGTCTTGGGAGAGCTTTGGCCTATGAAATGAGTACAGCTGTTTGCTCACGAAATGATTTTTCTGTTTTTATCCCAACAGGAAGCCTGTTACTGGGGTATGGATGTAAGTGATTCACAATTAGAGGGTGCAGCTTTGAATATTAAGACCGCAGGCTTGATGGATAAGATTGAGTTATTTAAAGCTTCTGTGAGAGGTATGTCTGTAAGCCTTCAGAGTGAGGCATGTTCGCAGTCCTGTTCTATTACGCAGGTAGTGCAGGTAGTTCTGAGACGTGGGCAGCAACTGTCGTAATGGCACATTGACAGCCACAATTCTTGGGGAGGTCCAAGAAGCCTCTCTAGCCAGTTCTGGAAAGGCCAGCATAGAATCACAGCAGGGTTTAGGTGGGAAGGCACTGCTGGAGGCCTTCAGTCCTGTCATCTGCTTGGAGGAGGCAAACCCCAAAGCAAAGATGAGGTTGCTCACCTTGTCCAGTCAAGCCCTGAGCATCCAGAGGGACAGAGAACCCATGGTCTTCTCCTTTAACATGAAGCCACTTTGGTCAGCCCAGTCTGATGGGTGGTTGGCCTTCACCACCACAAGGGCGCACTGCTGCGTCGTGGTCAAGAAAAATTAATACTCCCAGGATGCAGAAACTTGGGGAAATGCTTAAAAGACACAAGCTCCAAGAGAATCCAAGTGATTTGGGCTGTGACTTTAGTGGATTCTTGGGAAAAAGAGGGGGTGGAGGGGAATTCAACTTGTGGCTCCTTGCCGTTAATATGTGTGCATTTGAACGTCTGCGCTGAGTGCTTGCAAGCTTAGCTCTCCCTTTGCACTTGTAGAGATGCACTTTGCATCCCTTTGCACTTTGCTTGTAGAGATGCAGCGTGTGCTGAGAAGCAGCAGTTTGTTTGGACCACGCCGTGCCCTGCCAGGAGAGTCTCGCTGCTGGGGCAAGGGTATCGCTAGGAACAGGGAACATGGGAGCCAAACTGTGCTCTGCTGGGTTTGTCTCCACCCAGTCTGCATTGGCTTGGGAGCGTTGTGGCATTGGTTGTGAGGACAAAAAGCTGGGGAGCTGTGAATCTAGATGTGCGAGAGCTGGCAGGCTGTTCTGTGGGTGAATGAGGGCATGGCTGCTGTTCACTTTTCAGACAGTCAGATGTGAAGACCTGCCTTTATTCTGCAGCACTGCCGTTGCCTTCAGAAAGCTTCGATGCTGTGATTTCGGATATTCCGTTTGGGAAGAAGTTCAAGATCACAAAGGACATACAGCTGCTACCAGATATTCTCCAGGAGATGGAGAGGTACGTGTGGCCTTTGGTGTAAGCGTAATGATGGCTTGTGGTCGCAAACTTCCAGACAGCTTCAGGTTTGCTTTATCTGACGTGCTCTCCAGCTCTGTAACCTGATCCTGCGCAGGCTGTGGAAGTCTGAGTCCTTTACTTGTCCCGTGGAGGCTGCTGTGACGTGTCTTGCAAGCTGTGGAAGTGCTGATGGCAGTGCAAGCTAAGGAGGAGCGGCTTGTTTGAGCCACGCTCACTGATGTGCTTCACTAGGCAGGATGGTGAGGGAAAGGAGAAAGAGAAGAGGGCAGCCTAGCCAGACATAAACCGCAGACAGGCACATAATAACCATTTCACAGCTGAGGCCTGTATAAAATCATAGGCTTTCATTTTGGGTTCACGACCAAGCTTTTACCAGCCTGCCTTGGCAGGAAAGACCGCAGACCAGAAAATGGTGATAGGCGTTTTCCTTTCTGGCAGCGTACTGGAATATCCAGCTAGCCACCTGGTCTTCTTTTAGATGACTTCTTTCATATTTCACCCATCACTTTGTGGCAGAGCTAAATCAAGCTAATAGTAAGCTGCTTCTAACGGGCAGTTCCAACTATCTGCCCCCTTATTTAACTTTTTGGCAGAAGACAACAGGATTGTTCAGATGCTGGTTCACCTGATGCAGGAATGTGGTGGGAAGATGGTAAAGGTGGGGAAGTAGCCCCACAGAATGGCAGGGCGATCTCCTGTCAGCTTCCACTGAGCATCCCTCCTTTTGGCCTGCCTTGATGTTCTTATCTTCTGGTCTTGCTCTGTTGGGTCATCCCAAGCAAGACATCTCCTTGGAGTGGTGGGGGTGAGGAAGGGACCGGTACTGTGAGAGCCCCACCAGTAAGACTGTTGAATGCGCTTTCTGTGAGAGCCAAGATCACCTCTTTCAAAGACAAGTGTAATATTTCTGTTAGGTACTAAGAAAAAATAAATGACAAATAATTGTTAATGTCCGTGTTTCCTTGAAGGGTCAGTGAACACCGAAAGGGACAGACCTTTGAAAATGTTCAAAGGGAAAGGCCAGCTTCAGGATGGCCTTACCAACCTGGAAAGCTCTCCCTCTTGCCGTAATGGAGCCTGCTCCTTCGCAGGCTGGTGGAGACTCAGGCCATGCTTCTCTTAATGCGACTCAGGGTTTGAAGCTGATACTGCTCTCAGTCTTAGGAAGAATATGAAGAGCAAAAAAGCTGAGTCCCTCTTCCCTGCTAACCAAATGGGAAGAACTCCTAGGGTCAGACAGGTTTGGGAGTCAGTAAAGGGCCCAGCTCTCCCATTCAGCACGAGCAACAAAGATAGGGGATTAAATTCCTTTTGGAAACGGAGCTCGCTGCGTTGAGCCGTTACACTGAAGATCTTTAGGTGTTCTACTGAAAGCAAATGACACTTGAAGTATCACTGGTGGTTGAGTTCTGAATGAATCCAGGCAGGATGAACACCTAACTTTTTTTTTTTTTCCTGTAATTGCCAGAGTGCTTCGTGTCGGAGGGACTATTGTACTGCTGCTGAGTCAGGATCTCCGTAAGCGCGTGGATGGCATTGCCAGGAGTGCTGAAGACGGCTCTCCTCGTGCCATTGCTGATGGTGCAGGTGGAACGACCGCTGTGGAAGCCTTGAATGCTGACAGGAATTCTTCCTCCTCGGGGACTGGTGTTGAAGAACCTGTTCCCAGCAGCAGGCAGACATGTTTTGGGTCTCTGGTGCCAGATGGCATCTATGAAGTTAGCCTTGGAAAGACAGATGCTTTCATATACAGATACAGGAAGATCTCTGCTGCAGGGGATTAGGAGCTTTGGTGCACTGTGCCAAAGCTGAACTGGAATCCTGATGCACTTGAAAGCAGCATGGCGGTGAGCTGGCGTCATCCTGCTGGTCCAGCCCCGTGCCGTTTGTTAGCTCACCTCACTCTGGGCGTGCGAAGCTGTTGCTTTCCTGGCTGTGGCTTTTAGGTGGAAGACACCTAGTCATGTTTCAAGTGTTTTTAATATAAACTGCTGTAACCAGGCAGAGCCCTCCTTAGTTGGGCAGAGCCTCAATATCAGGATGAGTTTCTTCGTGAGAGAAAAACTTCATTTGCCAAAAACACATGGTGATACCACATGTAAATGGGTTTTCACCTTCAGCAGTGTTTTCCGGAAGTGCTTCTGAAGAAGTCTCCAGCTGTTCTTGAGGAGTGGATGGAGAGCTTTACTCTGTGCCTTGCAGTCTTGTATTATTTTAAAGCTAGCTGATGATGAATTCAAATTGTCATTATTCAGATATCATGGAGTGGAAAATAAATTATTTTTGGTATTAACTCCTTGCAGAGTTTGTGTCTAGCGGGTGTGCTCTAGCTTTTTTGTGTGAAAAGATTTATTTCTATCAAAATAATGTTTTTCCCTGCTTGATAATGTTGCTGTAAGGGTGCAGCGTGGAAGATGGAAAAACTTGCAGAGCGGGCAAACAATTAGAGGTGACTTCTGTCTGCAAAGAAGCATATGGAAAATTTTTCCTGAAAAGAGAGAGGTCTTAGTAATTCCTTTAGTCTGTGCAAAAGGTATTTTGGGGGTGATAGTCAAATTCACAGCCTTCCCCCGTGGCTCCTGAGCTGACAGTGAGGTATTTCCATTGAGAATTACTGCAGATTGCTTTCAGATGGTATTTTGGACAAGTACTTGCAACTTGGCAAGCTGGGATGGACTCGTGCATTGTGCTCCTCTGCTGAGATGAGATTCAATTACAAGCTGTGTCTGGGTTGGTTGTTTTTTTTTTCCTGGTAGGTTGGCTGGGAAAGGGTAGAGACTTTACTCTTCACAGCTAGTTGCACTTCAGGAGAATAAAACTGAACTGCGGTTGAGAGCTGCTGCTGCAGCTTGTATCTTAGCTCAGGTCTCCCAGCCTGGCTGAACGCATGGGGTTGTGCCACCCCACAAGCAGAGCTCTGCTCGTCTCCTCCTCGAGTGCTGCAGGGTCCCACTTCTCAGTCACCCTGAGAGGCAGTTCTGCCTTCCACCGCAGCACCCAAGCCCCTCAGTTCAGCATCACCCACGGATATCTGTGCTCTCCACACATGCTCTTTTCTACCTTGTGGAACCAAGATTGATTTGATTAAACCTTCTTGGTGTTACGTTAGATGCATTAAACCGTTTTCAGTATTGCTGCACCCATCTGCAATCATGTCTGTAGGTAAGATCGGGCTCTAACAGGACCTGACAGTGTCTGCTTGGACAAGCGCTGCTCTGTGCTCAGTGGCAGAGCCAAGCACAGACAGGCGGGGAAGGCGAGGTACACAGCCGTGCTTAGTGCTGATGCTGGTTTATCCTGCCACTGCTTCCTTGTGTCGACTCCTCCTGGTTCAATGTATCGATCTGTTGGGTTTTGGTCTCTTCTGTGTGACTGTTTGCCTGATGTGCCACTGACTTGTTCTGCTGTCATTTAATTGATGGCTGTTGCATTAAGCTGATGTTGCTCTGTTCCACCACCTCCCCTTTGCCTCTCACCTTCCCTTCCTTCCTCTCCCACCCCTTTGCTCTTAAATCAGCCTGCCCTTCTCTCACTTCTCCCTTCTCTTCCCCCCCATGCTCACAACATATGTGACCTGCTTCCCCCCACCATTCCTTTTGCTGTTCAGAACCCATGCCCCCCTGGCAAGGCAGCCCAGGGGACCCTCCAGGAGTCCTGCCAGCTCTTTGCCTGTGCCCAGCAGGTGTGAAACTCCACTCTGGCAATGAATGCAGAAGATAACAATGGCTTTTAGGTGATGGCAGAGCATCGTGGTTTTGGACAAGCTGTGACAGATGCATCAACATAGCACTGGAGTCTCTTAATTGTGGGGACGGGCGCTGTCAGCTTGAGTGCTGTCTGACAGACCGGAGTGGTGCTCCCATCCGTTCACTTGCCTGTCGCTTGCATTAAGCGCTGGAACATGCAGAGCCGCTCCCCTTCTAGCACTCACTGTTCCTCTGCTGCTGTGGGTGGCTTTTTGCCCAGACAGGAGAGGCTTTCTGGGGTTCGAGCTTCCTGCTGCCTTGCCCTGCCTTGCCCAGCTCTGACCCTCCTCGTTTATGAACTCTCTCTGCCTTGCACGAGGCTGTTTCCAAGCCATGAAATTGCAGTTGACACAGGTGTCTTTGACAGAGGCAGATATTTTACTACAGATATTGCAGCTTGACCAAGGGGGGAATGCCTCACAAGGAAGAGACCTCCCAGGAATGGACAGGAGTCACTTAGTCTTTTTACATGGTGCAGTTCAGGTGCTCAGGATGAAAGTCTTGAGCTACAAATCATGTGGGGACTGCATGTACAGAGGATAAACAAAGAGATGCAGGCGCACAGTCTTTCAAAAGGAAGAGGTGTGTTTCAGCACTGGAAGATGATGGGGGACACCAAAGCTCACCTTTAAGATTAAAGGCAAAAGGTACCGAATTGTAACATTACAGATGATGCCCTGGGAAGAGGGGTGTAATCCTGGCTGGGATTCATTTGGCAGCGATGACTTCTCCTTGATTTCTTTACATACAGGTCCTTGAAAAATATAAATAGTACAAAATTTTCCTGCATATAATTGCATTGGTATTTTGAGATGTAGCATAGTGTGAATAAGAAAATAAATTTTAAGCCTTACCAACCAAGAAACTTGCTCCCAGCTTTGTTGATAGAAGTTATCTTGGGCAGTACTCAGGGCCTTCCAGTCTATCACCCAGCTATGTTCCACTGAGCCATAGCTCTGTGGTTGTGAATTGTATCTGGTAACTTTTTGGCTACTGCTTTTGCAAGTGAAGGAGTCTCCTCCGTGGCTTCAGTGGTGCCTGCCCTTTCAACCCCAGCATGGCAGGCAAAGCCTCTGGCTGTGATCAGACCTCACCCACGGGGCAAAATCGCATGGAGCGAGCTGGAGCTGTGATGCAGAAACCCCTCTGAGGGAGCAGAGCCCACTGCACGCCTCAGAGGAGCCAGCAAAAATTGTTTTGCATGTGCTATGTGTAATCTGACCTGAAGGTTACAGAGCAGGTAATCCACCTCGGTGGGTGGCCCTCAGTGGCCTCCCACGGCACAGCTCTGCAGAGAACCGCTCGGAGTAAGTCTGTCCCTAGCCGTCTGCAGGCCTCCCAGCCCTGGGTCACTCTTTGTTAGGTGTTTTTCATTAGGCTGTTTTTTTCATTAAGCAGCTAAATTAGCCATGCACAACGAGCCTCCCCTCAGGCCTGTGCTTTCCAAACTTTTTAAAGAAAAAAAAAAAAAAAGCTATGCTGTGTGTTACAACTGCTCAAATCAAATATTTCCTTTGGCATGAGAGACAGCACTGTGCACAGCCTTGTGAGTTTGTATGGTTCAAACTCATGCTGATTTCTTGTTGTGGGGCTTTACTCTCCCTCTTTAAACAACCATTAATTTTACAGCTAACATTTTTTTTGTGAAGTCTTCCCCATCCCTACTGCAGCATGAAGCATTCATTCCAACACCAAGGACTGCAAGCTGCAGGCGGGGACTGTTCTGTTCCAGAGGAGAGAGATCACTTCATAAGTGATGGGGACGGAGCGGCTGTTTTAGCCCCATGGTCCTGCTGCATAAGGCGTAGAACACCTCAGTGTTTTTCTTTGGTTTGTTCTGTTTTTTAATTTAATTACTGGTTATTCCACTTGTGCGAGTTAGGTGAGAAGGAAAGGTGTGCTCCACTTCCTGGCATCACACGCTGCCTACCCAAGGGAAACCTGGTGAAGCCTTCACCTGTAATTAACTCGCTAGAACGGTGTGTTACCATTACCTGTCATCATGAACAGAAGACCGGCGATGTGCTGGGTGAGGTTTTCCTCTCAGAAGCTGGTTGCTGCCACGCTGCACCCACAGAGATCAGCTGCTGCCATGCCCAGAAAACCAGTGATTGCTCTTCTGAAGTCTGTTGCCACCAAAACGGAGAAATGAAGAGCAGCTGCTAGGGTGGACATCCCTTCCCTTGCAGCAGAAAGGGCAGGGATGCCTAGAAACAGGCACGAGCACAGCTGGCCCTTGCCAGGCAGACCCATGACAGGAGTAACCCGAGACCTGTGAGTGCCTGGAAGTAGAAAATGACAGTCTCCAGGATCAAACCAGCAAGGCTGCTGCACACTGGTGGTTTTGTAGCTGTGCTGTGAGCCTCCCGGTATTACGTGAGCCACGTAAACATATGGCCTCAGCCATGTAAGATCCAGGATGTGGGTGCAGCATGGATTTATGCAGACACACCGTGATAGACTTTGTTCTCTATTTCCTTCTAGAGTTAAATCTGAAGTAATGCGGATGGACAGAAATGCTCCAGTTTCTAAATGCTGGGAGTTTCCGTGCAGACAGGTTTTGCCGTAATTGTTTAGCATGCAGCTCCTGACGTCAGCTCCTGAAACATCTGCTGCTGGATGTCCTCCAGAGACGCCGGAATGCACGTTTCCAACCCAAGGTCTGTGGACCCTTGCAGAGCCAAGAGGAAAGGCAACCAGCCCGTGCAGACTAGCCTCTCGTTCCTGCCCTTTCCTTGGGAAATGGACAGCGTGGGCTGCGCTGATCGCTTAGGGAGCAGGTGGCACTCGTCCTGGGGGACTGCATCCTTCAGGTTGAAGGGGACGTTGCACACCGGCTGGGAGATGTAGTACTCGTTGGCGGTGAGCCTGCTGGAGAGAAGATGAGGTGTTTCCAAACCAGGTAACTAAAACCAGCACCACTCTCCCCTCCTGGCCCTGGCAGTGCCCCCCTTTTCCTGCAGCTAGCCCTCGTCGCTTGGCCTCATCCTCTCCACCCCTTCGTCACGCGCTCGGCCTCTGCCCATCCCTTCTCTGCCCCGCTCCTCCTGCGTCCCGGATCCTCCAGAGCGCGCCGATGGCCAGCAGAACCCAGAAACCATTTCCTATTACGTGGGAGCATGACTTTCCCCCTCTCCCTCGCCTGTCATTGAGAGGACACAGCCTCCCTCAGCCTACCGCAGCGCATGCCCTTCTGCAGCCCGTGCCGTTGAACTCACAAGGAAGGGGAGGGAAAGGGCAGAGTGGGTTTTTTTTTGTGTTTTTTTTTTTTTGTTTGTTTGTTT
>VXAV01002905.1:101355-135723 GCA_013399715.1 Alectura lathami
ACGCAACCGTGCAAGATGTTTTAATTTATTGGCACCTCCTGAGGCTGTTTTGCTTCAGAATCACCCCAACAAACGGTTTCATTGTTTCAGACCCTTGTGTATCTCTGCTGCTCTTTGACTCTGCATTGTCAGAGAATCTCAAGTGGAGAGCACAGAAATGATTGCTGTGTTCTGCTCTCTAAATACTGTTTTCATTGTTGGTTTTTTTTTTTTTTGTAGGCTAGAAATGTCAACACGGGTGAGCTAGCAGCAATCAAAGTCATAAAGCTAGAACCAGGTAAGTGTTTCTGGCATCACATTATAGGCCACTGAGGCTAAACATTTTCATGCTTACGATACATTTTTGCAAAATCAGTTGAGTTCACTTGTTGACAAGGGGGATAATTGCTGCTTCTTTTCTCAAGCAATGCACAGTTCCAAAAAATAACTAACATGACAAGCAAGATTTGAGAGGAGGAGCCGTAATTGGAGAACAGTTAAAGGAAAGTTGATTAAAATTGCAGTGTGAGTTGGGTTTTTTGGTTTTTTAAGTACTGTATTTTCAACCCAGATGGTACAAGAACCTGTGCAGAACAAAATAAATTAGGAAGAAGGACAGAAAACTCACCTGGAGAAAAGCATAGAGGGAGAAATAATGAGAAGGAAGGGTGAAGTAATAGGGGAAATAATTAGTTGAGTATTGGGAATCGAGTGAATTTCCTGAAATTTTCTTGTGAACTCTGATTAAAGCTTTATTGTATGCTAGACTTTTGCTTGAACCTGCTTATGCTGTGATTTTCTAAGAGCACATCCCCGAGAGCTGTGCTGCAGGCCTGTAGGTGCTGTTCTGTTAAGATGACTGGACACGAGTACAGTGATTTGGGAAGTAAGACGTCCAGCCTTCTTGTTTGACTCATAGCTGGTGGCGTTCCACTTCAAGATCGTGTTGGGCTGTTCGGAATGGTTGAAATATCACCTGTTCTGATCCTTACTGTGTTTGCAGTCAAGAGGTGGAAGAAGTTACTGCTTTCTTGCAATTTTTTTTTTTCCCTATTAAATTCTGGAAGTGATTGGAAGTGTTGTGGCCATCAGATCGTTTCATCAAGTTCTGCTGCTTTAGCTTGTTAGGACAGCTCCCACCGCTGGGGTACGTGGCCGTGCATAGCACGGCTTCTCTGCAGCCGTATGAACAGCAGGCAGCCCGGGGATGCGCTGCTGCCGGGGGAGCTCGCTCTTGTGCTGTGCTGTGCTGGTGGGGATAGTGGCTGGCACCACGCAACTGAGCCAAGTATTTCTGGCAGCCTTTGGAGGCTGAGTGGGGCACAGAGAAGGAGCTTTAGTTACCCTGGGTTTGCTTGGCGAGCTCAGCTTCTCTCTTCGTCACCGCCGCTTCTGGTTGTGGTGGAGTTGACTCATAGCTTCGTAAGGGCAGCGTCCCCATTCCACAAGTGCAGCGCTGGCTTCCTTCCCAAGATTTGCAGGTTTGAGGACAGTGCGAGGATGAAGGGCTAATTATGTTAGGTGCTTAGGCTGCCTTAATATTTTGGATGCAAATGAAAGCACCACCCAAACTCTGGAGGGCTTGTGTGCTTTCATGGAGGTGCCTGCCTTAAAGTTGAAAATAATTTCTTCCTTGCTCTTCAGTATTTGCTTGAAGTGTTCTGTTGAAGGTAGAGCCAGGATACAGCAGGCCATCGGCAATAAACCGTGCATGATAGAGTAGATAGTGAGGTTGCCTTGCAGCTTGTGGTTTCAAATTTGCTTTCAGTAAATAAAATACATGTGTATATCGGGTTTGTGGTACCCGATTCTTAATGTATGGGAGAAACCTAAACGTATTTGCTTCGATAATAACTTGGCCAGTTTTATCAGAATGTGTTGTGTTACATTTGAAAATTAGTAACAGCTGTATCTGATAAGTGATTTTGGGTTGTGACAAGTGATAAATGCAAGCATATTGTCTGTATTGAGCTTTTTAGACAAGAGCTTTGGCTCCTGCTTAAACTCTAGAAGAGTTGTGCTGAAGTGTGCTATAGCAGTAGACAAAAAGAATTCTGACACGCTTTGAATTTTCATGCTTCTTGAATCAGCTTAAAGAGTCTCTGAAAAGTTGTCTGTGAAGCTCTGTGGTTATTCTGAGCCTTCAGGCTTGTTTTACACATGGAGTCCTAGAAGCTAGTAAGAATTAGTTGGTTTTTGTACTGTCTGTGTTCAGCAGCTAAGCAAACTTCAAGATAATTTCTTCAGAAATAACAAATTACTGCTAGCATGGTATGTTATGGCTTGAGAAATTTCAGAGGAGTGCTACTGTGAGATGCTGACATGCAGAGGAGCGTTTGACGTATTTCTAAAAGAAATAAAATAAAATTAAAGGCTGTGAAATATGTGTTATTGACATTGTCTTACGCGATTCCTTTTCACCTTCTCTAACTTGCCTACAAAATGCCTGCGTAACACCACCAAAGCAAAAACGTCTCTGGAAAACAGAGTTTGGGGTTGTCAGTTTTGTATGTGTCTGTCTCAAGGTAGACATCTGTTAGGAACCGTTTGTAGAAAGACAGGTACAACCGAGGAGCCGCCTGGTAAGGCTCGGGTAAATGCCACATCTCGCTGTGTTTTATCTGGACATCGTTTGTGCACCATCCATAAACTTACGTGCCCGCTGAGTTTACTGAGAAGTCGCTGCAGTGTACAATGGGATGTTTTCTGTTCAGGAAGGTGGTGGGATGTGTGTTGGACACGTGGACAAAACCAGCACGGTGTTGTTGTGTTTTAAGAACCTGGGGTCCTGGCAGGGCATGTGCAGATGGACGCAGTGGGGCCTCGGGGAAAACGCAGCTGAGAGCGGCGTGACCCGTGCCATAAGAGGTATCCACAGATGGGACATCCGTCTGGCCCAGAATGGGACTTCTGGCTCTAAGAGCGCAGTTAGTGATTGCTGAACCCTTGCTCTAGAAAGTGCTGATTTACAGCTGCTTTCCAAGTATGTGGCACTGGCAGATAGTTGGTTCTGATCACTCAAAATGCTTGCTTCTGTCAACATGAACTGAAAATCTAGCTGATACGCGCCAGGCCAGTGATAACATTCATTCTTCTTTTCAGGGGAAGATTTTGCTGTTGTGCAGCAGGAAATCATCATGATGAAAGACTGTAAACATCCAAACATTGTTGCTTATTTTGGCAGCTATCTCAGGTACAGTTTGTTTCTTTTGCTCGCTTTAAAAATGCCTCTGGAGGGCCTTGAGAAGGACAGGTCCGTAGGGTGGCTTAGGCAAAGCAGAGCTTAACAAATGAGTACACTTTCCTTATACACTTTCTGTTCCCATTTGCTGTAAAGTCTTTTCAGCTTGCTGCAGTCTCCATAAATGATGTTTCTCCTTAATGTTTCTCTTAAGAAAATGTTTTGATGACAATGTAGTAGTGTTTCCTTGGAAATTAGTTTTCATTGAAAAGCTTTGAATGTAATATGAAATGGAAAATCAAGCAGATGTATGGCATGTGTGAGGAAGGGGCATGTGTACGTACTGTCTTTTGCATCTTTTAGATCTGTCCCAGTGCAATACCTCTTAAATCTGCAAAACGTTAGGCAGTATAAATACTGCATAATACAGAGTTTTCAGGAATGTTCTAACTTAACTCGTCTTGACATGTAAAATTGCCTATGAGAATTTGAAATGAGTATTATGGGGAAATAAGGAGGTGTGCGTGGTTTTTTGATGTGGCTTTCTTTTCTTTTTTTTTTTTTTTTCCCTCCTTGCTTAAAGAGTACTGGTGCTACACTAAGCTTGAAGTCCTATATTGAAGTTCCTAGAAGTATAAACTGTGCAGCCTTTAAAAAGCCCACTGCTGATTGTGCTTTGGGTTTGCTTTGAAATCTAAAAATGATTGATGTATCACATTCTTTGGTTTTCTTTGCATAGTTGTCTAGGATATTTATTCATGTGTATATAAATTGTTCCATTTTGTAATTCCTCTTGCAAGTTACCATGCTTGCTGGTTACAATAAACTCATGCTCCGTACAGAGTCTCGGTATTGAGAACATTGGTAGCTTGTTCCTAATAACATGCGCTATCCTAATTTTTCCAATACACCCAAGTAAAAGTGTTTTATGCCAGATGGAGCAATTGCATGGTATTGAAGAAATGGACTTTTAATGGTGGATTTTTGTGAGAGTTGTAGTAAGTTGAGTTACATCGCACCTCATAATAAAAAGCTGTTAAAAGGCTCTGACAAGTCACAGTGCTCTGTGATGGAGAGCGTGCTGGCTGCGTTCAGGTATTTACACGTCTTCTCTCTGGGACAGGAGAGGTGGGACGTGATGGCTGTGCATGCTGTGAAGGTTGCTAGGCCCTGTTCATGGTGGGAGGGTGCCAGGCTGACGTTTACATGGCTTCAGCAGCTCCAGCTGAAATTTTCCACGGTAGCTGTCTGCTGCAGCCAGAACTTTTCAGCAAAATCAGGGGTGAGAAGATGCAGGTGTTTGCACATGGAAAGGCAGCGTGCATGAAAACCTTTGAAATTACCATCTTTGAAGCAGGAAGTTGGCTTTTGTATTTGGAGTGCACCTTTTCTATTTGAATCTGAGATTCTGCATTTCTTTTACCTTCATTCCAGATCTGTTAGGGCTTGTGAAACCCCAGGTACTGTTCTCCCTGCAGCCAGCGTGCGTTGGCAGTGCTGCAGGAGAGCTGAGCGCCCTCCTTGGATGGCAGCCAGCCCGGGGCAGGGGTTGTAGGTCTCTTCCATCCCAAGCGGTGCTGTGGTTCTGTGAGTGAAGTATTCCAAACTCAGGTGTGATACAGGTCAGCAGGATCTGTGTTCTGGTTTGTATCCACTTCATAGTCATCCCACAGGGCTGTAGCGGAAAGCTTGGTCTCGCTAGTGCTCCCCCAACGTAGGCTGGTGTGGGGCATGAAGGGCATGTCCAAGAGGAAAATGAACGTGCAGATTAAGATGAAACAACAGCTTTTTGGGCGGTAAAGTTGGCAGGGGGTATGGTGTCTTCTTCAGAGCATGTGGAAGCTGTGTGTTATGGTGACTCAGCTTTCTAACTGGGTGTTGCCTGTTCCAAAGGCTTTGTGGCTGGGACCAGGTGCTGTCCCGCTTCCCTGTTGCACCTCCTCAATCCTTTTCCCTTTGACAAGAGGATTTGCCTCTCTTTGGCAAGACAGCACCTTTTTGTACCCTAACATGTCCTCCTCCACATGGGGTGCGTTTCTGTACCCTGCTGCGGTACTAGAAAGGAAGTTGCCTTGGTGTTTTGCTTGATGTGTGACAGTAGTCCTGCATGCTCCACAAACAAGGAAGTCATTGTTGTAAACCTTTCAAGAAGGCAGATTTACAGGAAAGAAGTAATTGAGGGGTGGAAGAAGGGAGGGCTGGGGCTCTGGAGTGCTGTTGGAGTTGCCCTGAGTTGTTTCTCTAATGCTTGAACTTCTGATGGGAGTGTGCCCGTTCCACTTGTGGCTCTTTCTGGAGGTGAGGTTGTTTGCTTTGGAGCAGCACTGACACAGACACCCAGCTGCCTTACCAGCCGTGTGTCTGACCAGTCACAGTGGGAACAGAGTGCTTGGGGTCACAAATAAAAGCTGTTTCCGATGATTTTTGAGATTTCATGTGAACACAGACTGTGAGCATGGTTGTTACATTCCACTTCAGTGGAGGGTCTGAGATTGAATCGAAGCCTCTTCTCATGATTTGAGCTGGAGATGCTTTTTCTGTATAGTTTTCCTCTAGTCAGAGGATATCAAGATATACCTTGGCAGACCTGGAATTTAATTTTGGCACACACAGCTTGTATTTTGACACTCTTGTGCTCCTGCTTGGCCCCCTCCCCTTTCTTTGGCAGGTGATGTACTCCTCTGTCTGGGCTGCCTTTGAGCTCCCTCATCATCTGACCTTTTGTTTTTGCAAGCATCTTCCAATACGGAGGAAAATAAGAAAAATGCCACCATCTGCATGACGTTCCCCCTGCTTTTCTTCTGTCTGCGTATGGATTTTCCAGGCAGTCAGATTTCTGCCTTGCTGTTAGCCTCGGTGTTAGGTTGCAGACACTAAACGGTACTGTTGGTCCTGTCCCTGTGTTTTGTTTGCTGTGCTTGCCCTATGCTCTGGAGACTCAGACAACTGCGTGTGTCTGCTGTTGCTGATGATTACACGGATTTTCACCTGGCTCAGAGCACTTAGGCGCAGTAAGAAAAGGCCGCATAGTGAGTTAGAAATGCGGTCTCCTCTTCTGATGCTCTGATGTTTTCCTGTAGGGCTTTTCCACACTGGGAAGCTAGTGCCCAGTGAACGAGGTGTGGATTTACAGCAGTTGCCCCTCTCATGTTTCCCATTGTGCAGGCACTCCAGTGCTGCTGGCGTTGTCCTTGCTTTTCCCCAGTTCCATGCTGGCATCAAAACAGGATGCAGTCACATGGGAAAGAGTGGCAAACATGAGCCCGGTGTCCCCATCTGAGTCCTGTATTGTTGTGGGGAACAAGCAAAGGACTTGCAAATGTTTTCCTCTTCTTAAAGGTTTTTTTTTTTTTTTCCTCCCACTCTGGTTCCCCTGCTGATATTGCTAGTTCTGATGCCTTTCACAAATACTGACGTCGCTGCCGTGTCTGAATTTGATGAGTTATTTCAGTGAAACGGCTCTGTGTTGTTTCAGCCTAGCAGTGCTTTAATTAACCCCTAGCAATGCATGCTGTGCCAGTGAATTCTATTGCCGCAAACCTTTGTAACACCTGAACAACACCTTGGTCCTGGGAACTGGACCTGTTTTGGCTGCTGCCTGCCAGTAGGAAACACCAGCAACAACTTGCAGCCCAGGGAGCGAGCTCAGTGTTTACACCACCACCTTGCAAAATGCTTCGAAGAAGAGCGGTGTGGCTCTCAGGGGTGCCTCAGCTATTCTCCACAGCCTTGTGAATGCAGCAAACCCCCGAGGTCACGAGCAAGCTGCAGAGCAGCCATCGGCCTTCCCTTTGGTTGGGCTGTCTCTCAGCCTGCCCCGAGGTGGCTGAGCGTGGTTCGTCTCTCCGATGCGTTCTGACGGCCAGGAATGACCAGGCGTGTCCCAGATTTTCTGCTCTACAAAGTGCCTCTCTGCATCCATGCTTGTGACATCTGTCTTACCAGTGCAAACTGCTGAGTGAAACTAGAAGATGAAAACCGTAGCTGTACCTTTGGTGCTCTGCTGTTCCTTTGAATCCTTCGGCCTGTCGTCTATTCTTGGGAAGCACCTTTTGCTGTGGCACAGTGAGCTGATTCCCTCTGCCAGAGAAATCAAACAGTGTCCTGTGCCCCCTGCCACCAAAAACATCCACAGGCATTTTTGAGGGAAGAGACGTCATCTGGGGCCCACTTAGCCACAACGTGGGCTCCGCTCTCCTCAGCTTTAACTAGAGAAGTAGAGTTTCACTCCCTTTATTGTAGAAGAAATTGAGTTGAAAGATATCCCTAGGGCTTTCTGTGTTTTGGGTTTGTTTCTTTGTTTTGTCTGGGTTTTTTTAATTGTTCTGTTCTGAAAGATGTGGAGGAGAAATGAAAATGAGGAAGAAATAACCCACTGTATTCTCTCTGCTCTCAGTAAAAATAGATTTCATTTCCATAGTAATCTTTAGCAAAATTTAGTGCACACATTTCTACTGCTCTAATAAAGCCTGGAGTATTTTGGGTAATTCATGACTTATTTTGACAGTGAATTATCACATAATGATCACATTGTATTCGTTATTGTGACTTGTAATTTTCATAACCCAGAGCTCGTTGCGTTGTGCTTTATAATGCTGGAGTCCTCTGGCGTATCTTTTATAATACAGTCCAAATCTGACAGATAATGAGTGCTTTTGTTCACTTTTTAGACGAGACAAGCTATGGATCTGCATGGAGTTTTGTGGAGGTGGCTCTCTACAGGATATTTATCATGGTATGTCAAGACCGTAATTTAAAAGCGAAGTAAAGCTTGTTTGAAAAAACGGAGATGATTACAGTGTTTTGGAGTCAAAGAGGATGGGTTTTAAATTTACTATCAGTAATAATCTGCTGAAGGTCAGTTTAACCTAGATAAGCAGGCTGATTGGTAGGGATGCTCTTGTCCTTGGTAAGAAGTGGCCGTGAGTACCTTTGTATGGCACTCCTGCCCAAAGGGCCTGTTTCTGGCACGTGAAAGGCCAAGGTGGCCTACCTGTTTTCTGTACGCTTAGGTGCAATGAGTGGTTGAAGAAGCAAGGGGTCTGCGTAGATCTGTGGCACACGGTCGAGATCAGCCAACTGATAGCTGGTTTGCAAGAGACAGAATCAGTTTTAAGGCATTTTTATAGCCCTGGCAATAAAGCTTGCTTAGGAAAAGAGCATGCCACAAATGTAATGGCTCAGTGGCTCTGAGGTAATGTTTTTCAGACAGGAAATCCATCCAGATTCTGAATTGTGAATATTTCCCCTGTTAGGTTCTTCACATCCTTCTCATGTGCGCAGACAGCTTGCATGTGTTTTTACGTTTAACTTGGGTGCAAGAAAACAAGGCAGCAATTCACAAATTCACGCCGTGCTCGCGGTGCGGTCGTTTAGGCCTTGTCGATCCCTCCCATCTTCACCGGTGTTGATCAGGGCATCCAGCCTGACAGGCTTTGTTTTGCGGAACACCTGTAGGGTAGGAAATGAGCTCATGTGGCTTAAATGCCCAAACAGATGTCCCACAGGAGCTGTTTCCTGTCGCAGCCGATTTCTTGGCTTCTCTACCAGTGACTGGAGTGAAAGGTTCTTTTCTGATCTTAACCACATTCCAAAGTTTTTATTCCAATTGAACCATCGTCCTCAGCAATTAAACCTTCAGTAAAATAATCGTTTAATCCAATTTCCAGTTCTCAAAATAAACATGGGTTTCGAAGAAGCTACATAGTTAAGTGCTCGAATCTTTCTCTTCCTCCAAATTGCTTTGAAATTTGTGTATCTAGAAGGCAAGCAGCTTCTGTTCCAATGGGACTAGATATTTTTTGAGCTGGTAGTAAAACCTTTTGGTAGTACTTGAGATGCTCCACGTGGGGGAAAGCCTAAGCACATTCACTGGGTGACTCCACTGATGTAAGATCCTCTCAGTGTGAATGGAAATGAATTGAGGTATGGTTCTGGAAAGGACAGCATCTTCCCTGATTTTGAGATCTGTTTTTCTTTCTTTGATTTCAGTGACTGGACCACTTTCAGAACAGCAGATTGCCTACGTTAGCAGAGAAACACTACAGGTAGTGTGTTCTGAGGTTCTCAAGGTTATATACAGTTAACTTTGAATGTAAAAATACTAAAAGCTAAAAGTAAAAGCTACAAATACACGTCATGGAAGTGCATTGTTTGGAGGGCTTAGCATTCTTCCCATACTTCTTGAGGAAGTCCTTCATTATAGCCTGGAACTGGTTCGTATAATTGTGTGACCCAAATTAGCCTGGATCATTTGAGGGAAAACTGTTGCCTACTTTCTGCTTTTTTTTTTTTTCTTCTTTAAAGAAGAGAGAGGGGAAAAAGCAGTGTATTTATTTGTCTGTGTATGCGGTACAAGCGAATTACTGCAAGTTTGAGGGAAAACTTTAAGTCTCAGTTTTGCATATCTGGTTGGTCTGTGCCAATAAGAGGAAAGGGGAAAAAAAAGCCTGCCTACCCAAGATGTTCTAATTACGGTCTTCAGCCTCTCCTCATGGTTATGCCAGCTTTCATATTTATTTCCTAAATTAGATGTTAAGCTCACCAGTAAAACTTCATGGGAACCAGCTTTTTTGCTGTGCGTCTTGGTTCCGCGTGAGAGAGCAGCTCCTGGCTTCCACCGAATGCAAAGCTCTCGAATGCCATCAGTGGAGAACTGCTGATAGCTCTGTCCCCGAGCCAGCTTTGTTGCCTGCCACTGACCCTTTGTCTACGCTGTGCCAGAGACTGCTGACTTCTGGCTTGCAGGACACGATTCTTTCTTACAGTGAAGCCTTGACTTACCTACCGTGCGGGCGTGTTTTGGTTTTTGAACCTTGAATGCCTGAAGTTAGCTTTTGAGGTCCGTATTTAGAAACCCATTAAATGGTCTGATCTCAAAAAACCACTCACTACCAGTTCTGGTTGGAATCAGTGAGACTGACTCTTAGAAAGAGGTCCTATTAATACGGACCTTCCTCCAGGCACTCAGTTTTAAAAACGGTGCCCTCAGATTCCTTCTGGGCAGTGGTAAAAGTGAGGTATCAGGCTTTTTGTGCCATTGGCATATGGAGGGAGAGAATCATAGAGTCACAGACTGGCTTGGGTTGGAAGGGACCTTAAAGCCCCTCCAGTTCCAACCCCTGCCATGGGCAGGGTCGCCTCCCACCAGGTCAGGCTGCCCAGGGCCCATTTAGAACTTCAGAGATGAGCCTGGAGCGTCAGAAGTGCTGTGCTCTGTGATTTGCCATGCAAGGATTCGGCTTCATAGTATTCTTCCAGATAATTTCAAGTCTTTAACTTGTGCTGAGGCCCTGAGTCCTGAAATGCTTCAGTGCCAGTACTTCCTGCAGAAATGCATGACTGAAAGTTGAACAGTGGTGTTGGCCCCGAGGCGCTGCCTGCTAGCATGCTTCTAGAGTTAACTGAAGCCTGTAATGATGCAGGTGATCCCTGCACTAGGGATCTGGTGATCAGACTGCTGAATAGAACAGGGTTAGGCAATTTAAAAGTAATTGGCTAAGTCTGGAAAAGGTGACAGTTAACGTTGCCAGAGGAAAGCTTGACCAGGAGATCCTGTTCTCTCAATAGGCTGATGGTGATGCGTGTTCTTCCCACCCCTTTGTTTAGATGCTGTGCTACTATGCGTATGGGACTTGTAGGCGCATTTAAGGTGCACTGAAATGAAAGAATGTTCTTCATCAGAAAGCCATTTAGATGACTGAGTTGGACCCTAAAAGTCAGTTAATTAAATAGGAAATGCATATAAAATGAAAAACACTGGACTAAATTATCATCTAAATATTTTATGCAGGGACTGTATTACCTTCACAGTAAAGGAAAAATGCACAGAGACATAAAGGTAAGTAAAAACTGAATGGAATTTTGGTGTTGTTGGGATTGCCTACATCATCACCTCTTACAGGTCTTTGCTGGTACGCGGCAGTTTTGGAGATGCTTTCTAAATACATAGGGCTTTTCTCTTTATTTGAATAACCTTGTCTGCCTAGCAGAAGAAAAACTTTCTTTGAAATGCATGGGATCCACTTGTCCTTTTAGTGGGAGCCACACTCTTATCTCGAGCAGTGCTGTGGAATTTTGGCATCAGCTGCCATGCAGAACAGCTCGTTTTCAGATAGCCCAAAGGGAGTGCTGTGTGCTGAAGGAAAGGCTCCGTCTTTTCCACACCTTTCCGTGAAGCTTGACGTACCCTTCTGGCTGAACCAGCGGGTATACACCTGCTGCTTTGGCTTCTTGCCTCCTTCCTTGGTGAGCAGGCTGCAGGGCAGTGGCTGCTGCTGTTCTGCATGCTTCTCGCAGACGACTCGTGTCTCCTTTGTGTACTAAAATTAGAGAGGGTACCACAAATCAAGCTCTTAGCACTGACTTCCTGAAAACTTCATCTCAACAAAGCTGTATCAAAGGTGATGTGCTCCTACTATTACACTCTCTGCTAATAGTTTCCTTCTGATGCTTCCTGTTGACTTTTTGTCCTTGGAGTTTTATTACCTGCTGTTGGCATTTCCAAACTCTCCCTTGCTCAGACTCCAGCTTTAACTTGGCAGGCTTCCCTCCTGGAAATCTGTCAGCAAATTCCTGTGTTCCTTTGTGTCCTGCATGTGTTTTTGTTTGTTTACTAGTTTTTTGTGCCTTTCGAGTGAGGGGTGCAGTGTGTATACTAGCTTGGACTGTAGGTGTAGGTGGGTTTGTGGTCATTTTTTTAGGGGGGGAGAGGGAAACCAAAGCCATGAACATGGAAAAATACTATCTTCACTTGCAGATCTGCTGACCGTTGCCGTGTTTGCTTTGCTCAGTAGCAAAGCTATGTGTTTAGTGTGGCTGTACTGTTAGTGTTGAGAGGTGAGCAAGGTCAGGAGGGTGTTAGCTGGGCTGTCGCACTGTTTGCCCAGCTCTGTTTGCGAGGCTCATTAACTGTGCTTGGGCAGCAGTTGCCAAAGTCAGCTGCATAGCCGCGGCATGCCTGCGGGCCTGGCTTCTTCCCTGTGAAACCCAGCACCTGTAGGAAGGCCCTTGCCTGGAAAGCACTCTGTGCTGCCTTTGTGCCCAGGTCGTGGGCAGGGCGGGCGCTCCCAGCTGCGTTCTGCTTTGTGCCCAGCCCGCTCCAGCCTTCGCAGGGTTCTGCCTGTGGCTGGTTTCCTTCTTGCGAGCAGGTTTGTCCTCGGTCCCTTTGCGTGGCATTTTCATGGTACCAGCTGTGGCTTGGGGTCAGTTTTGGTCACTGAGCTGACAGCTGAATGGTGCGTGCGGCCACACGGCAGTGAGCTCTTCAGGTCTAGCACTGAGTGATCCCCACTGCATAAAGACGGAAATAGTTTTGTTTAAACACTTGAATATCAAGGGAGGTCCTTGAGGCTATGATTGTCGTGGCTCTCAAATGAGGCAAAACCAGCTCCTAAGCATGAAAAGAAAATGAGATGACTTCCGTTGTGACCTTTAGGGTTCCCATTTCCTTTCAATCAGTGCAATAGAAAAAAGAAAGTAAGAATTCATCCGCGCAGGCAAGTCATCATAAATCTGCTCTTTGAGAGGGTTTTGTGTACAATGGGGAACTTTGTACTGCGTTAGGCTAAAGAACACTAAACTTAAAATGCATGAGAAACAGTGTATATCTGAGTTCTTTTATATAAAAGAATGGCATGTTGCTAATTTCACAAACACTTCCTGATAAGGCTGCAGATTTCTTGAGCACACAGCCCTTGGTTTATCGTTACACCCCTAGTTTGCCATCAGGTCTCACATAAAGATTGCTTTTAATACAGTATCAGAGACATCTGTGTGTTTTAACTGAAATACGCCTTTTTTTTTTTAAGGGAGCAAACATTCTTTTAACGGATAATGGACATGTAAAATTAGGTAAGTTAATAAAAATCTGTTAATAATAAAACTGTAAATTGTACGTAATCTAAAAACATTCTTGCTTTTGTTTAATTATGTAAGGATTCATGTAAGGAATTAGTGAATGTCAGAGTTCTTCTCTTGCTGGTAACTCGGCACCATCAAATTACAGTCTTAGGAGTAATTGGTGCCTGGTTTTGGAGCACTGAGGTAAAACTTTCTGATGTTGTAAGGGTGAGGTAAAGATCAAATCAAAGGTTTTCATAAATTTTGGCAAAATGTACCATGCAGAGTTGTTAAATATACCTTTAAAGGCTATCTGAAGGAATCTCTTAGATAAGGTTAATGATGTATTTTATTATATTGAAAGAAAGCTTGTAGCTGTTAGGACTTCTGTGCTAGCCTTCTGGCTTCCTGTGTTGATACGAGGGGCATGTTTGTGGGCAGCCTGCATGTTTGGCAGGCAGCTGGGAGGGACTAATCTAAAGTCCCTGAGATTCATCAAGTTTCCATTCTTTGCTCTTGCTGTTTTTTGTTAATTTTTTTGTTAATTATTTTCCAGTATTTAATAAACTCTTACAGTGAAGAAACCAAGCTGTCATGCTCATAAACAGTGTGTTACATCAGAACGGTTATTGACGGTCTTCTCTTTTTGTAGCTGACTTTGGAGTATCTGCGCAGATAACAGCTACAATTGCCAAGAGGAAGTCGTTCATTGGCACCCCGTATTGGTAACTGCATTTCACTTGGTCGTTTATGTAGCATACATCACGCTGTTGAAAAATGTGTGTTAAAAGCGTGACACATACCTTCTGGGCAGACTGATCACTAAAGACCGTGACGTTCGTGGGATTGTGTCTTTTTCCTGCTACGCCCTGGTTTGGCTGAGCATTAGTGAAAGTTCACATGCCCTGACGTGGTGAAATGCTGTCCGTGTGCTGCTGTTACTATTGACTGATGCATCACAGTTGAGCCTGGTTTTGTCTGTCTGCAGTTCTGCGTGTTTTTATCTGTCATCCTGATTTTTTTTTCTTCTCTGATATTTTCTTCTCTGATATCCATTTTGATGTCTTCCCCTGTACTCCAGATAAGTCTCTCCTGTAACTCTTCAGTTGGTAGCGAGTTTCATTTGTTTATCTCCGTGGATTCTTTTGCCACCTGTGAAATGTTTTCTCCAAGCCATTTTGTTTGTTTTCAGGCAAAAACAGAACCAGAAAAAACACAGCTGATTGAATTACTTAAGTTTTTGTTGTCTGTGCTGTATCTTTATTCTCCCCTCAGTAAACTAGTTTGCATAATTTGTCTTTTCTAAAGTTCAGCTTTTTATTTTCTCCTGTCTCTCTGTACTGGAAGTGGTTGTTCCCTTTTTGCCTTGAAGTAAATTGCACACGTTCTTTGCTGTAAAGCAAAGCAGTTTTGTTGGACGTTTCCTAGAAAAATATAAAAGTTCTGTAGCATGGCAGCATAGTATTCGCAAGAAAATGTATATACAGTGAAAAGCTACGTTCAAATATTGAGTCTTGAAATAGACTCCAGCACGGCATTTTTAGCATTCTTCTGTTGCATAAGGCACGCCAAGGCATGGGTTCACTTCCTCTTCAGAGCAGCACAGACACATGCTGGTCACGATTGCGTAGCTATCTGTGGCTCTGTTTCCTGGCTGAGATGTCTGGGTGCCTTGAGCCCTGACCTGGATCACTGTGTGACGTCCAAATGACGCGCCATAACCTTAAACAATAATAATGAAAGCGTTACATGGGTTAAATATTGACAAAAAGCATCAGTTTCTGTGGCAAGCCTTCTCGGATTGGGGAGCAGAAGTGAGGAGGCAAAACTGTTGAGGCTGTGGAGTCTGATGTTGTCTTCAGACCTGCAGCTACAGATGCATAGTGAAATAACACATCATTTGAGATGCCTTCTGAGGATTGCTGCTTTCCTGTGGCACTCATTAAGTTGCGTTCTGCTGTCTTACCTGAATTCAGTCACATGTCCTGTTCCATTGGTCCTCTTGGGGTGATCTGGGCCAAAGAGGTTCAAAGCTTAAAAGCTTTAACGCGGTTGGTGTCTGATACGACCATGTTGGACAACCAGATCCATAATCACTTGGCAAACCAAAACATGCCTCGATTCCTAGTGAATCATTTCATTTGGGTCTTCCTATTTGTGTCAATTATGTCTTAAAATTTTTCTGCCTGAGGATTTCAAGCTACTTCATAAACTTAAAGGAGGTCTTGTGACATTGCAGTGCAGCAGATGTTCCGAACCAGGAGTGCTCTGCGCAGAGCTGGCAACAAGTCTTCAGGTCTCATTCTTCCAGGAGAAATGAAAGCTGTCATTTCGTTGCATTTTTTGTTAAAATTCCTCTCTTTCAAGTCAGCTGATCACTTTCTGGGGTGGTTTGGATACTACTTGGACTTCATTCTAGCTGGGTAATCATACCCTAGGCTGTCAGGTAGCCAAGTGCTCCCTTGTGTTCTGGCGAAAGTGTAAGACGGATGGGTTTCATTCGCTTTCTTCCTGTTTACTTACTGGAAGATGATGCTTGCTACAGCAGAGGAGGGATTCTCACTTGGGAATTACTTGCCTATCGCAACTCTCAGCGGAATACACAAGTAGCACAGTGTTTATTCATTGGAAAGAAAGAACCAGGGAAAAACCAGACACCTTCTGAACTTTGTGGTCCGCAGGATGGAGTAGAAGTTTAGGATCAAGAATTGGATATGTTATATACCTTTCTACATGCACACACAAGCACGTATAAATGTGTATGCTGCATATTAATTGAGAGCCGTGGGGAAATGAAAGGCAAATGCTTGCATGAGAAGAATGATTTGTGATGAGAAGTGTGTCTAAAATAAATTGTCTTTTACTGTTTAGGATGGCACCAGAGGTTGCTGCAGTGGAAAGAAAAGGT
Source organism: Alectura lathami (assembly GCA_013399715.1). Taxonomy (NCBI): domain Eukaryota; kingdom Metazoa; phylum Chordata; class Aves; order Galliformes; family Megapodiidae; genus Alectura; species Alectura lathami. Next base: position 117,264 of record VXAV01002905.1, read on the forward strand.
GGCTACAACCAGCTCTGTGATCTGTGGGCAGTTGGAATAACTGCGATAGAGCTTGCTGAGCTCCAGCCTCCGATGTTTGACCTGCATCCCATGAGGTTAGCGAGGGGTTAAAGCTCGGTGTGTAGATACAGCTTCACAGGCAGTCCGGTTGGGATAGCTGGCCCTGCATGCTTGCAGCGTCTGGGGCTGCTGCAAGGATGTTGGGTTGTAAGTGCTCTGAATGTCTGTGATAGAAGGTGTGACAACTCTTTGGGTGTGTAAATATGTGATGTTGTCCTGGCATCATCTCTTAAACTGATTGATTTCTTCCTGCCAACTAAAGAATGCATTTACTAACTTCTCGTGTGTGGGTATGTATATATCTATCTCTATCTCAAAATGCAAACCACAAAAATACTTTTTTTTTTTTTCAGAGCACTTTTTCTAATGACAAAAAGCAACTTCCAGCCTCCTAAATTAAAGGACAAAATGAAATGGTAAGCACTTCTCCGTTTCAGTGGATAGTGATAATGTATTTCACTGGACTAGTGTTTGCTATTTCATTTTATAGGTCCAACAGTTTCCATCATTTTGTGAAAATGGCACTTACAAAAAATCCTAAAAAAAGGCCTACAGCTGAAAAGTTACTCCAGGTATAAATTTGTATGCTTTTTTCTTCTGATTTTTTTTTCTTTTCTTGTAAGTTATGGAATGAAAATGCGCTTAATATGACTGTTTGGAGTTCTAATGTGTTTCGTCCCGTCCTTCAGCATCCTTTTGTTACCCAGCCATTAAACCGAAGTCTTGCTATTGAACTTCTGGATAAAATGAATAATCCTGATCATTCCACTTACCATGACTTTGACGACGACGATCCCGAGGTGAGAACATGTTTTAATCACAGAATCAGCCTGAATTTGTTGGCTGACAAAACGAAGTGATTAGATAAATAGTTGTTGTTTATTGAGCCACAGGGTGCTCTGTGATCTCAGAGCAGCCTCAAGGGTTCCTTTCACTTCAGGTGGTTCTCTGTTGTGTGTGACATGTGACGCTTGCCAGGCACCTACCAAAATTCTTTGTGTTTGAGGGAGAGAAGCTGAAAGAGAGATGTAAATGTTTTAGTTCTATTTATTGTTCTCCTTCAGCAATTTGTGGTGCAGAAGTAGATGTGAACTGCTCCAGTCCTGAGTTCTGGCATACATCCTGCTTTCTGTTTCTTTATGGAATTATGTCTTCATCTGCAGAGAGTGCATTCATAAAATCATCATACACCCACGCAGAACTTGCTGCGGCTGTTATCATACTGTCTGAGCAACTTTCTTCTTAGAGGAGAATGATCCAGTGGTGGTTTTTGTCACAGGTTGTGCTGTATGTTTCTTGCATATTCCTATCTGTCTTTAAAGATTTTGTCAGAGGCCAAGTCTCTGATTTTTCTGCTTTAACAGCTGGGAAAGAAATAGCATGCTTATGTAAGATGGTCAATAGTGCATGACGGAAACCTTGCTTAAATGAGGGAAAGCAGATATTTTGTTACTGCATCCGGCCTTCGTATTTAATTGCATGTCAGTGAAGGCTTCCAAATGTTTATCGTTCCTGAATTGATTATCTCTCCTTGGGAAAGGAAACCCTTCTGCCACAAGTGCCATTGACTCATTAATTACATACTTGTGTTTTGTGTGTGGTCCTTTTTTCTTCCTCCACAATATGGTTGAACTAGTCTAAAAAATGCCTGCAAATAAAAATAGACTTAAAAGAAGCAACTGCCTTAAGATGCTCATTTTCAGATTTTAAAGGTTAAATGAACTTTTGTATTTTCTAGAACATCAAGGGCAAGCTGAGATGCACTGGGTCTGTTTCTTTCTTCCTTAGAAGTTGAAATAAATAATTTGTGGAAAGAAGAAAGTGTTTAAGCACTTTCTAAATGGGTGGGGAAGGAGAGGAAGGCATAAGGGCTGAATAATCAGTACTCTTAAAAGCAGTTCCAAGTAGTCAAGCTGTTTAAAAAATAAAAAAATAAAAACCAGGCAAGTCAAATGTGCAAGAAAATCCTTAATGTGTTTGACTCTGCCAGGAGAAAGGTTTCTGCCTCCAGCAAGAGACAGCACTGAGGAGCTCAGATCCGCTGCTCACCGTAAGCTCGGAGGATCAGGTGTCCTTTAGGTCACTGTCTGTTCTGTGATGGCAGAGAACTCTCAGGCCTGCTTAGAGCAGAATTTCTGTGGAAAGCAGAGTACTGAAGCTTTCATAAGCTGTCACAAAAAGGAAGATGGTTGTTTTCAGCATGCTCCATGGTAGTGAAGTGTGCAGGTCAGAGGGGCCTGCACAGTGTAGCTGCCCTGCTTTCCTGGAAATTGTCCTGCATCACTGCTGTGCTGTTTCCATGTGTCACTTCTACATGTTTTCCAGTAAGAATCTCAGCCTTCATTTAGGGCCACTCAGGTGGAGAATCTCTCTTCTTTTTTTTTTTTTTTTTTTTTTTCCTGTGGAGTCACTTCAGTACACATTTTAGTGGCACTTATCTGCAGCTTTCAAAACAGTATCCACTCCTGTGTCCCATCTGACTTGGCTTTAAGAGGGCTCTTCTGTTGTGCAGTGTATTGCTTATCAGGAAAATGGTGTGCCTTGGCTGGGAGAAAATAAATAATCTCACAGCAGTGATCAGAGGAAACACCTCTTTTCATCATTTAGAAAGAAGCTAGATGGGTTGCTAGTACTGAGGATAAGCAAGCTGCCTTGCACATCTTCTGATTTTATTCTTTCACATGTTAGTTCATTTGTTGGCCAAGGGTTTTTGCTGTGTTCATGGACCTCAGTCCGAGGCATGGTCTTGTTCTCTCTCTTTGTTCATCACATGGCCTTGAGCTGTCCGCTGGGCTTCACGCACCAGTGCCTGTGGTGTTGGATCATCTTCATCAGATGGGCAGTGTAGATGTTGTTTCTGCCCAGACCACGATGACTTTGCATCTGCTTGCAAAGTAAGATTGATAGTGATGTTTGGGTAAACGTTTCCTTACAGAATAAGTGAGTCTAGGATCTGCTTCTGTAATAGATGGAGGCATCCTGAGCAAGGCCTGTGTTGCAGGTGAAGAATCCTGTCTCAGGTGAAGCCATTGTTAACGCTGTGGTCGTGCCCACTGTGAGTCAAAGCGGGTGGGAAGTGTACCCGTTCCTTTCGTACATGAACACGCTCCAGGACCTGCCTGCTCGCAGGCTGGAGATGTTCATCTGAACTTCGGGAATCTCCTCTCCTTGTGGAAAAACAAACAGGAAAAACATGAGAGCAGGTTGTTTGGGTGTAATCAGAGAGATCTCCCCTCAATGCAGTCAGCATTAGGCAGCAGTGTCTGCGGTTGTGGCATTTCCAGTGTTTTCCTCACTCCAACTAATGGAGGACCTCGCTGGGCTTCCGATGCAGTCAAAGGCAGGATTTCCATTTGGGACTTTGTGTTCACTCACTTATGAATAAACCATTGGAGCTGCTGGCAGCTGCCTGTTCCTCACGTTCCTGTGTCAGGGAGTCTCGTGGTGGATATGACGTTAGCTGAAAAGGTGGCCAAGAGGCAATGCTCATGTTTGAGCCTCAGCCCACTGTATGTTTTGGGGATCTGCTCCTGAGATCTGCATTGTGCCGAAAGTTGCACCCAAATGGCAGTTGTGTTGGAAAGTTAACCTGCATTCCTTTGTCCTCCTGCAGTTTGGGTGTCTGCTGCTTGTCTGGGTTTGTCAGCATGGGTCTCTCAAGGTGAATCGAGGACTCTGTCCTCACAACAGAGCAGTGAGGATTTGACTGCTTCCTTTTCCTTGTCTACAGAATTACTGGAAGTGTGAGGGCAGGTTCTGTGTGTAGTACAGTGTGAATATCTGTGAACATCTGTGGCAGGATGCAAAGAACTTGCAAAATAATGGTGCAAGGGCAGAAATTCCCTCCGCCCCCGCTAAACCCTGGCTCCCGATGCTGGCGTTACAAATGCGCACGCGCCATGTGGAAGTGGGCATTGCCTCCTGACAAAGGATTAGGAGGAAGCAACCTTTCACCAGTTCGTATTTGAAATATGCAAGTGGAAAATCAGATCAGACCTTGAATTGCATCGTGAGCTGTCATTTTTTTTTAATGCAAAATGGATGGACAAGAACTGCAGGAGGATTGGCACAAGTTCCAAAATGAAAACCTGCTTGCGATGCAAGTGGGAGGAAAAATACCCTCAGTCCTGTCCAGTTTCAAAAAAGACCAAAGTAAATGTAGAAGAGAGGTGAAACGCTGTGTATGTCTCAGATTCTATTATAAAGCAAGAAAGCTGTGTGTGATGCAAACGGGGGGGGTTAATTCAGAAAATATTTCAGGGTTAAACTGAGTGCAGAGCTATTCCTTGTAACTCCTTGTGAACCACTTAACGTTCTCTGTCATTGCTTTGTGGTCTAAAAGATTGTAGTTAGCATTTATAAAAGCAAAGTTAACACAAATTTCTGACGCTGTTGTGTCCGATGGCTCACATGGAAAATTGTTTTGCTGCTGTATATTCAGCACAGAAATACAGCAGGCGTGCAGTTTTCATAGGATACGTGGATTAATGCTATGGAGAATGTACTTTTTTTCTTAAAGAGTAAGATTTCATCACAGAGGACACTGAGAACACACTTCTAGGATTTATGTTGCTAATTTGGGGGCCTGATTGTACACAGCAAGCAGTTGTTGGACACTTGTTGAGAAACTTTGTGTTACGGTTTTTAAGAGAACCTGCAGCCATGGATGTGGAAGGAAGAGAGAAAATCCAACAGGGTCAAGGAAAAGGAAGTAAAGTCTTAAAGTTCACGATGCTTCATCCTGTACAGAAGTAAACAGAAATCCAGGGAAAAATAGAAAAGGCCCATAAAAATGCAGGTGAATTTCTAGAAGTGGTGGTGTTGCTCTTGCCACATAGCACAAGGAGCTTCCTGCATGGTACCGGGGATGCTCTCTTCCATAGAGCTCTGGAAAAATTCAGGCTAACTGCTCAGCTACGGAAAGAAACTGACTGATGATTTGTTAAGAATCAGTTTAGACTGAAAACTGGGAACATGACATAGGTATCAAACAAAAGAAAATACTGTGAGTCTGAGGTAGCATTAGTGCTGATTTTGGAAGCTAACAAGACCATTGAACTGAAAGGCGCAACAAGGAAATGTTATGTGAGCAACAGCAGCTGCTGGCCGGCATTGTCTTTACTCGCTCAAATCCAGAGTTTAGAAGCACTCACACTGAGGCTGAAGACATTTTTGGAGGAAATGTCTCAAGCAATTCTAACTTTATGTACCAAAAAAAATATGGCGTCTGTATTTCTGTCTTCTGGTTGGTTTATTTTTTTTTTTAGTGTGTTTCCCTCGCATAACATCAAAAGAAAAAAAAGTAAAAAAAAAAAAATTGTTTCAAGTGAATATACTTGGATGTTGAAGTATTTTCTTTTTCTCTTCCAGCCTCTTGTAGTGCCTCATAGAATTCATTCAACAAGTAGAAATGTGAGAGAAGAAAAGACACGCTCTGAAATAAACTGTAAGCATATGTGTATGACAGCATGAAATGTCCTTAACTTAATCATTGATACTCACTTACATTTCAGCTAGTACTCTGGGTGTCTGACGTACTGAGAAACATTTCTATTGATGCACGGCAAAGTAAAAAATTTGTATTTCACCTGCAGATGCAGGTTCCAGGTGACTGTGCAAAATAAATATTTATATAAAAGATTTGAATACACCTTTGTCAGCACTGCAACAATTCATAGTGTTTCTTGATCTTAATTGAACAGGGTGCAGCCTGAGCTCTTCTGAGAGCTGGGTGGTGTAGCCCCATGTCCCACACAAGCAAGGGTGTTCAGAGTGATGCCAGATTCTGCTGGGTACCAGAATGGCAAAGAAAGCTTTTTCTTTCTTAATGTACTGTATGTGTCATTTTTGGTTTTGAATTGAAACAGGCATGTAGAAATCCGGAACGGAGGAGATTGATCGCCAGCTTTTAGAAGCAGACTCTATCCCCAAATCGTAATCATTGCTTTGCTTGAATGAAATCAAAGCATTACTTGCAGCTTTGGTTGTCTTTCCTTAAGCTGCAATGGAGGGCAGGTGTCTTAGAGTACCTGCCAAAGAGAAGGTGTTACTAGCTTTCTCTGAACTTGGTTCATGTATAGTTAGTGCTAACGAATCTCCCAGAAGAATGGATCCAAGAGTGAATTCACAGAATAGGTGTTTTTTGTATAAATTACAGCTGTGTTACTCCTTTAAAGAACGTACTTCCCTTCCTTATTCACTGAGTACTATTCCTGGTCCTTCTAACGAGTAGGTGAGGCAAATAATTGTGCCACCTTTAGTGATAGGAGAGTAGTTTCTGTGCCCTTGACTTTCTAGCAGGCACAAGCTCGGTGTGTGCATGTGTCAGAAGTTTCTGTCAGTACGCATATGACACTCATTAAACTGAAGAATCTTTTTTGTTAACCTTTGGAGTTAGGCAGCGATTAGACAACACTTAACTTGCGTGTTTTTCTCTTTTCCTCTTTTAGTTGGTCAAGTAAAATTTGATCCACCCCTGAGGAAAGAAACAGAGCCACATCATGAATTTGTGAGTAACAAGCAACCTGTGCAATGCACTGCACATTACTCCCTGCAAATACTGTGGAGAAAGGGAAATCTACAGCATACTTCCTTAGCACTACTAAAATTAATAGCAGTTTTTCCAGAATATTGGTCCTAAATTATTTGGTGGCATTGCACTATGCAGAAAGATCCCTTTTTTGTGGACTTTGCCAGGTGTGATGTCTGTGCAGCAGCCCTTTGTGTTACAGGTTTGCTCTGTCCTTTATTGCCAAGTACATAATTCCCTTTACTTACTGTTTTAATTGCAGGGTTGCTCTCTGTGTGTGCTCAAATGCTCATCTCCCTCATGCTCGTACTGACAATGATTGCTATTAGAAGTAGTAAAAAAATTAAGAGCCAGGGAAGAGGTGTGATGCGTTTGAAAATGGATTTTTGTGGGGTTTTTATTTTCCCACGCAAACAACCTTTGCATGGCCCTGAATCACGCCTGAACCACACCGAGTCTGGTGGTTGCTGCGCTGCGTGACAACGTGGTGCTGGTGTTTTCCTCCTATGGGTCCACCAGGATAAGGGATGTGAGAACTGAGGCAGTGGGGAAAAGGCATTTGTGCTGTCTCACACCATTGCAGTAGTTTCCTCTCTTCTATGGAGACTGGTGCTTTCCACATTTCTGCGCTTGGGCAGTTCCTTCGCGTTCCTGGTTAAAAAGACACTCCTTTGCTTCCTTATTGCAGATTTCTGTGTTCTCTGTTTGCCTAAGGCAGGTGTCAAGGTGAATAAGCTCGTTCACTGCTAGGTGGGAGGGACATGAGCTCTGCTCCCGGAGTTGGTTTTGGGAAGGGCACGTACCTAGGAATGTGCTTCCTCTTCTACAGCGTGCAGAGCACATGAGTGGGATTTCTGATGCCAGTTGCCTAGTATGGCTCTGTAGCTGTGCTGAAATCTTTCCCCGTGCCCTGCCCTTTGGTAGCGGGCTGGTTGGCTCTGGCCGTGTGAGGTTGTGCATAATCTCGCGCTTCCTCAGCACCTAGCTGGACAGGCGGCCTGCAGCTCGTGGTGTCTGACTGAGACAGGAGAGCAGCTTGCCCAGCCACTGATTTCAGATACAGTGTTTAGACCTTGATGTAGCTGCACAACATCATCATTTAGGGGCCCTGGTTATAGATGTGTTTGTTAAACATGGTAGTGGAAGGTCAGCGTTTCTACCACCAGTTCACTAGTTACCTGAGGATAACTTTTGGGCTGATTCAAACTTCCCAGGTCTTGCTTACTTGCTATGCTAAATAAAATTGGTAGCGTCGTATGATTCAAAGTATGATGCTTTTTTTGCTCTTTAAGAATTTTATTTTATATATGTAGAATCACAATTGCAAAAAAAGTATGTGGAGAAGCTGAAGTTTTAAATATAATTTTTATTAGTTACTCACTGTACAAACCAATTAGTGAGCTGGACAGCTTCTTGGGGGCAGAGAGGTGTTTTCATTGTACCTTAGGAGCCTGAGCTGCTAAGCTGTGGAGAGAGATCTTCTGCACAACTTAACAGGGGTTAAAGCACAACTTTTGGGAGCTCTTTTTTTTTTTTTCTGGCAAGTATTTGTGGAAAGGAGAAATTGGGCCTTTTCCCACAGCGTGTGTTAGCAATGAGGACCTTTGCACTTTGGAATCTTTAGAAGTTCTTACTGCTGCTATAATTTTCACCTTGAAGAGATCAATGTATTATCTCTGACCTGGCAGGAGTTTTTCTTTAGTACTAGAATAATTGTTTGAGTTTGCTTTCAGTGAATGGAGAAGAATGTCTGTTCATGAAGCAGTCATCAGTTTGTCTGTCGCAGGATTTCTGTGACATACCCAAAAATGCCACTGCAAGCAAGATAGATAGTTCTGTAAGCAAAGGTAACTGCTTGCATTGAATATTCACGTCCATGGTAGCTGTTTTTGTAATACGTTACCACCATGGATTAGGAGAGTTGCGTTGATTCTTTCAACTGCTGTTAGCCAAGAGAGAAGCTTAACTGCTAATTCTGAAGGTGGTGACGTTGGGCCCAGAGACTGAAGACAAAACGCGCTTTGTTGTTAGACGTGGGACCAGTGGACAACTCAAACTGGCAGATGAGATCTTTTCAAGGAATGGGTGCTCTAGCAAAGAGCCTTAGCACGAAGCAGGTGAAGGGAGAAGCTGGTGATCATCTACACGCTCTGGGGGAGAGAGAGACTTCTACATGGGAGTGGGAGCAAGAGATGCTGTTTCTTCCTCCGGCACCAACCATGTGGGTCTCTTCTCATTGGAGCAGTTCTGACCCTTTTGCTTTCATCTCACTGAGGCATGCTTAAATTTCATGCTGATGTACTTAAGGGTCTGAGTGCACAAGCCGAAGGACTGGACCACTGCTGCACGATGAGTTGCTGTTGGTGATGCTCTTTCCGCTGGTACAGACGAGCCTCTTTGTGAGGCAGTTTGTCAGCCATCACCACAGCCCAGGTGGCGAACGTGAAGTCATTGTTTTGGTGTGATTCCGTAGTGTTTGGTGATGTGACGATACCCTTCACTGCTTTATCCCCCCTGAACTGTTTTAACATGGTTTGAGCTTCAACTAACAGCTTTTTTGTTTTCTTTTTAGCAAGAAAATTTCATTTTGTCTGTATCTGGCTTTCAGTCACAATGTAAATAACTTGAGTTTCTTGATCTCTGTCTAATGAACAGCCTGACAGTAGCGATTTTTTGGACAATTCAGAAGACATATACTACACTGCAAGATCTAACCTGGTATTTTTCATCTTACGCTTTTCTTTGTCGGTGTTGGTTTTGTCCTTGTTTTACTTTTTCAAAGCTCGTGCTCTGTCCTGTCGTTGTGCCTGTGTTTTCATCTGTGTAACAGCCGTTCAATGCAAGGTTTATTCTGTATGTGTGTTTCTGTAATGTAGGAGAGAGTTCTTACAGTGTGCAGTACTGAAAGCATTTAATGCATATTCTTCCTTAGTTGGATCGCTTTATAGATGTGGCTCAGTGTTATGCAGCCATTCCAATCTATTTAACTACTTTACAATGCATAGCAGTAATGTTTGGAGAATGATTAAAAGTAGAAAAGATGTAATCTTCATATTTTTTTGTTTGATAGTTCCTTCAAATCATCCCCTGAAAGACTGTAAAATTGTATAAACTCGAATATCCAAATTCTTGAGATAGTAGTTAGGTTAAAGAATGCGTATAAACTTAATACAAATAACAGAAGGCAGGGTCATAAGTGTTTTCAATGGCATTTGGCACTGTTTCTATTCTGATATATTTTCCAAATTTGCTGTTACCACACTGCTAAAAAATTCAGTTGTTAGCATTGCAGTGTAGAAATTACCATAGAAAGTGAGTTTTCTTATTTCTTTGCTCTTTAGGCACTGCATAGTTAGTAAAGTCCTACTTTTCACTCTTTGACACTTTCCTATGCAGTGGAAAAAAACTAAAGCAGCATTCTGTGCTAGATGAAGAGCGTTTTTAGTGGCTTTCTTTGATTTGTGAGGTGCTTAATGTATGCATACTGTGGGGGGAGATGTAAGACTGTTTGGGGATGTCTTGTTTTTCTCCTGTAATGTTTCTTGTTCTGGATTTCTGTTTTTGGCAGCGGTTGGCTTGATGCGCCTTGTATCTGCCAGTACCATGATTACTGAGGGCCTTGACTCTGTCTCCTCCATCCTTGGATGGAACTTCATGTAGATTTGCTTGATAGAAGAATGGTTCACAAATTAGTTTGAGATCAGTAGCTTTGATTTCTCTATATGTAGTGGAAACAACTCATCCTGTGCAACTGCTCTAGTTTTGGGGGTGCCTTTTTTTTTTTTTTTTGGCCTATGTTTTGTTTTGGCTTGTCTCGGTTTCTGTTTTTTCATTTGGTGCTTGTTTGAGGTTGCTTTTGGCATTGTTGTTGCATATCCTGTTAGCCTAGAACCTGTGGGTCCGAGGGACACATGACCGTGTGCCTTCCAATTGTGGACCATCCTTGCCCTGTGCTGTTTTGTATGCTTGAAAAAATGATTGCTTTGGTAATGTTGGTAAAGTACCACATTTGCAATCATGACAGGGCATAACACAACCAAAATTATTTCCCTGAGAACACTTTTGCTGTATTCATGAATTTGTTCAGAAATAGCCTCAAGTGTATAACATCTTGGGGAAAAACGTACATCTTGTTTCAGGTTTATTTTTTTTTCCACCAGATGGGTGGAGGTTCCCTGCGCCATGAGCACGTGCTGCTGGTGCATCGCCTGCTCCTTGTCTGCTGGGACCTCCAAGCCCCCTTCTGCAGAGCTGTCTCCCAGAAAGCTTGTCCTCCAGCCTCTCCTTGTGCCTGTGGTTGGTTCTTCCCATGGGCAGGGCTCTTCAGTTGGCTGTTTTGAAGCCTGTGAGGTTTTGTTGCCTCCTCCAACCAGCTGGGTTCCTCTGGCTAGGAGCCCACTCATGTAAGATCGGTGCAAAATCTGCCTTTTACCAATTAGCAGAGATCTCCCTTGTTCTCCACAAAGATGGTGGAGAGTGATCTCACAACGATGCTGCAGTGCTCTCAGCACCTAGGATGCAGCCCACCTGGTCCTAATAACAGATCAATAACACTAGCCACTTTTTTTTTTTTTCCTGGGTATTAGAGGGAAATTAAATTATTCTACATTGGGCTTTATTTAATCTCAAAGTACTCAACACATGGTGAAAAGTATTGAATTCTGCCTTTTTAGGAAGTGGGGACAGAGGAATTAGGTAGATCTTTGATTTGGTATGTCAGGTTCTGACCTAAAGTTGTTCTCAGTTGCTGTGAACTTGGCATTCATTTTAGACTTCTGTGGCAAAGTATTCAGTAAGGGTTTTGCAGTTATCATGCAGTCCTCACAGTTACGTTTGCCAGATGCATTTATGCTTTTGGTCCTGTTTAATTTTTATTTATTTGCTTATGGACATATATGGATTTTATCATTTTTAATAGTCTTGGGCACAGTTAATTTTAAGAGTGATGTGTTTTAGCACAGCTCTTCTGTGTTAATTGGTTGTGGCATAGAAATTGGAGTACTGGTAGGAAAACGTTAAATTAGAGAGGAGTGACTGACATAGATGATGAACTTTGCTGAGAAGACATGTTCTTTAGTTTGGCTAAGTCAGTTTTCTTCTCACTATACATGCATGCATATGATTTTCCTTTGTTAAAAAACACAAAGACGTCTATTGCTAATTATTTGCAAATTTTTTTTAGAGTTATAATAACTACCAATTATTTTCAGAAATGCTACCTGACTTTCAGAAAATCTTCATACTTTGTTCACTTTAGGTAATGAAATTATTTGTGGTCCTTAGAAGAAAATAAGTGTAAGTCAGGGCAAAAGTGCATGCGGGTTTAGAATGTGGGATTTTTTTGCTCTTGTGCTTGTGCGCTTTGGGTACTTTATACCTTGTCAAAAGTAATTGAGGAGATGAGATGTTGAATTTCATTGGTAGGAGGCAGTTCAAAAATGTTATGCGTAATTGCCAGTTTCATTGAGGCCTTACTGTAGTTAGTGAGGATAGTGGTGTTCCATGACACGGATATTAAATAGTGCTGTCTGTGCAAAGTGGAGGCTCGCAGACAAAATGCATAAAGAACTGAAATACAAGGAAGAAGGGAGCTGTAGCTACGTAGTAGTAATGCGCAGGAAAACCTCAGTCAGTCACTAGGGAAGCATTACCTTTGCTTGTGTTTAAAAAATGTATATATAAATAGCTATTTCTGGTGTGTTAAACCATCCAAAGAAATGCAAGAATGCAATTATAATTTAATAAAGGCATTAAAAGTATAGCATATTTGTGAAGTAATATTATGCTCTTTTTAAAACGAGCATTCTCGTTTACAAAGCAACACAATAGGAACTGCTTGATCTTTGTGCTGTTGAGAAACAGATGTGTATGTGCCTGCTTGTTTAAGTTCATAGTTCAAAGGTTGCTTGTAGTCTCTGAAATTTAGATTTATTTCCTCAGCACTTTCTGGATTTAAAGCCTTAGTTTTGGTTGGTTCAAATTATCTGGTTTCTTAATAGACTAAAGTTTCAGGAATAGCAGATGGGAGGGTGAACAGAGATTGCTGGTTCACTGTATACATCCAGTTTTGCATTTTGAAGGACCAAACACCTAAAAATAGTGTTTTTAGTACAACTCAGTCCTGGGGAACAAACTCTTAGTTAGGAAGACTGTGTCATAGTTACAGTAACTCTTAATTCTTCATGAAGTTCCACAGAAAATTAAATACCTTTTTTTTTTTTTTTTTTTTGAAGCTTCAGAAGATCTTGCAGTTTTGATCATTGCTGGGGAATTTGTTTTATAGCATCGCCATACCCTCAAATTTGTCTTCACTTTGAGGAAATCTTTATACTTCTGTAGCTATTGTTTACTTTGCACATTAGATTTCTTGGAAAGGTGTGATCTGCCTTTTTTTGCGTGACTTCTTTTAATATTACCCAGAATTGTGAGAAGAAACAGTGGTTATTCCCTGTGTTATCTTTTTTTCCCAAAGTGGTCATTGTCGGCAAATAGTGTTTTGCCTTGGATGCAGTTGTCTTGGTTCAGGAATTGGTCCTTAATAACCTGAGCTTGAATGCAGGGTAACCTGGCGTTGGATCTTTGATTTAACAGCAGAGTTATTGACTGTGTTTTCATTCCTGCTGGCTACAGGCCTCGAGCTTCTTTTGGAAGATGTCCTTCTAGTCATTCAGATTAATTTAGTGTGAATGTTGTCTGATCTGCAAAGAATTTTAGTTAACTAATCAACATTGTATGTACCTGAAATGAAAATACTTCTGGAGATTAATAATGTCATTGGGCTACGTTCAGGATGTAGGGATGTAATAGCCTTTGTTAAGCCAGTTGTTGCATCATTCAGTAGTTAATGATAACCCGGTTTTCCAAGTGAGAACCCATACCTAATGATACTTCTGTTTTATTGAAGTATGTTTATGTTAGGCTTTAAAAATCTGCTTATATTGGTTGTTCTGATAAAGTATAACAGGTCTCTAGAGGCTTTGCATGATGCATGCAGTACTTACCTATGTTTGAGTGTTAAATATGTAGCTAGAAGGTTTAAGCAATTATAATTTCAGGATATGTTTGAAATGGAGGGTGCAAAAAAACCCTAGCAGTTTTTAAAAGCTTGCTATCTGTCAGCATTTGTCTGTCAAGAGTGCAAAAGAGTAGATTTCCATGTAGTGGATACTTCACCCCTCATTTAGGTTGAAAATCAGCAATATTGACAAAATTTACAGGAAAACTAACAACGTAGTTAAGGGTAGGAAGTGAAAAATATACACATCCAATTGTAGTCAAATAAATGCTATTAGTACAATGGTATACTGAATAAAAGCAAAGGTTTTGTCCTTTTAAAGCATTTAAACATAAGTAGTTCTGGCAGATGTCGTTTTTCATACAGAGAATTCTGGTGAGTCTCCTAAGGCTGGGTGACAGATGAAGGCTCTTGATGTTTTGTGGGGGTTTGCTAATTTTCTCTTATTATACAGCAATATTGGGAAAATTAATATATATAGTCAAGCGTTGCATGGTGTGGGTGTGTAAATTAAATTAGACAAACCCTTTGGCTCTGCCCAGCATAAGATCTTTGTTTCCCGGTTTTGCTTAATGTGGCTTTGCAACACGTAGACAAAACACTTGTCTCTTCCAGTGAGAATCTCAGATGGCATTATGCGGATGTGGGGTTATTTTTCCCCAGCAGTCCTTGTTCTGGCATGCTCTCACATGGGCTCGCACCGCCTGTTTAACCTCCTTGTTTGGGATTCTGGTGACATCTTCTGTTTCCAGTCCTGTTATTTTCTGCTCAGGGCCTGAATCCCCAAATACCTGTGCTTACATTTGGCATCTGGGGACTTCTGGAGATTGCTTAGGAGTAATGAAATCCTCACAGTCAGGAGAATCAAATGAGTGTGGTGAGATGAAGTACGTTGACTGACTGGTGGTGGGGCCTAGCAGAAAGAAATCGGCTGGATAAGGTGGCAGATAAGGGGATTAATGAGGAGACTGAAATTGCAGGGGGCTTAGGATGGCCTTTCATGGGGGAAAGAGACTTGCTAAGCAAGCTGCTGGGATATGGAAAGAGAATGAAGCGACTAAGAAAGAAAATAAGAACTGTGTATCAGCTGTACCCATGACTGAGGCCTGCCTTACGGAGCCGGGGACGTGGCCCTGAGGGGAAGGGAAGGGAGCCTTCGACTGACTGCGGGCCCTTCTTTCCTCTCACCTGATTTTCTAGTTTGGCTGACAAGTCTCTGCTGAAAGCAGGGTGGGCGTTTGAGTTGGATGGTTTCAAGTGCATAGGGTTTGTTGGTGGTTCTGTGTTTCTTGGTTTAATTCTAGGAAAAGATGCGTAATAAACTTGGTACTAAGGTTGTAAAAGGCAGTCTCTGCAAGGTCCAGGAAATGCCAGCATCGAGCTTGCGTTTGCAGTTTTTATTCAAACCTCTGATCTATGCATTCTTTTACATCATGTAATTATATACTGCTTGTTTCCACAATATCTCACTTGCCTTGGGAAAGTATGAAAGGTCGTTGAAGCAATCAAGTGCTACTGACAGCTGTGGTAGAAAGACCCATGTGGAAACCACTACTTAGCTTTTCAGAGCAGAGTTCAGGGTGCAGTAAACAAGACCTGGAACTCCTTGCCAAGTGAGAAAAGATCTTTCATAGCTTTGTGTTAAGTGATGGCCCTTCAGTCTGGAATTGGAAGCTGTGGTGGCTTGTGTTTTGTTGTCTCAGAGCACTGGCAAATCTCATGTGAGACTTTTCCCCTGACTTCTATAAATACTGTTTGAGAGATCAGCCCGGTGAGTTGTCGCTGATGTCTGGCCCAAGCTGACTGTTCTTAACAGCTTGTGTCTCCGGGCACTGTTCTGAAGGATGGCATGCTTCTGATGCAGGCTGCAGCTGAAAGCGGCCTGTTGTTCAGAAGATATTAGAGACCTTTAAAATGTTCCCTGGAAAGGAGCTGGGGAGCTTCATTTGTCACTAACTTTGGTGACCAATAACTAATGTCTCCTGGTGAATGCACACGGTATTTTGGGAGCAAGTTTCCGTACAGATTTCCTGGACTGTGGTCCATTGGAAGAAGCAAATACCCTGTAATTATAGCAGCATTCTCCGGGCAGATGCCAAGTTATAGTGCTTCAATATGGTCTCTGTATTCCCCCAGTGAATTAAATTTGTATGCCATACGGCGTCTATTGAACAGTAGTGTCTGAGGCCTGTTGGCACTTCTTTCTCTGAGTAGCCTTCCATGAGCTCAAGTGCTTTGCTGTGCTGCCTCTGTTCTGTTAATACAGTATTTTTCTTTGTGATACAGAAGATGATGTCAAAGTATACATGAGAACATAGAGTTATCCTTAAAATATGTATCAGAGCTATAAAAGCACTTTTACTGTTCTCTCTGCTTATTTCTTTAACGTCCCCATGTGCTAAAGGCATTTCAGGCTCCCTGCCAGAAGAACTCCCCATCTGAAAGGAATACTATTAATGTGCCAGAGAGGGATGGCTGGGTTCTGTAAAAATAAATAAATAAAAATCAGTTTGATGGGGCTTGGTGCATCACAAAGTCCTTCTTGTTTGTCTTTTTTGTTCGTTTCCTTTTCTGCAGCTGACTTGCTTGAGCAAAGGATCCATGTGTCCAGGGAATAGGCTAATAGAGTTTTAAAAGAAATTAGAGGTGCAGCAAACCTGCAGAGAGGAGATTTTTGGGTATGATGGGCCTGAGGGTGGTGTAAGGTACCAGGAGGGCCAGAGGAACTAGTTTGTTCTATAGCTCAGGTGCTGTGGAGAGGGTAACAGCAGCGTGATGCAGGGTATGTGTTTGATGTTCACCTGTTCATTTTAAAGATTGATTCCTTTGCGTTTGTAGGATCTGCAGCTAGAATATGGTCACGGTCCTCCAGGTGGTTACTTCTTGGGTGCAAATAAGTGAGTAAGCAATGGTATTTTCTATCTTATATTCCCTCAAGGCTGTTATAAGATCCCAAATGCATCAGCTGAAACTGATGTAGTATAAGTCAAGCTTGTTCATATCAGTTACAATTCCAAAGTAAGTCTTTGTTTCTACTAATAGTAGTTATAATGATAAAGGATTACAGCTCTGTTCAGTATTTGAGGTTATGTTGATCATAGTGTCTCTGTGGTACTGTGAGCATCCTTTTAAGAGCTGTTATCTCCATCTGCCTGTTAACATGATGATCTGCATGGTAGGTGCCACAGAGCACAATTTTACCCCATCTAGTTAGCTAGTAGTGCTCCTCCTTGAAGTTGCTCTGTGAACCCCTTCTCGTGCTGCAGGGCACTAGGAACATTTGGTTACAGGTGGTTAAAGCAGAACTGACCTGTTTGAAAGTCCTTTAACTTCATAGGTTTAATAATTGTCTTGTTTGTCGTGTGAAATAGTTTTCAGTGTAATCACTCCTTTCCACCTAATTTCTTAATTTCCATTTATGCATGTCAGAATGGCTCATGCTGTGTTTACACAATCTTTTAGATTGGAAAATCTGAATACCATTATTTTTGGAAATCCTGTTGCTTCCTATCCCTGCATTTCACCTGCTGTTCCTCTATGTTTCAAAGATAGAAAAATGAAGTTCAGGTTATTACAAAAATTAAGTCGGGAAGAATGGATTTATTCTAACAGTAGTTTATTCCTCATGTCACTCCAGCTTTTCTTTAATGATGCTGATTTTCTTGTAGTATGGTTTCCTTTTAAGTTGGGTCAAGCTAAAACATCCCTTGATTTGCAGTACAGGGAACAAGGACCACTGCATTTAACAGCAATACATTATTAAATGCAGATGGAAATAAATGCAGATGGAAACGCGTTACTTTGAAAAACACAACTCTGTTTGTATGTATGTGTTTGATCTGTGTTCTGAAAGGCAGCTAAAATAACATGCTTTGGGTTACTTACTGGTAGAATCATGGGAGCATTTGCCTTGGCTTTTGATAATGAAGTTTGTGTGCCACAATTAAACTGTCTTCTTATTCTTATTTAATGCTGAAGGAGTCTCTTAAAATCAGTTGAAGAAGAGCTGCATCAGCGGTAATTCTAATTTTTTTTTTCCCCTCTGTGTTTTGGTCATTTGCACATTGATTTCTTATGTCTGTCTCAAATTGTTCTTGTTTGTCCCTGAACTTGCTGAGAAGGTATGGGATTTGCTTTGTTGTCTGGATTGCAGCTGTGCTTTAAAGAATAAAAATAATGAGAAAAAGCTAAAAGGCAGTAAGAGTCTGTAACAGGGGGAATAGCCCTTAAGCTCAGAATCCTTCACAGTAGCCAAAGTCATTGTATTAAAATTCACTCAGCCATAGTACCTTGTTCATTTTCTTAGGGGACATGTGGCACATTTAGAAGATGATGATGATGCAGATGACGATGCTAAACAGTAAGTCATTTCTTCTTGTAAAATCAATAAATAAGTACAAAACCTGATTATTGAATATGTGAAAATAAAGTTGAACTTAATTCAAGGTGCACTTTTAATGTGGTTTCTAGATTACGTTGCCTTATTGTGCCGATAAACTTGTGGTAAATTAGGGGGGAAAATGTTGTTCCTCACTTGATGCAGTTGCCCCTCTGTCTTCTATTTTCGAACAAAATTTCAGTGAACTTTGAGTCAGCAAGTTGTCTGCCTCCTGTCCTGGTGTCATCTTCAGAAGTGATGGCTGTAGTGAAATAATGCTTATGAAATTACAGAAGTTGTATGTATAACCGTCTTCTCTAGAGGACTGGTTTCATTCTGTCCACATTCTCAGCCAAGAGTTTTTTGGAACAGAGAGAACAAGCTTATGTGACTGCAAAGGCAGTGTCAATAGGCATGTGTTAAAGTAATTATGCTTATATTAAATTCCACTGGTATGAGTATTTTGGGGCCTTTTCAA
>VXAV01002905.1:135756-165824 GCA_013399715.1 Alectura lathami
AACACAGCCAGTATGTGGAAATGTACATTCCTAAATAGATCCAATGTAAAGACAGAAAAAAAGCATGCCATTGAGAGAGATTTCTTGTTTACTTTCCTGTTAATGGATAATTTTGGAAGCTGTTGCTTCATACCAGAAATCTGTAAAGCATGCATCATCTATCACTGGGATATTTACTCTTTCACAGAGAAGCCAATAACTGCTTATTTCCTGGAGTTACTTCACTGCAGTTTCCTTGTAACGAAGGCAGGGTTTGTATCGCTGCAGTGAGCATTAGGGACAACCCTCTTCAAGACGTGTAGGGCTACTGAGCTTACCGTGTCTGGTGTCAGTACATGAAACTTGCTTTGATTAATGATCAACTTCTCAAAACACAAGTATGTTGGCTGTTTGTTGCAGGTGACATTTACAGAAGGAAAATGATTCGTAGTCGGTGTTCAGCAGGCTTTATTCTCTTGCAAATTCCTTGAGAAATTCTTCGTATTTTATTAAGTGTCTAAAGACACGATCATTTACAGAGTTTGTCAACAGTATGAAGCTCCCATGCATTATCTTCGAAGGGAAGAGAGTGATAACACTACTCATCTGTCCTCCTGATTTGGACCAAGCTAAGAACCTGCTTTGCTCATGGCTGCATAGGCCTTGGTGATGGTAAATCCGGCTTTCTCTGCTGCAGAATGAAACAGTTCCCTATAGCTCCATGCTGCCAGCTCCACCCTGATCTTCTCTGAAGATGCTCTGGGTATCTGCACTGCTGCAAGCCAGTTCAACTTGGTTCCTCCATCTGTATTCATCTGTAGATGTTTTTTGTGCACAGCTCTGTGTCTGTGTTCATTTTTGCTTAATGTTTCTTTTTTTCCCCTTTCTAGCTCTGTTTGCAGCTAGTATTATGTACTTCAGTAGTGTTTCAGGGCTCGGACCTTCCTGATTCCTGCTGTCTGGAAGTGCCTGGGCTGATTGCTTGGTCTTGCACAAGTTCTGTCAGAACTTCGACACGGCTTTGGCTCTGGGTGCTGCTGTTGCTGTGTCTTTTCTGTGGATTTTCTTGTTCAGATTAACAAGAAAGAACCTCATAGCTTCCAGAGAGGTTCCAGTTTGTCAGAACCTAAACACAGTCGCAGCTGGTGTTCTGAAAAAGTCCTGAGGATTTCGCTTCTTTCTCACATTTCATTCCCAGCCCTCTTGCCCTACAGTGAGGGCTGTTAGCACAGGTGCCGCAGCCTGGAATCAGGTTCCGCTCTCAGTGTCTTCTTGAGCTCACAGCTCCGCTGCAGTATGTTGGGCTGTCTGCTCAGTCTGATAGCTTTCCCTGGAGCCTGATGAAGATCCAGGGCTCTTGTTTGGTTTATGTTCTGTGAGATGTAGCTGCAGTTGAAGAGCACGTGTGACATCAATCGCTTCTTCCCTCAGATCCAGAACACAAACAGTGAAGCAGCTGTCAGCCTGCCACTCCAAACTGATGCTGCTGTGTGATTCATAGCAGCAGAGAACCCACACGCTTCAGGGAATAATATAAAATTCTCTTTCTTTGTTTAAACATTGTGATTGTTTTGATTTCTTTCACACGTGCAGCAAATGTGGTGATGTTTGAACTTCTGCTTATGGAAGCCGGGAAGGCAGAAGTTCTTGGGGCACTGCCCTGCGTGAGCAGCAGTGACAAAGTGCGCAGAAGCCTTGCTGTTGAAACTGGGGCATGCAGTCCTTTGTGCAGACATCTGTCATACTCATGCAAAAACATTTCCATTTTTAACACGTGGCTGCCCAGTGGCACTGTGATGGCTCTCTGAAATGCAGGGAAGGATATGGAAGGAACTACAAACAGAGCTTGGACTTGCGTAACTGAGGACTTGGTGCCCTGTTCTGAAGAAAAGGCAATTGCCACCATCGCTGTGGCTGAAGGACACATCACAGAGTAACCCATTCTCAGAAGTCCCTTCCAGCTTCTCTAAAATACAAGCAGCTGATGAGATTCTAGAACAGAAACTCCTGAGAAGAATGATGCAAAGAGACAAGTTGTTGAACTACAAACAAGCAAGTAAATATCTTACTGCTTGGATATTCTCCCCAAACCTTGGAATGTAATTAAAANTTTATTTAATGGAAATAATTTTCTGTTCCAGAAGATTAGGAAACAGTACAGTGCAGAAGTTTGTAAAAACATCAAATGTTAGGAAATTAAGAAAAACACAACTTCTTTTCAAAACATAAAGCCAACAGCTTCCTGATGCTTGAGTTTTCTTATTTGCTGATATCCTAAACCTTTTTCCTCTCAACAGAGTAAATCTTAGGCCCGCTGTGCATCTCCGTGCTTTTTCCTGCACAAGTATGTCTGTCCATCTTCGGCAAGTCAGCTCGTGTCACTTGTGCCCTCGAAGGAGCATCTGTGATGCTTGAGTTTTCTGGTAGTATCTGTGGTGTGCGCAGCAGTAAGAGAAGCCTTTGAAGCATTCAAGTACGATGCAGTTGTTCTGATAGAATAGTGCTTTTGACAGGTTAATGGTGTTTATATAAAAGTCTCTTGTGTTGAATTTATGAAACTCTGGATCTTCTTGAACAGTGCAGTGTGAGGTTCAAAGAGCTGTGCTGGACAGCAACCGATCTTGTTTCTTTTCTTTACAGTGCCACTATGAAACCCAAAGTGCCACCTCCTCTACCACCAAAGGTAAGTGGATTTGGTTGCCCAGGTAAAAGGAATGCCATTTGAAATAAATAAATGTAGAAATGCTGAAATGAATGTGCCGACGGTTCTCTCAGTTGAACCGTGACTTGAGGACTAGAATTGAGTTTTAAGTCAAGGGTGCATGTCCAGAGGGACTGACCCCTGTGTTGGTAGCCTGGCAAGTTTGCATTATTCGGTGCCTGAGTGGTGATATTTAGGGGTGCGCCTGGATTAGGTTTTACATGCAACCTCTTGAAGAGTAACTGAATCCTCTCACACTGAAGTTACTTTGATATCAGCAAAATTAAAAAGCAAAATCAAGTCTTTTGGTCAGGTGGCTGTTAGTTTGTTAAGCAAAAACTGCGGGTTTGATTACTCACTGTCCTGCACCAGCAGTAGATGAGAAGGGTTTTACAGGCAGCAGTAGTGCAGCCAGTGTCTAAACCATGATCTCTTTTGTGATTATCCTCCCTATTTGGGATTCCTTACACAAAGCCCTGGCCATGTCATTGACTACTTTTTATTTTCTACTTAGATGTCTGTTTTGGTTACCTGTTATCATGAACAGTGACATTTCTGTATGTTGAATAATTATTTAATGCATAAAATAAATATAATAATGATTTTGAATTTGTTTTTTGTTAATTATAAGATTTTTCTTTATTGCTATCCATTTCCTTCTAGTGTGGATTTTCTTTTTAAACAAGCTTCCATGGCAGAATCCTAGTTTATCCATTTACTTGTGAAAATTACTTTGTGAAAATTTCTCACTGAGAAGCAGCATGCGTGCTTATTATTACTATGTCTTTTCAGCCTAAATCCATCTTTATCCCCCAAGAAACTCATTCTTCTGAGAACGATAATCAAGGGACAATCAAGAGATGCCCAACATCGGAGAGTCCAGCAAAATCTGCGTCTCAGGTTCCACCGAGACCGCCACCGCCGCGGTTACCTCCGCAGAAGTCTAATGCGTTAGGTGAGAGTGACACCGGGAAGTATACAGGTATTTCTTAAATAACCTGAGGCAACTTTATGTCTGCATCTATGCACACATTAAAAGATGCTGTGTTGGTTTTTTGTTGTTGTTGGTTTTTTTTATAGTGGATGCATTAAATGTAAAAAGCACAAAGAAGGCTCACCTAAACCCTCAGGAAGGGCAAATGTGCCTTCCATAAAGCCACTGACACAATTCCTGTTGGTCAGTGGTGGCACAGGCGCTTTTATAAGCGGCATGCTCGTAATGTAGTGCATGAAGATGGTCACAGGGAGCACAAGTTTTCCTGTATGCGAGTTTTTCAGCTTCTGGTCCTGTGTGTCAACTGTTACTGTCATTTGACATCTGTAAATGTGTCAAGAATACAGTTTTGCTTTCAAAGTTTGATTTTTGTATGTAATGGCCTGCCCTGGGCAGTGTAGCATGTAATTGTGCAGATTTACTGTTTGCTCAGGTGGTTCCTTTGATGCTTTTATTAAGGTCTGATGCTTTGAGTGCTGTGCTAGACGGGCTTGTTTGAAGCAAGTTTGCATCTCACTCTGAATTGACATCTTGCTAGCTCTTCCTTGCTGCACCCTGATCACTACAGTTGGTGCGTTATGCGTTTCACTGTAACACTCAAGTTACAAGGGCTGAGAAATGCCTCAAGGCTGTTCATTAAGAATCGATAATTGCATCGTTAGCAATAACCAGGCTGCTCCTTAGATATATTAAATATGTTTTTCCTCATAACCATGGCTGCATCCCTATCTTGGCCCACTCTGGATTTTTTTACACTAATTACAAAAAACATGGGCTGAGATTGCATGTGGCTTTAAAGATGGCTGTATGTGCACGTGTGGGAATATGTATGCTTCAGAAATAAATCACAGTATTGGACAGTGTTCTTGCATTTACACAGTTCTGGAAATTGCACAGCCAACAACTTTGCCCCTTCAAAATTCTGTTTAGGCTAGGCTGCTCTTTGTGTTCTTGTACCTCCAACTCATCCTTGAAATATGTATCTTTTTAGGTAATGGAGTCACTTCTGTACAGTTAAATGGTGAAAGAGAGGGGTCACCGCATCAGCAGAATGAAGCTAGAGACACTAGTTTCTCAAGGAAAGAAAAGAAAGAAATACTGGTAGGTATTTAAGCTTCGAGATGTTGTTTTAATGCTGTCTCAGCTGCTTTAAAGGTGCAAATTTACTTCTTAGAATAGCACTAATATTGGATGGCATCTTGTTTACATGGTTCAAAGCCCATCATTACTGGATCATCTTGTTGTGATACAGTCTTATGCTGAAGTTTGAGTCCATATTTAATAGTCATTAGAAACTAAAATAATCATGGATGTACAGGATCTGCTTGCTTGTATTCTTATGTTTGAGAGATGTGTCATGAGAGCTGCAAGAGCTAGGTAGTGTGCTGTACTGAGCATTAACATTACGCTAACGAGGAAATGAAGGAATATGCTGCCACCTGATGGCTTGCTGGAGAATTCAGCTGATCCTAAAAAGGACCTGCATCAATGCTGCTCCCAAATGATTTCTCCTCCTGTGCCAGTGTAGGCATATGGTGTTTTTGGTGTTCAGGGGGGAAAAAAGATGGAGACTCTAGATTTGGGGGTCCAGATACTTGAGCTGCTTGTCTGCTGGTGTTTGGAGCAGCAGGTTTCAGGGTTTAGTAGCTTCGGCACAGTGTCGTATTTGAGCTGTGTATGCTCCTGTAAAGTCGCATTCATGGAGAAAATGCTGTTTTTACACCATCTGGTACAGCTGTGGCCTGAGGGAAAGGAATAATCCTGCCTGCCTCCCTCTTCTTCCAAGTGCGTTTTTCCGTCAGAGCAGCAAGTGACCTCTAGAGCGGTAGCTCTGGAAGTGGAAGTGGGAATGGGAGATGGAATAGAGTGGGAAGCCTGTTCAGTTTTCCCTGTTGGAGGGGCCCTTTGGTGGCCTCTTCATAGGATGAGCTTGGAAACGCAGTGCTTATGAGAGGAGTGAAGAAGCAGCAGGGCAGAAGCATAGTAAGCATTTTTGTTGTGTTTTAAGGAAGTGCCGGTAATATTCCTGAGCTGCTTTGAGCTTGGCCTTTGAAATTCTGTTTGAAGTTTCCTGCATACCTGTGAAAACACTTCTCTTCAGCAGTGTATTGTTACTAGGAGAAATCGGTATCAGTAGTGAAAAATTAGTTTAGCGATTGAAATATTGAACAGTTGAACCACCGCTGCGGTATTGCTTAAAGCTTGTATTACTGGTATGGCATTCTTTCCAGCATCATCATAACGTGAAAATGTGTAACAGATTATGCAGATGTTCAGAGGAAATACTGGGGAATCGTAGGGATTTCGGTGAAGGAAAATGATGCTAGTAGTTTGTGCTGTGTGGTCCCTAGGGAGTGGTGGTGAGCGAACTTGTACTGAAATACAGAAGTGTAGGTTGGAAAGAAGCTTTGTAGCCTTACCTCGTGCCCCAAATGGGGCTGTAGCCAAAGCTCAGCCCACGTATTTCAGATCTGGTACGTGACAGCAAACACAGCAGCATCCCAGAAGGTACCTAGTGCCTTCCGTGTAGTGTGGTATAGGAATGGGCAACACAACTCCATCTAAAAAATCTACAGGGAGGATTCTGTACCTCATATAGAGACAAGTATTGGCTTTTTATTTGCTCCTAATCGACCTGCCTTTAATAGCAGTATAAAAACTAGTTTTTATTTGTGTTGTTGGTTTTGCTGTATTGTGGGAAGAGAATAAGCATGTCTGTGTATATGTGCACTTGTGAGCATAAAAATAACTTTTTTCCTTTTTATTTTCTAGAAACCGATTAGTAATGGTCTTCCTCCCACACCTAAAGTACATGTGAGTGTTACTCAGTCATACAAATGCATGTTCAAAGCAGAGCGCATTTTCTTACTAAAGCTGAGAAAGCATACTTTCTGCATCGTTGGATTTAAAATTGAAAAACCAAAAATATAAAAGTATCTCTTGGAAATGGTGATCTGTAAGTGTAGTATTTGGAAGGTCACACATGATTTTGTGCAAAGTAAATTTCGAAGGGGTTTGTTTGTTTGTTTGCATCATTAAAATGCAAACGAGAGTTCTGTGACTACAGATGGAAGCTTCCTGACAGCGCTTACTTACTGATCAGCCTTTCCCTGTAGGAGCTGAGGAGCTGATGCCTCTCAGGAATTGCAAATAGCACTGGGTTCTAGCAAATAGCGCTGTGCAGCTGTAGGCTTTGGGACTTCTGAATATAGCATTCACAGATGCCCTAGGGCTGGAAATAACTTGTTACAGTCATTTATGTGCATCTTCATAATCTGAAGCAAACTGGAATTTCATTGTAATGTCCCCATGGACTTGTCACTGTGCTTCCAGCCAGCACTGCTGTCAGAAGAGCTAGCCTCTCCTTCTTCTTGACCATTTTATTTCTGCCCTCACCACTCTCCTCCTTGCATGCTGAAGTGTGCATTCATGTAGTTGTGCTGGGAACCAAATGAGGGATTGATGTGTTTCTGGACTAACCTTTTTGCTATATTACTCCTAAGCCAGATCAGTTTCTCATCTTTTGATAAGAAAATAAAATTTCTGCTGTGTGAGTGCAAATGATATTTTCTGCTTCCTAACCATTTTAGAGGAGCAGGAAAGGTTAAGGCATAAGTCCTGCATGTGTTCCTTAGAACTATCAGCTCTTGCATAAATGCACAGGATTGTTGCAGAGCTCCAGATTCCTGATACATTTAGCATTACTTATTGAGGTCAATCCTGTTTTAACAAACTAAATTCCTAACTAAATGCCTGGTGTAGGTGTGCGTACATGAAATTAGTAGACAATAGCAATTTGGAAGTAATCCTAGCATTAAAAAGAACCCAGTCATCACAGGGAGGGAGAAATGAGATCAATTAGTGACTGGAATGAGAAAAAAGGCAGAAAATGTAGTAGCCCAAAAGGTGAAGTCGTGCTGAACCCTTGCCCCAGACTGCGTGGACAGGCCGTCAGAGAACAACTGTCAGCTGCCGGTGTAACAGAGCTGTAAAGGAGACTAGAGCAACAGGAGAACATCTGAAGCTGATCAGAGTCCTTGGGACTGGACTGCTCTCCGCATGTTCACGCATCTCTGTAGTGTAATTCTGTGCTTCTGCTGGGCCTCGCTGTGGTTAGAAGCTTTCCCCTCCCTTCTTTCCTCATCATTCCCTGTCTTTTATATATAATCAGCTTTTTTCTAACCTTGCTGTTAAGTATTAGAGACTGAATATTACTGAATAAATATTAGAGACGAAATATTAGGCACTTACACTCTCCTGTCTACCTCCTGTCTCCATCAGTTGCGAGTCGTTATGTTGCAGCCTGGTGCTGCCCTCTAAAAGAGCAGGGTGTTCGGGGACTCTGTTTACAGCAGTAGCTGTGCACGGCCGGCTGCGACTCTAAAGACTTGGTTCAAATTTCTTAATAACCTGCTCTGGTGGTGTGTTTTTTCCCGGCTATTTTAGGTGGCTTGCAGCTCAGGGGAGACATGAGATATCCCACCAGTGAGGGGATGCCTTGCCTCCTGAAATTCCTTCCAGCCTTAAATGCCTGCATGGCAGCAGGCGGTTCAAGCTGCCTTGCTTCGACCTTTCATTTTGTGTTTTTGTTCCCCCCTCCCCCCTAGCAACTCAGTTTAATATTTTGTTCTGTTTGATTCTCAGCTGTGTCCTGGGGATCTGTTTGGTATTTAGAGTTGATACCCCTGGGCTCCCTTTGCCCTTCTGAAGTATATGCAGCAGCATCTTGGCTCTGCAGGCTTCCCAGAGACCAGGGCTGAGAAAGGCCAGAGGAAGATGGTTGGTTCCTTCTGATTTCTACCCCTTCCTTCCTTATCAGCCATCTTCATTCTGCGGAGCTCCGCTAGGTCTTAGCAGCGAGCATAGCTCCCCTCCGCTGCGCAGTGTCTCTCTCCAGTGCCTGGAAAAGGGTCAGGGGGAATTGCATAGCTGGTTACGGGAGCAGCAGAAATGATTTTCCATACACAGCCCCAAAAAAACTGTTTTTATTGAAATGCCCCCTTCAGACTCCTTGCTGCCAAGGGATCTGGCACTGTGGATGCTGTCAGTACGTTGAGATCGCTCTGTGTCAGGATCTTCTCATGTTCCTGCCTCATCATCTGTATCTTCTCTCTTACTGGTGTTCGTATGCCTGCAGAAGGGTCATCTCACTGTCTAGAGAGCAGCCAGCTCCCTCCTCGGTACTGAGACTGAGGCAGAAATACGGCAGAGCTGAAGTCTCTCCCCTTTTCTTTGTGCAGTGAGGTCTTTCACATTTTGCTGGTGACATGAATAAATTTGATTTTTATCTTGTGCAAGCAAATCCAGACCAGCTTCTGGTCATCCTGACAGTGATGTGAGAGAGATGTCTGAAGCACAAAGAAGGGTCTAACATAACAGAATAGGATGGGTAATTGTTATGTTCGTGTTCAGGAAGGGAGGGAGGAAGCTGTGGCTTCTGCTTTTCAGCTTTCTGATGTGGATTTACTAATTATTCTTATAACTTTAATTGCTGCATGACTTAGTTTTATTTCATGGTTGTGAGGTATGGCAAGAATAAAATGTCACTGTTGAGAGTAGTTTTTAAAATCACAATATTCAGGAGCGTTTTTCAGATTTCCCACCTTTGTAGCAAGTATGTGCTTCAAAGAGTAATTGAGGAGCTCCTTCACAAATGCTGATTGCGGTATGTTTGCTCAGAATAGGCTTATGGGCTAAGAAAGTACCACTTCAAAAAACAAACAAAAACCAGCTCCATTTGCCAGAATGTTGTCTGGCTGAGATTATTTCCACAAGTGAATCTACTCTTAACTTGTTATTACTTTTGAGTCAAAGTAATTCTGTTGGAAATGTCATATTGATTTATTTTTACTTCTACAGATGGGAGCTTGCTTTTCAAAGGTTTTCAATGGCTGTCCATTAAAAATTCATTGTGCAACATCATGGATAAATCCGGATACAAGAGGTAGTGTGTTACTTCTGTTCTACCTATTTTGTCCTCTTCTAGGATATTAGGAGTGTTTAGATGAGCAAGACTATTCCTCTAAAATATCTTTATGTAAGCAGAAGTTCTTCTTTAATTATACCTCTGTTGTCTCAAGTACAGTGTGGTTTTTTAAAATTATATTAATGCATGTGGGGCACAGTTTTCAGCTTTAATTAAAAAAGAATAAATTGCATGTTAAAGGTAAGGCTGTAAGTAAGAAAATACTTCGTGGATTTTTTTGGTTTTTTTTTTGAAACTGAAGTTATGAAAGTCAGTCTTTGCAGTTGACGTTTTCTCGACATGAGGTGTCTGTCTTTGGCTGTCCAAACGCAAACAAGGCTGTTGATTAACCTGTTGCTAATTGCAATTGAAGTTAATTGTGTACTGTAAAGTACTGAGGAAACCTTCCAGTCAATTCTGCTGTTGGTAGACTCCAAAGAATGGCCATGGATGTGTCACAAAATACATGGAAACGTTTAAGTAGGATAACTATATATGTGGATCCTTGCTTGTAGTTGTATCACTGCTGTTCTTCTTCCAAGTTAGTCACAAAAAAGAACCTTTTCGTAAAGGCTTAAAACAACTTAATCCATGTATGTAAGCTTCCTTGGTGAGATTAATTTTCTGTGCTTTTCTGCTTCCAAACAGCTAACTATTAGATTGGCTGCTTTCCATGCGTTTCAGGCTATTTTTAGTAAAGATTTGGTCAAGAGCTTCGTACTGCTATTTAAAACAATGCCAACACTTAAGTCAGTATTGCTGGCTTTTTTGTTTGTTTGTGTTTGCAGATCAATACTTGATATTTGGTGCAGAAGAAGGTATTTACACACTGAACCTCAATGAACTTCATGAAACATCAATGGAGCAGGTATGTGTGCTTTGATACTTCTGAAAAATTAAATAAAAAATACATCTTTGACACTTCTTAGCCTTTCATATTAACGTGGGCTAAAGTTTCCAGAAATCATCTTTACTGTAGTTGCATAGGCACTTGCTGCACTGAGATTTACCTTACGTGCTTACTATTGAGGATATGTTTTGGCCATGTATCATGTGTTTTAAGGTTGAACCATATTTAAGCAGAGGTCTGCGTGTATTAACGTGTTGAACTTCTTCATCCTGCATTATCTGGAGTTAAATGATTTGTTCAGTAGTATGGAATTTCCCTGATACGTTTTGGGTGAAAGTTTCTATTTCCTTTAAAGTCGTGTTACAGGATAGGGTATTTAAAAGAAACACTGTTTCAGCTACAAGGAAATGAAGAGATCCTTTATACCTAGATTCCATTCTTCCTGCCTTTAAAAGCACCTTACTTAGGAGACTCGGCTTACTGAATCCCAGTTTTAAAACTCTGTCTTTGCAGAGTCTCATAAGTAGTAAATGTTTTTTTTTGAGGGGATAGTGGGGAGGGGGAAATGCCAATCGCAGGATTTTCTGTATGGTGACTTCTCCATCTCCTTTGTTAATCTCTAAGAGACTCGTTTTCTTTCCTGCCTTTTCCCTAACTTAGGGGGCTATGCATCTGCCATGTAGGTGGAGGAATGTGCAAGGACAGCTTCACGCTGTAAGCTGGAGGTGCTGGTGTTTGTTCACCTTCCAGGGTCCAGACTTTGTAGAGATGTCTGTGTGGGAAGAAGGCCTAGGTAGCTTGCACTGAGCAACATGTGACCCATAATCATCCTGGTGCTTGAGTTAACTTAGCTCAGGTAACTCACTGCTGCTCTGCAGTTGTGAAACATGCCCTGAGAAATATCACTGCCACAGTAATTCCTGCAGGCCAAACAGACCAACACAAGTTTTTGAAAAATGGCAAGGAAAACAGATGCAATGGAATTCATGCTCTGCTATCCATCCCTGTTCTCTTTAAATGCCGTGTTCTGTGGTGCGTTGTCAAATGAGGTTTGAGGGAGCATTTTAATAAGCACTTGGAGACGCAAAGAGGCGCTGGTCAGAACAGCCAGCCGTGTGCAGCTGGGGGAGCACGTGACAGCTCCGGCAGCCTGCGTGTTTGAAGTACTGCTGTTTCTTCTCTAACCCTCACATCCAACCCACCTGACTCTCAATACGCTTATGCAGCCACAGAAGATTGATCAAATACGCAAACTAAACTTGGATGCAGCCAAGCTGTTAGATTATTACTGTGGGTTTTTTGTAGTGTGTTTAGGTTATGAGAAGTCTTTAGGAGAAGAGCACCCTCCGTGCTACTGATTTATTGCGTCATTGCAATAAATAACAGTTGAATTCTGTTTCACTTTGTTATTTACTCTCTAGGTCTGATACAACTGACTGTAAAAGCACAAGTATTATTCTTGGTTATTTTCCACTTCGTTTCACTCTACTCATGGACAAAGCAGAAATAATCCATGATTCTAGAAGTTAGCAGAGCTTCAAGATCTCACTGTCCTGCAGAAAAACCTTTCATCTGAACTATAGATCTCTTCAAATCTTTATAATACACCAGCAGTGACAGATTTCTTTGGTTTTTTTAAAAGAGTAAAGGTTTTTCTAAAGAGTAAAGGAAGTGTCCTGCGGGGCGCTCTGGCCCTGTAGTTTGTTTCCAATAGTGGCAGTACAAAATGCTCGTGAGCTTTGCCGCAGTCCAGTGTATTCCCATCAGACCCCTGTAGAGCTGAATTTGGCTTTTTGGAGGGTACATCCCTGCCTGTGCCCATCTGTGGGGCTGTTGGACACGAGTATGTCCAGTCCCTTGTTTACGCTGTTGGTACTGTCCATTTCCATGAGCACTTGTGGCAACAAGCTCCGGAAGTTCTGTGAGAGGAGAGAGAGAGAGAGAGAGAGAGAAAAAGTCTTTAAAAATCTTTTTCTTAAAGGATGTTTTGATAGTTTCTGCCTTTTCTTTCTAGTAGTTGTCTACTAGTTTGACAAATAACAATTCTGCCTTGGCCATTTGTTGCATTCCTTGATCACTGGAGTGAAATGCTTAATCACATGCAGATGAAGAGTCGTTTCAAGTGCCAGTTTTCATTGTTTCAATACATTGGGAATGCTGCAGGCTTTAGAGTGGCTTTAGTTTATTGACCATGCTCTGTTACTGAAGCTGATGTTGTTGAGTGTTTCTCCTTTGAAGGAGGAAGGCTGAAGGCTGGTGCTTTATTACAGTTTTTGAAGAACAATGGATTGATCTTCATAGTGACACTTTGCAGGCTGATTATAGCGTTGTGCAGACGTGGGTATGAAATGTTCCGATTGTCGAAATGTTAACGTGTATGTTAAAACAGTGTGCGTGCCTGAGGTTTACTCTGACTTAACTCTGGAATGCAGGTAAATATTAAATAGCTTAAGCTAGTTTCTGCTACAAAAAGGAAGTCGATCCTAGCTTTGTCCTGTTGTCTATACAGATGTTAATTGATCAGCTTAATGTGCTCACATTTTGTGTATCCTGAACTGAAAGCCTGGTTTTTCTTCCCTTTATCAGCTGTTTCCTCGAAGGTGTACGTGGTTATATGTCATGAACAATTGCTTGTTATCAATATCTGGTAAGTTGCTCTGCCATCGTTGGTAGTGCTGGTATACTTTTGTTTTCATATTTGAAGTGTTTTTTCCTAATTTCCAGGTAAAGCTTCTCAGCTGTATTCCCACAATCTGCCAGGACTCTTTGATTATGCAAGGCAAATGCAGAGGTTGCCTGTTGCTATTCCAGCACATAAACTCCCTGACCGAATACTTCCCAGGTAAGTACACCTCATCAGATAATATCAGAGCATCTTGATTCTAAGAATTCAGGAGATGCTTGTGGAAGTCTGGGAATCCTAAATAATTTGGAGCTCTAAGTAATTCCTGTAAGTTATTTGTATGGGCATTAATCAGTGTAAACCCCTAAATCTGCATGAATCAAGATGTTGAGTATCCTCTTACTAGAGAAGGGGTTTAGATGCGTTTCACCTTGTTGTCATGGAGCCTCTTGTTTCTGGGTATAGCTCTTCTCGGGTATAGTCTAGTATGGCAAGTCATTATTGTACTTAAAATTTCGGGTTGGTATTGCACCTGTGATATTTCAGGCAAGTAAAAATAGTGGTCTTACATTAGTTATTTGCTTGAGCTCTGGGCATCCTATCAAAAGGAAAAAAAAAAATAGTTGCTCTTAAATGAATATCCACAATTTGTCATGGCTTTCTTTTTCTTTGAAAAGAAAAAAAAAAAAAAAAAGGAGGGAAGCATCAGGGGGAGATGGTCAAGATGAATAGAACTGGAACATAGATTTGATTCTCATCATTGCCAAGTCATCACTTGCAGGCCAGGGTGGAAGGTGTTACAAGGACATTTCAGTCCCCAGCTGCTTACAGTGCATTATGCATGCAGTCCCTCCAGCTTTATTTACTAGCGAGGGCATGCAAAATCCCAGAGACTGGATGCAGTGCTGGCTGCCAGACAAGCCTTGGGAGCCCGTTCAGATCCAAGAGGAGGAGATCGTAGCACAAACCTCATTTGCAGAGGAACTTTTGAAGGGCACAGTGAATCACTGGATTTTCTCATGTAACAGGCTCTCATGTTAGGAAATTGTATCACAGCAGACCGCTTCTCAATTACCTTCGGTGCTGCTATCAGCCTGTTAGCATTTAATTCTCAGATTCAGAAAGGGCTTCTTGTTCAGTCATCTGCAAGCATAGTGGTGCAACACTTAGCTAAAAGTTGTGCTCTTCCTAGAGGCTAAATTCTTATTACCTAACAGATAATTTGTGTTTTGAAATGCTGTCTTCTATGTGTCTGCACTACAGTTCTGCTCCTTTGTCTTCCAAACTAACTTTGTCTGGGTGGCTTTGGCTTGCGGATTGTATCAGCAGTGAACTGATAACTGATAGTTAGTACGTGGGTCATGTAAGGAAAAAATCCAGACTGTTTTCAGCCTGGGATGACACCTCACCTAAGCTCCAGAAGGCTCGGAAAATTTCCTGTCCAGTCCTGTCGCATCCCAAGAAAAATGCAGCACAACCTGAATGTGCGAGTGCCGGGCTAGTCATTCCAAGGCAGGACAGGTTCATTGAGCTAATCCATTTTGCTGCTTTGTCCTCCAGCCGTAAGGCGTCAGGGTAGTAACATTAGCCAGGCAGACTACCAGAACTACATTTGACATATGTAGAAGAGCGTAATTTTTTTTTCCTACCAGACCACAAGGTGTGTTCTGCAGCAAGTGCCTAGATACTATGGTGATGAGCACTACATGAATAATGTAGATAAACAGAAAGCAAAGTTTTATTTTGCCTTGCATTTTCTCTACAGAAAATGCAGAGCCATTATGTAAGGTTCAGCATGATCACCTGCCACATGGTGTAAGCTCAGTGTGTGATGGTTGGTACGCAAGCATTCAGGAGGAGAAAATAAGTCTGTGGTATGTCTCCTGCCCAGCTTATTTCTTGTGAGTGTCCTTCAGTAGGTCCCTTCAAGCCTTTCTTGACTTCTCCCAGCCTAAACTGGACAAATCTTCACAGCAACAGCTTTCTGAAAAGCAAATTCAGTTACTTCAGTTGGTTGATAATTCTGTGCTTATCTTATAGGAAGTTTGCGGTGTCTACAAAAATTCCCGACACTAAATGGTGTCAGAAGTGTTGCGTTGGTAAGTAAAGATCTGCGGAATAAATTCCAGTAAACATTACAAGTGGTAGTGCTATTAAGGTTTGTGTCAGTTTTCTGAGAAGAGGCTTTTCTGTAATTGTTGTGAAACAGTGCATCTGCAGACAGTGAACTCATTCACGTTAGTCCTTTGCATTTAGGCAGTGAAAACTTCCCCATTTCTCTCTTCGTTTTTAAAGATACAGACGATTCTCAAGAAAATGCAGAGAAGCAGAATGCATGTCAAATTTAAAGCAGCCCTCAGGAAGAACCTAATCTCCATGGATGGAGTGACTTAAAGTTGTTACCATCAGGTTAAGTAGCCTGACTTCCTAGCAGAAGTTCCGATTATTAATACCGGTTGATTTAAAAAATATATTTTTGATTTTTTTTTTTGAGGACAGTCCCTGAAGCCTTTTTAGTATCGTCAGAGTGCCAACTGCTTAAGACTTAAAGATGCAGCCTGTTAACAAGTGTTTTAAAAGGGGGAGAAGTAACTGTGAGTGATCTTTTGGAGCCGAGTTCCTGGTGTTCTGTAACCAAACCTTTGGTATAAGGAGTTATACAGGAGATTCTCAGTGGTAGTTGAGCATCCGTCACTTACCCTGATGAACACCTCCACAATACTGCTAAAATCTTCTTAACGTTTGTGCCCAGTTCACCTGTTAAAACTTGACTTCTTCTGGAACAGAAATCCTCTGGGGTGTGGCAGGGTGTGGACGATGTGTACTGCGCACATCCAGGCCTTGCCTGAGCTGGGGCGTCCAGCCCGTCTGTGAGCATGGATGGAAGCTGAGGGGAAAGCTCCCAGCCTCCTCCTCCTCTGTGCTGTGGATGTCATCTGGGGGTGGAGTGGCAAGTACAAACGTTGGCCTTCTGACATGAAATTTAACTCAGAGTCCATTTGTTCAGGACAGGAGAGACACAGTGGTGTATGCTCCTCTGTAGTCTTAGGGGTTTCTGCACTAAGAGGCACAGAAGTGACGAGAGTGCCGTGGGACGAGGCATCGTGAGGGGGAGTTTGTTGTTGTGGCATTCAGAAATAGATCAGCCTCGTGAGCCTGGAGTGCTGGAAACTGGTGGCAGCAAGGGCAGCTGCGAAAGGCAGATCTAAGGGGAGAGGTGACAGATCCCCACCTCCTGCCCTGCTGTCTACACGCAGCCTGGGTCTAGGATCCCTTTGGCCTGGGGAAAGCAGCAGTGCCGTAGGGGGCAGAACAGAATCAGAAGTTCTGGTGGTCTTCCCCCAGCTTACAGGTGTTGGTCACTGCATGTTCTGAGGTTTCTCCTGCTGAGGTCAGCCTTACTGAGGGTAAAACCCTCAGTGCTATTTGCTGCGTTTGCAGGCGGCTTGACTGGTGGTGAATGAGAACCTGAACTGATGGCACTGAGCTTTGGTGGAACACGTGCCAGTGGGTTGCTAGTGGGTTTTCCTGGCAGTGGGGCAGCATGAACGTTTGTCATTTATGTAGATGGTTCTGGGCTAGGGGCTCGCTAATTGATCTTTGTTGTTAATTACCCGATGGCTCATGGCTTGCTGCAGTTTAGGATCTGATCTTTAGCTGCGGTTGAACAAGGTGCAAAGTAGTACTTGTTCTTAAACTATGGCAGCATATCCATTAAGGAGTGAAATATTGTCATTACTGTAGAATTGAAGTTGAAAATTTCAGATTTTGCACTGCCCAATTTTACAACTTTGTCCTCTTTCCATTTTTCAGTTGAGCTCTGATAAAAATGGAAAAAGAGCAGTTGAGTGGAAACTGAAGGTTGCTTTAAAACTGGATTTCATGTTGGTCTAGAAGTGCTCATCAGAAATAGAGTGCTTGGACATCAGACTTGCCATTATGGTGCTTGAAAGGCAGCTGAGCAGTTCTCAGGCAACAGTGACTGCTGGATAACTGTCCATGTCTCATGGACAAAGCCACTCCTTAACAGCTTCTCATGAGAATTTGGAGATTGTTTAGGCAAATCAGTGTGGTGGAGCAAGATCCTTGAAGTGTGCATGCGTACACAATTATTATTACTAATATTACTGTTATTACTATTATTACTTTGGCCTGTCTAAAAAAAAGTAAATCCAGTTCAAGAACCAGCGCCAAGCTTTGAGTTGAAGCTTTGGGTCAAACATGCCACAGCTCTCTTGTGAGAGCTGTGTTTTTTATGGCTTACTTGGCACCACCTGCTAGCTGTTACGCCCAGCGGAAAGGCAGCCCCTGCTCCAGCACGCTCGCTGCCGCCATTTCCAAAGTATGGGTGTCAATTTTTTTCAGCGGCTTCTTTATATAAGAGGTTAGAGTGGGATGGGAGGGGCTATTTTCCAGAAATATACGGACTGTTATTTAGTTGAAAATTGTTTATGACCTGTATTTGCTCAGTATGCTAATGTACGCTGGCTCTTCTTTTCTGACAGTGAGGAATCCCTACACAGGCCACAAGTACCTTTGTGGAGCACTACAGTCTAGCATTGTTTTGTTAGAATGGGTTGAACCGATGCAAAAATTCATGTTAATCAAGGTAATGTGGCAGTAAGACGAAATACCGTGATATTTGGTTCTGTTAAGAATAAATATTAGTTGCTTCTTGTGTTATTAAATAGCAGTAAGTAAATAATTTAGTTATACCAGGCTTAGGCTCTTCCCTTGGTTTCTGTTAGGTTATGTTGAAGCTAGCTACTCAAATGTCTGTAATATGTATTTACTGTCTCAAAACATCCATAGGAATGGATTGGGTTTTTTTGTAGGGCACTTCAGTTGAAGAGCAAAGCTCTCCTCTGCATGAGCATTGCCTTTTAGGTGCACATTAAAAGAAATCTCTGGCCTCCAGCCTGGGGCAGATAACGTGGGTTAGAGTGGGCTTGCTCCCATACTAGAGAGAAGGTAGCCACTTGTTTGGTGCTTTGTGACACTGTAGGTGCCCAGAAATGCTTGTTTCCTCCCCATCTGACGCCACAAGAAGAGATGAAGCCAAGGCAGGCACATGTTTTTGGGGAGGCAGCTGCTGCTATGACTTGATCAGCCTGGGAAGCAATGGCTCACAGAGACTCCATGGCCAGGGAGAGCAGTCCCGGGTACAGCTCTCTTGTTCTCTGGGGGCAGCTGCACAGAACACACGTGGTGAAAGGCATCCCATCTATGTTAACTAAATCAGAAGATTAGAAAGTCCTCATGCTGAACTCAGGCTTTCTGTATCAGTTACTGCTAGCTGAAGAAGCAAGTCTTAAAAAATCCATGGGATAAAACCTACCATACAGTTTGAACAGCTAATAGCAACTCTGACTAAACTTGTTTCTCTTCTAATATGTATTTTTGTTTCCTAATCTAGCACATAGATTTTCCTGTACCTTGTCCACTGAGATTGTTTGAAATGTTGGTAGTCCCTGAGCAGGAATTCCCTTTAGTGTGTGTTGGTGTCAGTAGAGGAAGAGACTTCAACCAGGTGGTCAAGTTTGAGACTGTCAACCCAAATTCTACCTCTTCGTGGTTTACAGAAACAGGTTTGTGCATGCTGTTGTGATTGCTTTCAGAAGTACTCCTTGCTCTTCTATTATACTTGAAGTACTAGAAATGCCATTAGATTTGACAAAACCAATGCTAAATTATTTAAGTTAAGTGATCATTGTTAGTTCTTTGTTTCAAGGGGTGTCTGAACCTGCTTGCATATGCACCCTGTTTTTCCTTTCTTTTTAAAAAATGTTTCTCCAGTGGAACTGATTGGACTTTTGTTACACTCAGCATCTCAAGGATGGAGTCGTGGTTTGTTGCCTTTCCATAAAGAAGGCTGTACCTGACTGTTACCCACTGTGCAGTTAGGTGCTTTACCCTGGCACTGGGACTTCTGTTTACTTAGTAGACTTTAATAGAATTACACTCTGAGCAACTTCTTTCAAAATCTCTGTAGGTGTGGTTTGGCTCTATTACAGAAAGCCGGTATGCTTAGCAATGGTGGTGTTGGTCTCCTGCTGAGAAGGAGCATATTTCTTTCCTTTTCCATGTTTATGGAATAAGAATTAGGACCGCTGATAGCAGGAATCCAAGCACCCGTCCATCCCTAGTCTGGGTGCTGTAGGAGTGAGGAGGCCACGCCATCTGAGTAGCAGTAGAAACTCTTGAAAAGGAAGTGTGCTAAGAATAATTTTTCTAGAATCTGCCAGGATCTCTCTAAACTTAGGTACAGTGGCGAGCTGACTCCAGTCATAGCTTGCAGGTGTAGAAGCAGTACATAACTTGGGTATTACCAGGCAAAGAGTCTTCCTTGATCCGTGGTGAATTTGTATATGCCAGCACAGGACAACACGCGTGGATGAATCGGGCTAATCGTATCCTGTGGAATTCACTAACGGGTAGCTTCCCCTGGAAAAATGCCTACTGATTTTCTTGCTGCCGAAAAGGATGTGTCAGCCTTTGACAGGCTTAAAGAATTGTTACAGGAAACAAAAGTGATCAGTGGATGGCCAATTAATGCACTCACTACTTCAAGTTGGTGCATTTCGTGTCCAAGCTCATACATCTATTTACGTAACTGTCTCTTCAGCACAGTCAATAAAAGCACACGGAAGAGAAGTTCTTTGAACCATAATGTCTTGTCATTCTCCTTCCAATATTGTCTGTGTCAACATATAAATACAAAAATAGTAATCCCTTCCCAGTTCTGTTTTTTTTTTTCTCATGGATAATTTAACACTGCACTGTCCTTTCCAAAAACACTTCTTCAGCCTCCCTGAATCATCTGTGTGTTCTCTTACTGTGTCTGTTACTCTCCCCTTTGTTTAACATTAATTTAAACCCTCACACTGTATTGGTTTCTTCCTGTCTTCTGCTGGCAGGAGGGCAGTGATGTGATCAAACAGATTTTTGTGGGTTTTTAAATGAGGAGAGTGTTTACTACCTTGTCGCGAATAGTTTTGTTTGACACTTGACATTAGTTTGTAAATGTCTGATAAAGACATTTAAAAAATCAATCAATCAATCAATCAGCTGGCATAGACTTCATTGCAGGGGCTTGCTTTCTCCCCTTCCCCTCCCTCTCCTGTAAGCTTCAGCCAGTGCAGCGCCTGTTTCCACACCACGTGATGTGGACACAGACGTCCATCCTCCAGTCTTTCTGTTGCATGCTTCCACCGTGGCTATATCCAACCACTCTGGTTAAGATTACGCATTGGGAATTGGTTAGGGTCGTTCATGGATACCTTCCAGGACACCAAACAGCAGAAAAAAAAAGCTGGAGAGGCCATCTCAAGGAGCGCACTTCTGCCATCATCCTTGAGGAAGTCTTGGTTTCTCGACAGGACCGTGGATTTTATTAAATATTTTAGATAACATGCTCTAATTTCTCATCTCTAACAGATTTAATGAGTTTCTCTTTTCTGTATAAAAGAATGCCTACAGAAGCACTGGCCTCAACGCTGAGTTAGTAAAAGTTGTCTTTCGTTTCACCCTAACGTGCTAATCAGACAGCCCGAGCTATGCTTCTCTCTCGAGTTGACATGTCCACTGATCACTTGTGGGTCAGGTCCCCCTGTGTGCTGTGATGGAGACTGCTGCAGCTGTAACTCCAAAGAAGGGAGGGTAACCCTTCTTTGAAAAGTTTGGAGGGGGAAATAATGCCCCGTTTTTAATACCGGGGGATGGCAAACCTAAAAATAGCAGCAAGAATTAAGTTCTAATTTAAAAGTCCCTAGCAAGACTTAGAAATAAAGGCAGAATAAAAAATGGACTGGAACAGCATTTGGGTTTAGTGTGGACAGTCTCAGATGTATGCATTTTTTGCAACAGCAATATTAAAGAGGACCAACAGAATAAAAGGAGAACAATGTACACGTGAGTTTGCTTTTGTGACATGGCTCAGAAAAGGCTGGATTAAGTCCATACTTTAATATTACAGCTTCAGTTTTCCCGTCACAGTCAACAAGTTGGATAAGTGGACATGGCTTTCTAAGAGAAGAGAAATGTCACTGGTAAGCTGATTATTTTAAGTAGATAAAAACACACTAACCCACTGAATTGTCTCAGTCTCTAGAACTTCCATTTCAAATGTCAATGGTAGTTTATTTTCTGAACTAACGCTGTCGTTTTTTTTGTAGACACTACAGAGACGAATGTTGTGCATGTAACACAGCTGGAGAGAGATACCATTTTGGTGTGCTTGGATTGTAAGTTTTATATCAAATACATACACGTGCGTGTACGTGCTTACTGTATGTCTTCACGTTAGGCCATGTTGGAGATTAACTGTTGGTTGGTGTGTCGTCTTTGTCGTCTAGGCTGCATAAAAATAGTGAATCTGCAAGGCAGGCTGAAATCCAGCCGCAAGCTGTCGTCAGAGCTCACCTTTGACTTCCAGATTGAATCAATAGGTAAGCTGGGTTTCACTGTTAAGGCTGAACGTTTGATTTGCTTATATACTCTTACGGTGCAGAATTAGAGGTGCTAACTATCAAGTTTTTTGGCATACGTTGAAGCTGCTCGCTGGTGGTGGTACCTCTGGATGTGCGAGTGAGCTGCTGATGTCCTGTTCTGGCCTGACAGGTGTCCCTGGAGAGCTCTGCTCTATTTCCTGCATCCCTGCCCTGATATTTGTCTGCAAGTATTAGACCTGGAAGGGATTGCCTGTTTTGAGGACGGGACTGTTTTTAAGACTAAAGGCTGGGCAAAAAGGTGTTTTCCTAGTTGAATGGGAATACTTTTAAACCCTGCTCTTTAAGTAAGTGCAGCTACTGTAGAGGCAGGTCCAGCGATTCCTGTGAGATGTTTTGCAGTCTGTAAACATGATACAAGGAAACGCGTATGTACAAATTGCAGAACGGCAGCCGTATGCTTTTGGCCTTAACAGAAAGAGTCGATGCTGTGCTTGAGAACTGATTCCAGTGCTCTTTGTTACCAGTCTGTCTGCAGGACAGCGTGTTGGCGTTCTGGAAGCACGGAATGCAGGGAAGGAGTTTTAGATCAAATGAGGTGAGTGCTGCATTTTGCTTCAAATTCTAGTTCCTGATGCAAGTCCAGCATAAACGCGTAATGCTGTGGGCTGAAAAAGAGTAAAACATTTCAGTGACTTCCTAGGTTAGCCCTGGAAGCTGGAGTCGCATTCAAAATGTGTCTCATGCCATCACAAGTATCCAGCCCTAATTCTTGGCTACATTAATTTTCTTCAGCTTAAATTACTTCAAAGACCAGGGTCAGTAGCCCCTTAGCCTCTCGCAGGTAGATGCCAGAATTTGGGCTTTGCCAGTGGTTGCATGCTCCAGTGTTGAGCTGTAGCTTTTTGTCAGTGTTTAGACAAGCTTTGTCTAGAGTTTTGTTTTTTTTTTTGTCTCCTCCATGTTTACTTGATTTAGGAGTCCTTTGAAGGTTTTAGTGCCCACTTTCACAAGAATTGTCTTCCATCTTGAGAAAAATGTCAGCTTGACCTAAAGATTGTTTTCTAAAATTTCTGTGCAGTCAGAGCCACTGTAACAATATCTTCAAAAGTTGCACCAAACTGTTGTAAATACCTTTTTTTTTTTTTGATGAGTCTTTTAATTTGGTTATTAAAGAATGCTTACAGACTTCACCAGCTGTTTCATCAGTGCCACATTTGCTAAGAGATCGAGCTCATTATGACTAGTTGTATTTTAAGGTACATGCACAGTCACACCA
The DNA here is from genome assembly GCA_013399715.1 of Alectura lathami. NCBI lineage: Eukaryota > Metazoa > Chordata > Aves > Galliformes > Megapodiidae > Alectura > Alectura lathami. The sequence continues at coordinate 158,595 of VXAV01002905.1, forward strand.
TGCCAAGTTTAGATATTCCACGTTGTTACACAACTCCGTTTATTTGCATAAAGCTGCAGCTGACCTAATCTGTGCTGACAGTAATCCTTCTCTTTGTGGGAAGTTGGACCAGAGACCAGAGTCAGGCTGCTTTGTATTTCCAAATTTACAAGTGCTGTTTGCGGCGTTTGTGCATGCTTGTCTTTTCCCAAGAACTCATCATGGTAAGCAAGCTGCAGCTCCCCTGCTGTTAGCACAGACCCTGGGGAGGAGATGACGCTGCTAGGCTCTTCTCCAACACCAGGCCGCTGCCAGCGGCGTTCCGCAAAGCTCAGCATGTTACTCCACCCGTTGGCACTCAGCAGCCCTGATCCAGTTGGGAGAGGACGTGCCCCAGAGTGCTGCAGCACAAATGGATGCTTTATGTGGTTAATGTAAAGCATAAGGAACGCTGTCGTTTTGGTTTGTTATTGTCAAGCCAAAGCCAGCACCTAAATGAAGAGCAGAAGGCGGAGCTGAGCGATTGTCAGACAGAAAGCCACCCCAAACTTTATTTCTTTCTGTAGCGCATACCGAGGGTGAGCCCTCAGGCCTTTTAAAATTCCTTATCTCTCCTGGCCGTCCTAGGAGCCACAGCTATCAAGAATAAAATAAACCCCTTTTCATCAGGAATGTGAAAAGCCTGCGTTGCTGGACTTGGATCCTGACCACATTTGTTCCTCTGTGGGACCTGAGTTTGCCGGGTCCATACGCTCCGTGGTGTATATGGAGTGTGTAGGAAGCTCTCACAGCTGACAAAAACCTGACCAGCCTAAATGTGGCAGCTGTGACTTTGAAGGCGTCACTGATTCAGATTCTCTAGTCTCGTACTGGCTGGTCTCATTAGAGATGGTTTCACCTACTTGGGAGGATATTTCACCTTCCACAGCTGCGACCTTCCACAGTGAACAGCAGGGAACTGTGTGTATTCCCAGACGAGACTCTCAGAATTTGGGCCAGGGCGTAGACTAGGCCCCGCAGCAAGCAGGTGGTAAGCTTCTTAGAGTGGGAGTCTTCATTGTTGTGACTTAAAATTATTTTCTAAGTTCTCTGTGCCAGAAGTGAATTCACCAAGTCAGCTAATGCTGCTAGGATCCAGGAAGGAGAGAAAAATCTCTTCTGTCCTTGAAAATGTGAAATGCAACTGTGTAGAAGAGGGCATTTGTAAGCACTGCTTCCCTCTCAGTGTGACGTGGGATCCATTGGGGTGTGCAGCGAGTTTTGGTTGACAGGATTGATTGATGTGCTGCTTTCTTTGGTGCTTCAGCGTTCATTCATACGAGTGCAGTTCACCGACAGTGTGCAGAGCTGTACGGCACTAGTGTGAAATGTCAGAATAGCATGCTTCCTTTACACCACGGCCACAGAGTTGATTGCTTCCCTTTTAAAGCTTTCAGACGAACTTGCTACATCGTTGTGATTCAGAATTTCAGCAAACTGCATAGGTATGGTGTGCGACTTGCCTGAAGCATTTCAGGTATCAGCTCTAGAGTGCGACGCATTATGCCCTGCAGGCACCTATCTCAGTCATGGCTGTAAGGAGAATTGCACCAGTGGCTCAGATGCAAAAACAAACAACCAAACAACCAAACAAAAACCCACCAACTTTTAGATTACACTTGAGTGACAGTTGCATGGAACTCTAGCTACCTTCAGTGAGCAGTAAATTGGTAATATCAGCCATAGTCAGTTATTTTCTCTAGGTTGATTTAAGAACAAAACAAAAAACACCTGTGCATTTCACATGTAAATACTTGTTTTATTTTTATTGTCTAGATTACACAAGAAATTTCTGATAATACAAGGATATTCAGGCTTCTGGGATCCGACAGGTATGAAGAGAAGTAAACACAGCATGCTAAAATCAAAGCATGTTTCCCTCCTACCTTGTAAAAGCTCTTTCTGCTTGTTTCTTGTGACTCTTCCTCTAGCCATCTTACCCATTCCTTTGTGTACATGTGTACCTTCCAGCCTTCTAGATTTCCTTCTTCCTAAATAAAATAAAATACTAATTCGTCTAGAGGTGTATCTCACTTTCACCCCCAGAAAGGAGCTCCCATGGTTCTTATATCAACGTGATAGCTCAGGTCTTGTAAGAGCTCTTCGTGCGTCCCAGTGTAGCTAGGAACGTGGTGTTTCTCCTGCTGGATGCGAGCGCTGTGTCTGCCTGCCCCATCCGACAGCAGCTCGCCAAGTCAGTCACGGCTATTTTAGGAGCGCCACTGACTTCCTCAACTTTCTCTGCCCCGCTGTCAAACTTTGCACTTCTTTAACAGCCAGGAAAGCAGCAGATGGTTTGTCTTCTGGGAGCGCAGCGCAAGGACAGACTTCACTTTCCCAGAATTGCTCTGTCTTCGTGCTGCTTGCAGGAAGCTCACTCTCTTGTGGCAGCTTGGAACTACCAAAAAGCTTCGTGGCAACCAGAGGCTTTTCCCATATTCTGCTTGTCCCAGCTTGAGGCACAGCCCTGTAATTAGCCATGACATCGGCAGCGCTGAGTGCTGCCGTGGCTCTGTCAGCTGCCTCATGGCAGTTTTTGCTGGCTGGGGGTTGAGGATTCTGCCTTCTGCGCAGAACCTGATAGCTTTTTGGTAATGAGTGATTGCAGGCAATACTCGTCTCTGACCCGAGGGTTTCACCCTCGTGGTGCCAGTGAGGTGCGCATGGAGCCCAGCTTTATTATGTCATTTCTCTTTGTTGAGAGACAGCGTGGCTCAATTTGAAAACAAGTCTGACTTCAGAACGGAACATGACATTGCAAATCATTGCCTTGGAGGAAAGTGTCTTCTTTCTTAAGCGCTGTTCTATTTCCATCATACGCTAATAGTCTCCCATGTCTGAGACAACGTCTGAAGACTTTGCGTTGCAATAAACTCTAATTCCAAACTTCTCAGACCTTGTTCTGGTTGCGGGTCTGTCCTATCCCGTGCTTGAGTTGTGAAACCTTTCCCAGTAACACATGTCCATTTCCCAAGGAGTTCACAGGAACTGGGTTTCTGAGAAGCCATAAAATCCGGCATTGGCACGATAAAAGCTCGCATGTTTTCTCTCCCCCAGCGAGCAGGGAATGCCCTGTGGGGCGTGTTGAGCAGAGCATTAGTTCTGAGGCCAGCAGCTTCTTCTTGGGTGAATTCTCCATAGATGGATTTGAATTTCTCACAGCCTTCTCTTTGGGGAGTGGTTGTGGAGACGATTTCAGTCACGAACACCCTGCTTGTTCAGCTGTTACAGCAGGTCTTGCCTGATCAAGCATCTCGTAGTTTGTGAAACCAAGTTGTGACTGCTGGTTTCTCCTCTTTGAAGAGAGCGGTCTGACGCACGACGGCCCTTACGGCCTTTGCAGAGGTGGCGCAGGTCTGCATGTCACGGTGCTTGTTTTTTTTTTTTTTTGAGAAGTCTCTCAGCTTACAAATCTGAGTCTCTGGGAGCTCTCTCAGAGCTGGATGAAATTTCTTTGGGTTTAGTGACCGTTGGGGCTTGGGGAAAGGCTCACAGAAGAGTGGGCTTTGGTCGTCTGTCCTATCCGCTGGCAAAGGACGGACTAACAACTTCTTGAAGCCCGGTTAAGGGGTGAGCTTTGGAAAGCTCCAGGGGCCCGGGCAGCAGGGAGTGGTGGGGTAGGGCCTTCCAAAGCCTGGGCTGAAAGGACAAGAGCCAGCGGGTGTGTGTTGCAGCAAAGGAGCTTTCAGCTGGGTGCAAGGAGGTGGAAATACGATGCTGAGAGTGATCAAACCTTGCTGAGGAGCCCAGAGGGGCTGTGGGAGGCCCGCGGAGATGATCAGACCTTGCCTGGACAGGACTCCCAGCAACCTGGGCTAGGTTTGAGGCTGGCGTCGCTTCGAGCGGGCGTTGGACAGCGGGCCTCCAGGGAAAGAGAAGCGACAGCTGGTCAGATGGACGCGTAGCCCTGGGCACAGCTCACGGTTAGATCCGGGGCGTTTTTAAGGAAGGGCAGTTTGACTTTGTGGCCCTTTTATTTTCATTTCAGGGTCGTGGTGCTGGAGAGCAGGCCGACAGACAACCCGACGGCCAACAGCAATTTATATATCCTGGCAGGGCATGAGAACAGTTACTGAGAGGGGCAGCTCACCCTGGCGAGACAGCACTCCCGCTGCAGCGCTCTCGGCCGGCTGAAATTGCACAAAAGCTGCAGTAACCCGACTTCAGTTACTTTATAATTTATTGTGGCATGAGAGGAAGGCGAGAATTGCTTGTGGTATGGACACATGAGCATTAAGATACCACAGAAGTGCTTACCTTACTGTTATGTAATCTTTGTACATAGGCAGTATTTTTCAGTGAAACTTCTTGCTGAAGACCTCCACTGACTTTCTGTAGATAGCGGTCCTCCTGTTCCGTACAAGTGTCTTACCTGTACAGATGTAAAAGTCACTGAGGATGCAAAAATGAAATCGGGGTACTATTTTAAGGACTTGTCGTGTGTTTATTATGAAGTGGGATGCTAGCAACAAATATAGTACATTTAACAACACTATTGTATTTTATTATATGTAATTTACTAATACAAATAAATTTAACTTTTAGAAATTGTATCCAAGGCTGTAATCAGATTACAATCTTGTTTTAATTTTGATGCAACACACTGGTGTTCTTGTTTGCACAACGTACTGAGATGTGATGTATTTAGTCACAAAGGTAAGCTGTGACTCTGTGGATAGGACTTGGGCTTCAGAGTCCCCCCCCCCACCTCTTTTTTTTTTAATTTACTCGGGTAGTTTTCTTTGTGAAACAAACCAGTTACACACCTGTATTTTTATATTTAATTAAAACTCTCTTTATGATTACTTCTCTGTGCTTGAAAACAAGACTTTCTGGATGGGTGTCAGTCCCAGAATAGTGGTACCTTGCTGTAACACTGCAATAGGTGTTTGAATTGCCTAGCGTATGCAATGATAAAAATTAGCGTTAGTTTGTCTTACTCAGTAGTCTCATATCGCAATGAAAAGCAGCGACATTCCACACTGTGGAAATGGCTTGAAGATGATGTCATTTTGACTTTTTTTTTTTTTTTTGGCCTTATAACCATTTTCACACTTTCTTTGCTTTAGGATGTTAACACGTGGCCAAAATAATTTAGTTACTACCTCATTCAAACAACACGATGGTTACTGCGCATCACAGGACTTTAGTTTTGATCAGAAGTATTTTTGATTGCTATTTTCCAATGGAGTATGTAAATGCCAAGTTTTAGCAAAATGCACACGTTTGACTCCTTTTTTGTATATGTTCTTTATATTTTATTGTGATAATATACACTAAAACCAAACTAAATTTAAAGTGATTTATGGCCTGCGTTATTGTTGTGATTGGTCATGCTTTGAAATATGTTCTCTAATGTATATAATGTAAAATAAACTTTTTTTAACATGTTGTTGTACAAGTAGATTACCACCTGCACTAATTTCCACCTCAGACTAAAATCTGCTGATGGAGCGCACTGAGTCTTGGATTCTGCTGTTAAATGTTTGTGCCAAACACAGGCGCTGGGCATTTCTCAGTGTGTGAGTGGTCCAAGCACTGGAGCTCTGCAGTAGCTTAGCTCTCCCTCCATCACCTCCGTTTCCAAGTGCACCTCTGGTTGTGAAACTTGGTTTTTATTTTATTTTTTTTCAGCTGGGCTGTTTTTTTTTTAAATGCCTATGGCTTGTTGCTGGCCCCATCCCCTCCCTTGCATTGGACCTCAGATCCGCCCTGTGGGAGAGGTGGTAACAAGCCACGCTGCAGGGAAGCTGAATTCTCAGAAAAGGCAAGGAGTTCTGGGTGTTTGACAGCAGGCTTGTACTGCTGCTGCCCAAGGGGGATTTCCGTCCTGCCTCCTGTGGACTGCTCCTCACTTTGATATGCAAAAAGCAGCAAACTTCTACAGCTGATGTGCAAACATGCTTCCTCTTGGGTTTCTGCAGCAGCCGGGACCTTGTAGCTTGCTGTTTGGGGCTTTGGGGCCACTGCTGAGAAACAAGCAACTGGAGCTCAGGGAAATCATCTTTTTTTATTTTTTTTTTATTTATTTTTTTTTTTTACTTCGGTTGAGGATTTTTAGTGCAAGGATGTGCCGTGGGATGCAGCTGGAGTTGCTTGCCAAGGGGCTGGGTGCCACCTTGAGCTGCGCTTTGAGAGAGAAGCAGGGTTGTTCAGCTCCTATGCAGAAAGGAGAGCTGAGCGAGCAGCTGCAGCCCGGCACCAGCAGCCCAAGTCATGCCAGCTTGGTGCACAGCCCTGGACCACAGACCTGGTGCCTTCATCTCCAGCTAGAAGGGCTGGCGAGCAGAGCACGAGGGAAGTTTCGCGCCCAGCGCTGCGCTTATTTGATAGCAGGATTTAAATGCCAACGGAGCGGTGTTTCACCGTGCAGCAGGCTGCGAGGTGCTGAGGTGGTGTCCCTGAGCTGCAGGCAGCCTGCTAGGCCAAGCAAACAGCTCAGGGAGGTGAAAATCCCCTCCTTTCATCCCAGCATGTTCAAAGCAGAAGTCTGACTCCTTCAGACAGCAGTATCTGTCTGGAGGAAAAGCACCTGAGGCAGAGCTGCGGGTGAAGGCAGCTCGTTCTGAGAAGCTCCGTCCATTACCTGCTGAAATGCTGCTCAGCGTCTCAGGCCCATCTCCTGTCCTCGGAGCGCTTCAAAACAGCAATTAAGCGAGCGTCCCACTGTGCGTGCCATTCCTGACGGAGCCTGCGGGACCAGCCCTCAGGAGGCTGCAGTCTGCCCCAGCGCTCCTCCGTGCAGGTGCCTCGCTCTCCTGCCAGCCAGAACGCCGCTCCCAAACCGAACTCCCAGCAACCCACAGGGGTTTTGCACCTCTCGTCCTCCTCCTGAGCAGCAGCTCGCTGTTTCCTCTGGTCCTCAGCCTCCTCGCCTTGCGGAATGGGGCGCAATGAACCTGCTTCTCCTTTCCAGCATCCTCCCTCCCGGCTATGCCCCGCGGCCCGCCATGGGCCCTGTCCTGCCCAGCTAGAGGCCTGCGCCACCCCCGTGGTGTGCCCACAGGGAGCTGCGGGAGGAGCCCGGCCGCAGCCAGCAGGGAGCAGGCGGACGCCTGCTGGGAGCGGGGCTGGCGTCTGCCCCCCCCGCAGCATGGCTCCCTGAAGCACACTAAACCCAAAGGCGCGCTAAGTAAATCTGCAGACGGTTTAAGAGCGGTCGTTTCCCCCCGAGGGCACAGAGGCCTCGCACAGACCGCGGCCCCCCCCCCC
>VXAV01002906.1:1688-11825 GCA_013399715.1 Alectura lathami
TTTGTCAGGCACGATTTGCCCTTGGTGAAGCCATGCTGGTTGCCACCAATCACCTCATCTTCATTATCCATGTGCCTTAGTAGATCCTTCAGGAGGATCTGCTCCATGATCTTGCTAGGCACAGAGGTGAGACTGACTGGCCTGTAGTTTGCTGCATCTTCCTTTTATCCCTTTTTGAAAATGGGGGTGATGTTTCCTCTTTTCCAGTCAGTGGGAACTTCACCAGACTGCCATGACCTTTCAAATATGTTGGACAGTGGCTTGGCAACCTCATCTGCCAGTTCCCTCAGGACCCGTGGATGGATCCCATCAGGTCCCATGGACTTGTGCACCTTGATGTTCTTTAGATAGTCTCGAACCTGATCTTCACTTGCAGTGGGAGGATCTTCCTTCTCCCAGCTCTCCCCTTTGCTTTCTGCAACTTGGACAGTGTGTTTAGAGCCGTTGCCTGTGAAGACTGAGGCAAAGAAGTCATTGAGCAACTCAGCTTTCTCCATACCGCTCATGAGCAGCTCTCCAGTTTCCTTCCAGAGAGGTCCCACATCTTCCCTAGCCTTGTTCTTATCACTGATGTACCTGTAGAAATTCTTCTTATTCCTCTTTATGTCCCTGGCTAGACTTCATTCTGTCTGGGCTTTGGCTTTCCTAACCTGATCTCTGGCTGCCTGGACAACTGCTTTGTATTCCTCCCAGCTAGCCTGTTCTTGTTCCCAATCCATATAGACTTTCTTTTTACGCTCAAGAGAAGGGAGGCCTGAAGATAAATAATACTGAAAAAGACTTTTCACCAGGGCATGTGCCTTGCTGGCTGCCTACCTCACTGGCTACGCACTGTTTCTCCGCAAAGGCTCTGCAGTGGAAAATGCCAGACTCTTCCTTTTCAAAGATTGATAGATGTGTCTTTTTCTTTTCCAGCCATCTTGCTAACCTAAGGAGATATAACCACAGGAGTATGTTCCTACCTCATACTGGGAAGAACATGCTTGGCTTCGATTAACATTTTTGGAAATCACCAGTGGCACCTCCCTACACAGTAAATATAACTCAAAATGCTCGAAACCATCAGTCAGAGCAAAAATACTAAATAGCTACTTTTTCCTGCCTTGTAACTGTGAGTGAAACAGGTTGCAGTTTGCTTTCCAGCTTCATATCATTTTGCATTTGGCAAAATACTCATGTCCTTTCTGCACTAAATGGCCACAAGGTAGTTCAGTCTGAAGCTTAACAAGTACAACTGTTTTACAATCTCATAACACGCTGGGTAAAAGCTGGGGCACTGTGGAGCCTGAAAGGCTACTTAGAAAGCAATAGATTCTATAAGAAAACTATATAGGATTTTGGCTTCATGATTTGTATTATTTACAGTATACCCCAAATGAGAGTCTTCAAGTCACTCAAAACACCAAGGTAGATTGACATAAACCTTGACATAAACACAGGGGAAGCATGACTGGTGTTTTCTACACCAGGACTATACCAGTACACATTTCTTGACAGGTTTTGAAAGAGGAAAGGAGAGGGGAAGAGAGGGGAAAATAAAGGGGAGAGATATGGGTGACACGTTAATACGGTATGAGTAGGATTAGTGTTAACGTATTTCTTACAAAATACAGGATGATCATGTCTATTTCTGATTGTACTGCATTGTAGTGAGGTGTAATCAATAGAATGTCTCAAATGTACTCTACGATCTCATACTCAGAAGCCATTACTGAGACTTCCTCATCAAAAATGAAAGACCAACATTAGTGTTCTACATTGAAACCAAAGTACAATATACGTAACATTCTGAAGAAGTATTTGTTTATGTTTCCTAGCAGCCAAATGCTTCTTCAGACAGTAAGAATAATCTATTCACCCCTCTGGGAAAAATGTTACACTAGGACAAGTATGAAACACTAAGGAGAGAATAAAAGAGCCCTGCAGAACAGAGAATGAAAGGCAGTATAACACACCCACCCAAAATTTTCAAAGCAGGGACTGCTTTTAAGCCATAGAAGTGATGATATGTCTATGGGCAATAACAGCATAAAAAGGGTACCATCTACTAAATAGAAAACTACATCTGTGCTCATCTGAGAAATGTCTTCAGTGAGGGTGACACCACTTGACTGAGCACACCTGCCATTCGAGGGCAGCAATAGTGAGCAGTGTCAGGTATCCTACAATGCTGTGATTGTTAAAGCACATTAGCATTTCTGCTTTGGTACTTCTACATATCCATGCATAGCCTCTCTAGAGGACCACATGTTTGTGCCTTTCTTGCTTCATGAAGCATCAGTAAGAATAGAAAAATCTGGTGTGTTTGATGTTTGCAAAAGTATCAGGATGACTTGCACTCACATCTCCTTCTCTTAAAGTACATCCTTTGGGAAGGGCTTTCTCTGAGCCAGTGGGGCAGAAGAAGTTTTGTTTTTCCCTTGTGCAAAACCATCTTGAGTGTTTCGGTCTCCAACATAAATATAACTGCATTGGACAGCACTGAAGCTGTATCAACCTTTCAGATTCAAAACTGCTTTTATTTATTTCTATCTTTATTTAGAAATTACTTTTTCTATTTTCCTTTCCTTTCCTTTCCTTTCCTTTCCTTTCCTTTCCTTTCCTTTCCTTTCCTTTCCTTTCCTTTCCTTTCCTTTCCTTTCCTTTCCTTTCCTTTCCTTTCCTTTCCTTTCCGAGTTAACTTTTAAATACTGTAGCAGATTTCTGTGGTGGTACTGCTGGAGGTGGGGAGTTGGTGCTGTACATTTTATGACAAAAATACAACACTCTGTACTTGAAAACCTTGATTATCCAAACCATGGCAAAATGGAGTTCCAAAGCTGCTGAGGAGAAACACAAGCAAATCCTAAAACAGAAAAAAAAAATAACAATACATAAAAGAACCTTTGTCAGCGTAGCTTCCAAGACTATCTGAGCTTTGTTTTGTAGTGTTTGCAGACTCAGCAAGTTCATGTTTACTGAGTCATGAGAACTTGAAATACATTTTATATTCAGATAATTAAGGTTACGTTGTATAATTGAAGCAGTTGCAGATGAAAGAAGGGGTAAAAGAGAAAATTGTTTAAAGACAGCAACAATGCCGTGAGAAAAGTCCTCACCTATCAACCTTCCATAGTCCTTTTTAAAATGAAGACACTTAAACGGAGGGTACAGCCATGCAAATGCGACTGTATTTTTGTATATCTTTCTAAATATAGAATTGAAACATCTTTCTATTGAGCATCTTATATGAGGATAACAGCATACCTTTGCTAAGAAAAAAAACATCCAGTTTTTATGTAATGACGTTTTATTGAATGTTCAGCTACAGCAAGGATCTTGTTCTAATAACCAAATTAAATCACCTTCAGCTATGAACACAGTATACAAAATGCAGCTAGTGTTTTTACAAGGCTTCCTTTTGCTCTCAGTGTTACACAAGTATAAACATACAGAAAATTGCTTTCAAAGCTTCTGAACGGGTAAAATGCTGCCAAGACAGGGAAACATTTTCTGGAAGGAGTATGGCAATAATTTGTGTACTAGCAGCTTTCTGGTGCCATCAGGGATGGGGCAATGCGGCTGCTCCAGAATGAACCTGTCTGCAGAATGAGAACACTACAAAAAGCACAAGGTTTTTCTGACCCTCACACCCACTTCTGCCATCCTCTGCTGCTGCTGATCACAAAGACCACCCCATTAACTTCAGCAGCACTGCCTGCAAGAGCTGAGGAAGTTGACAGGGGGGATACTGCTGTCCTCCAACGGGAGCAACATTCTGTGTTTAAGACTGACAAGGAGAAACACAGGTCTTCAATCACCTGTAGTTCTTCCCCCAGCACTAAAGGAAGCTGGTGTGGTCAAATGTCTTGAAACTGAAACAAACTTAGTGGAAGAGAGGAGAGGAACCTGACAAGGTTCAGCAAGGACCAGTGTAGAGTTCTGCACCTGGTGGGGAATAACAGTGTGCATCAGCACAGGCTGGGGACTGACTTACTGGAAAGGAGCTCTGTGGAGAAGGCCTTGGATGTCCTGGTGGACAACAGGGTGACCATGAGCCAGCAGTGTACCATGTGGCCAAGAAGACCACTGGTATCCTGGGGTGTGTTGAAAAGACCATGGCCAGTAGGTCGAGGGAGGTGATCCTCACCCTCTACTCTACCCTGGTGAGGCCACATCTGGAGCCCTGGGTCCAGTGCTGGGCTCCCCAGTTCAAGAGAGACAGGGAACTGCCAGAGAGAGTCCAGTGGAAGGCTACAAAGATGACTGGGGCCTGGAGCATCTCCCTTATGAGGAAAGGCCGAGAGACCTGAGGGTGGTTAGCCTGTAGAAGAGAAGACTGCGAGGGTCCTGATCAACACTTACAAATACCTAAAGAGCAGCCGCCAAGAGGATGGAGTCAGGCTCTTTTTGATGGCGCCCAGCAATAGAACAAAGAGCACTGGGCACAAACTGGAACACAAGAATTTCCATCTGAACATGAGAAAGAACTTCTTTTCTTTGAAATAATTTCCTTTCCTTTCCTTTCCTTTCCTTTCCTTTCCTTTCCTTCTCTTTCCTTTCCTTCTCTTTCCTTTTCTTCTCTTTCCTTCTCTTTCCTTTTCTTCTCTTTCCTTCTCTTTCCTTTCCTTCTCTTTCCTTTTCTTCTCTTTTCTTCTCTTTTCTTCTCTTTCCTTCTCTTTCCTTCTCTTTCCTTTTCTTCTCTTTTCTTCTCTTTTCTTCTCTTTTCTTCTCTTTTCTTCTCTTTTCTTCTCTTTTCTTCTCTTTTGTGGGGGTTGGAACTAGATGATGTTTGAGGTCCCTTCCAACACAAGCTATTCCACGATTCCTTACTGTGAGGGTATCGGAGCATTGGAACAGGCTGTCCAGAGAGGTTGTGGAGTCTCTTTCTCTGGGGATATTCAAAACACACCTGGATGCCTTCCTGTGCAACCTACCATAGGGAACCTTCTTTAGCAGTGGGCTTAGTCTAGATGATCCCAGAGGTCCCTTCCAAGACCTATGATTCTGTGATTCTATGAAGCCTGACCATTATTCTTCATCTCTTTGAGCAAACTGCTAGAGGCAAATCTACTTGTTTCTTTTTAGAGACAAGCACCAGCTCATATCATCTTCCCAGACACTAAATTACCTAACTATAGCAAATGCAGTTCAACCAAGCAGGACTTCATTCCTTTAGAAGACCTACCAAAGGAGACCTTCTTCCCCAGGTCAAGTGCTTCAATTACGTCTGACTGAAAGACGTGTGTAGGTAATATATATGCACTGAAGTCAGAAAAGGCTCATGTCACTCTCTCACTTACTACATCTTTCCCCCATATCCACAGATTAAACTCTTCACTCACACCCCTTGACTTCAGAGACATCGGGAAAATACAGAGGAAACCGGTAAGGGCTGAGGCTCCCACCCTTGGTTTCTATGCTGGTAGACAGCAGCATAGAGCCTGTATCCAATCCTAGTCCCACCTAAGCCATGACTGATATTTTGGACATTCTCCAAGGAAAGAAATCATTGGGTCAGTAAAACAATTCTGGCTCTATTCTCTTTGCTGCTTGCATCAGGTGGTTAGACACACTGAGAAGATCTTCCCGAGCCAGACCTCTCCAGGCTAAACAGTCCCAAATTCTCCTCCAAAAAGGATAAATCAACCCTGATTGTTATCGACTTGAAATTGCTGAAAGCCAGTCATACTAGCCAAGACCAAGAAAAAGGTGTTGTATGGTATCTCAGCATTCTTCTTGCTCTTTAAGACCATGTTCCCATTCCAGCTCACCAATGGCTCCAGATATTTCCTGGATGTGTCTTTGCTGCTGCTGCACAGGTAAAATTTTTCCTTAGTTCTTCATCTCCCTTGCCAGATTCAACTTCAGACGGGCTTTGCCTTTCCTATCTCCATTCTGTCATGCTCAGACAGTGTCTTGGGTCACTTGCCCCTTCTTCCACGTTCTATCTACATCCGTTTTATGCTTAAGCTCTTTGTTCATTCATAGAGGCCTCCCACCATCTTTGTTTGCTTTCCTGCTTGTCAGTTAGTCTTGAGCTTTTAGAGTTTAGAGGAAATGATCCCTGAGTTTTTGATTCTCGATTTTGGAGGAAGTCACCCTTGAAAATTCTCCGTCCTTCTTGTACTCTTCTTCTCTCCAGGACAATATTTTATGTGATTCCCCCAGCCAGTGGTCTGAACAGGCTGAAGTCTACTCTCCTGAAGGCCACAGCTGTGATTGTCTTATTTGCTTTTTTTGCTTTCACAATATCCTAGACATGTCACAATCACTGCAATCAGGGCTGTTCCGTCTTTACAACCCCAACCAGTTCTTCCTTGTTTATAAGAATCAGGCCTAGCAGGATGCCTACCATCTTCAGATTCTCAGTCACTTGTCTCAAGAAGTTATTTTCAATGTACTCCAGAAATACCCAGGAATGCTTTTGCCTTGCTGGGTTATTCCTCCATCAGATATAAAAGTGATTCAAGTTCTCCATGGGGGTTAGAGTCTGTGGATGTAAGCCTACTTGAGTTGTGTGTAGAAGGGCGCATCTACTTCTTTTTGATCTGGCAAGTAGCAGATTCCCAACACAGCATCACAAACATTAATCTGCTCAGTAATACTGACCCATTAGCTCTCAGCTGGCTCCTAAGCCATGCTGGGATAGAGCTGTCTCCCAAGCCATGCTGGAACAGAGCTGTCTCCCATTCACCCCATTCAGGACTGTTCCCATTCCTTGCCTTCCCTGTCTGTGTTTCCTGTATCTTGTATTAAAAAAAAAAAAAAAAAAAAAAAAAAGAAAAGAAAAAAGACATATATCCATCTTTAGCAGGACTCCAGTTGTGTGAGCTATTTCATCACATCTCCATGATCCCAAGGGGATCATAGCCTTGTACCTGGTACTGACTCATAGCTCCTGCTCCCATGCACACGGACAGAGGCATGAATTGTGCTGATATCTCAGAAGACATGTGATAGCCTTCCCCTTCACGCTCATTGGTATGTACTTATCCATAGGCATATGCCTGGGGTGACCCAACTTCCACCCTGCTTTGCTGATCAGAAGGTCTCTTCTATCCATATCACCCTGGACGGTTTGCTTGCCAGCACAGTCCACCACCTCCTCACTTAACTAGGGAAACATCATCTTCCTCCCCTGCTGCTGCTTAAGTACACTTCACCAGGCTGGCCAGTCTGCTGGCCAGGATGCTTCTGCCTACATAGGTGAATCCCATCTCTTCCAAGCAGTCCTCATTCTTCAAAGAAAATCGCATATTCAAAAAGCAGAACTTTTTTGTTGTTACAGGATCCATTCACTCCTCCTCAAGTCTTTGCTTCTCAGTCCTCAGGATCAAGGAAAAACTGGGTCCCCATGCCCTTGACCTTCATCCTCAGAGCTGTGTAGTCACACATGAGCTTGCCAATCATACTGTCAAGTCCCCTCTGGCAGTGCGATTGTGCTGCATTCCTCACTGTCTTAACAGCTCCTCATACCTCAAGACCAGACTAGTTAGTGTTGGTGATTGTGTATGGAGCAAGAATAAGACAAACCTGATTTTCAGACAAGGGATTAGTTTTACAGTGATGGAAGTTAAAGTAATCTATTTTTGATTACCAGATTATCACAATGGAAGTGTAACTTGCAGGTAGAATGTGTATTAGACAAAAGATGTTCATCTGGGCTAATGTTAATGTAATGTTTAAGAAGTATTGTATAGGCTCACATGCGCCCAACATGTTTAGGCCATATGTATGTGCTCCCAAAGAGACACACTTACTTATCCTGCCTCCACATGGATGTTAGACTCTTCCTCAAGATGCCACATCATCAGCAGTGGGAAGTCTGTCCACCTTTCTTGCTCATTCCAACAGACCATCAAGATGTTTCTACCTGCAATCCTGATGTTCCTAGAGATGAAGTAAAACTTCCAACATGAACTAAGCCCAAGGATCAAAATGGAAACTCTGCATAGACTTGTGAGACAGGGTTTGTTTTGTTTTGTTTTGGTTTGGTTTGGTTTTGTGTGTTTTTCTTTCTTTGTTTGTTTTACAACACTGCTTGCTTTGCAGGCAAGAAAAGCGTGAATTTACAATGTAGTTTCATGTTGTACCTGTATTGTAAAACATTGTTGGGGATCTCCTGGGAGCGGAGCTATGACCTCCATCAGCTGGGGCATGCAGGGAATCCTTCTGAGCTGGTACCTAAACAAATTGCAGCTGCAATACCAGAGTACATCTTCCACACTCTGTTGTTAAACACCAAACAGGAAATAAGCTACCAGGCATTTCTAGTGCAATTCATTTGAAACAAGAGGAAACAAATGAACCAAGCTGCTGACAGCCTTTAGCAGAGGACAAACCATTCCCTGTTTTAAGCTTCCAAAACAGTGTTTATCTGCACTTGAACTCTGTAACTCAAAATAGCTCTGCAGGCAGGAAGGGAAAAAGAAGCACAAATAACCCTCAATCAGCTAGGAAGCAGTCTTCCTATATTTATCATTCTACCAGCAGTTCCTTTATTTCTTTCCCAGGAAGAACACAGCTTCGCTTACAAGGAACTCACCATCAAAGCTTAAACAACAAAAGCACTACATCCATTTGATTAGTAACCTGTGTACAAACAGATAAAGAAATCCTAGCTCATCTGGCTTGCATTTTGTCATTGGTTACTTAATGCAATAGAGATGCAGTTTCTCAGCCGTCAGGGGATTTTCTCCTGTAACGGCTGACTCCTATATCTTCAGCACTGCATTTCTGGGACAGTCATTTGCTGGTGGCAGTGAAAGTCTTTTCTTTGCCCTCCTGTGACCTATTCAATGAGGTCAAAAACCATGCCATAGTCTGAAGACAGTCACTGCCAGACAGAGCAGAGATCAGCATTATAATTGCCTGTCAGTACTATGGTAACTATCTAGTTTTAATACTTATTAACTAAAACGTCGTCTGCTGTAGTGTTAAAGCACTTTGCTGTGCTGCAACCAGTGCTGATAATAGCTTACTCTTCAATGGTACAACTCATTTTCTACGCACATTCTGTAGCACTATCAAGAGGGCTGCTTGTATTTAATTAGTTCAGAGAAAGTGGCAAGAGTGAAATGTACACTGAGAGGCAGGGACAAACCAGAAGGTAAGTTGTGGCAAATTCACGTCTCCTATGTATTTGCCTTTCCCAAAAGCTACAGAACTGATGTTTGGACCGAGATGCAGAAGGGTGGTGCAGCCACATGGCAGAAACTCCTGTCCATGTGTAAAACAGTATGCATCAAAATGAAGATCTCTCCCTGCTCTCTTCCACCCTGCTGCTGCAGCTCCTTGCTTGCGCAGAGCCAGCCACCTGCCTACTGCAACAAGTGAAGAGGAGGTATGCTGATGGATGCTGCACCACCACCCAACTGCTGATCAGTATCAAAACCAGCACTCCTTTGTCCCTGTCTCACCACCTTCCATCCTTTTCATTCTACCTGGGGGCTCTGTATAATGTGGTCATGAAGAACTGTGCCCAAATCAAAGGTCTCAAGAAAAGCAGAGGATATAGAAAGAGAGCAAGGTACACCCTGAAGTGAAGTACTGCTTCTTACAGACAAAGGACAGTGGCAGGGGGTGTTAATGCAGCCGTCATCCACAGATAGGCAGCTGATAAGATAAAAATTAATAACAGAGCTGAAGGCATGACTCAAGCCTGCATCCTGGTGAGCTTTAAAAAGGAGCCAGGTCATCCTAAGAATAGTTCAGGCTGGATGTCCGGAAAGAAATGGAGTTAGAGTAAGACCATCTTACAAAGAGCTGAGCCTCTGGTTTTGTATTGAAAACTTGTCTAGAGGCTCACTGGGGCTGATAAAAAGCCAACCCATTTCTATCAGTCTGCTCTCTTGTGGCTCCCAGGAGTCTAAGGCAAGGAGGGCTTTTCCCAGTGGAGTAACCACAATGATCGTAACAGGCAGACAGACATTTTCTGCAGAGGACCCTGACAGACCTTTCAGGCTCTCTATTATTTGTTGCCATACCATCTCAGAGAAGTTGAAGAGATTTTGAATGTTAATGCCGTTGACACATACCAATGGGCCTCTGAGGGAAATCACTCAGAGTTCTAGTCAGAAGTCCCTGCCTTACTGCAGAGGTTGGGAACAGGCCAAAAGATCTTGGCATGGGTGGAGAAGGCAAGGGAGAAGCAGC
>VXAV01002906.1:11858-32477 GCA_013399715.1 Alectura lathami
CAAATGACAGCAGTGAAGGAAGGGAAGGAGAAGAACAAAGCCCATCGCAATCATTTCACTCTGGTCCTTAACCCTGGGTTAAATGCACAGGTGTACAGGCCTAGAGGCTAAGTAGGAGACATGGTCAGACAGGTTTCCACAGATAGCTTCAACCAGATGGCTGGGCAGTTTTTAACTCATCCTACATCTGCTATAACTTAGAAAGAAACATTAGGTCTTGTAGCGAAGAGGAAAATTTCCATTGGTAGGCCAGGACCAGGGTCAGCAGAGGAAGCAAGGAGGAGCCAAGGGCTACCAGAGCAGAGCAAGCCCCATACTACAGGCAGAAAACAAGAGGCTCACGACAGAGAAAGAGGATGTGTCCTCTGCCCATAAAGATCGTTGTGTATAGGCCTGGGAGAGTTGTATAACCCAGTTTCCTGGGAAACCTGTCCTAAAAACTATCTGCAGGAAATCGTATCTGACCTCGGATTTATACCCTTTCTCTTAATCCACTATATTCAGTCTGGTTTTTGCAGGTAAGATAATTTTACAGTTCCCTCTACACAGCCAATATAATAAAAGCATGAATGTCAAATTGAAAATCTGGGACTGAGGTGGAGTCCTCATCTGATTTACACTCAAAATGCCCCCACCACAATGGGTAAGGATGCCCAGGTTCATATAGCCTTGCTTCACATCTTCTCTTAGAATGTACGCTAAGCCAGAATGAGGTCATAGCTCTTGCTTCAACAACCACAACGCTGTTAAAGTGTTACTGTGATGAAGCAGTAGTGAAGAAACTCTGGAACATGCCTGATACAAGGATGAGCAGCTTTTTTCCCCTTCTTATGGCAAAGCATAACTGCTTCCTGAACTGCAGACGAAAATAAAAATGGATTATTCTATTTTGTTTTTGAATAGAAACTGCTGTCCCACCGTTTTTTTTAGGAGAAATTTGCCCAGAATATACTTATTTTAGTATTGATTTTTTAATGTATTTTTCGTAACTTAGGATATATTATTTTGAAACTCTGTTTTTATCTCATACATTCAGCAGTGAGGATACCAATGAATTACTCTACCTGCTGGTAATTCTCTGTCTTCAGTCACAGAAGTATTTAGTAGATGTGATGGTTACTACTTTCTTGTACAAGAATCAGATCTCAGGATTCACTAAATGTACAAAGTGCTGAGGAGTTGCCTCGTATGACCCAGAAGAAAGCAAAAATATCTCACATTTTCTGTGTTCCCTTAGGGGAAGGCAAATTTAATTCTAAAGCACATTTGGAAAACACTGTGAACTTCACAGCTGATTGGACCCTCTAGAAAGCAAAACCAATACAAACTGCAATGAATCAAGTTTCACAACAGACTACAAAGAAACTCACATCTAAAGCCTGACAGAAGCATAAAAGAACAAGGAGTCAAGGCTACATTTTCTAATAGTCAGTTTGTCAGTCCAGAAAATGCAGTGTCTGGAATTGGTCCCATTGCACTCATCTTCTGCCAAGGTCAAAGTCAGCTCTGTGTGCAGGAAATTATTTGGGACCAGATAACTTAGCTGAGTGCTGGAAGGGAACCTGTAGATCATGCTAAATTTTTGGTACAGACCACAACCCCAGCTACCTAAATAACAGGGAGTGCTCTTCCAGGCAAGGCTTTTACACAGCAGCCCTAGAGGGTGAAGAGTCTCCTGACATTTGTGTCTCTGCTTGGTTAGCGTTGGGGCCCATCAAAGCATCATGTACGCAGCCAGCTCTGAAAAAAAGATATCTCATGAAGAATGTCTTTCCTGAAATATTTTTCAGTATTTACCTGGCCTCATCTTGTTTACTTTCTTGCCTGCTTTTTCCCCAGAAGTAACTTTTACCATTAGAGTCAATGTAAACAATCAGTTACAAATCCCATCAACCAGCCTTCATGCAATGAGCAACACAGCTTGTGCAACAAAACGGTGCACAACAGAGCTGCTATCTGATTGTCTGCTTACAAGCCTTGCCCCTTCTCCACCTGCCCCACATTGCATCTTCCTGGACAACGACCCATTTCATGCTGTTATTAGTTTTGGCTGGGAGGAATTGTCACAGGAAAAGAAGTAGAAGAAAAAAAAACAGCAAACAGAACTGCGGAAACCCAGTCTGACATTGCACTGACTGCAGACTGCAGACATACCACATCACCAAGACAAGCCCCCAGGCTGCCATCCGCAGTCTCATCTGCAGTGACGTAGTCAAGACAACCCAAGACAACATATCCACAGGATAAATCCTCTGTCATTCCATCACATCCCCTCAGAGGACTCAGCTTTTCATGGACGAGTGATACAAGCAGAAAAGCAGATCATTTATCTGCTCATTCACTATGACATCTAAGCAGAGTACTGTCCACAAAAAACCTCCATTGTCATGTTGACTGCTTAGAGACCCTAATGATACTTTTGAAAAAAACTTAATACGTTTAACAAGTGAACTTAATTAGGGTTATACAAATATGAGAAATATAAAACAGCTGAAATATTTATCTCAAGCCTTTCATTTACCTCTGGCAGGTGGCACTCAGCTGAGACCATGTCAGCTTCACCAGAACAGACAACTGCATTCTGTGGAGGAGGGAAGTACATGATGTGCCCAGTCTGTGGGCTAAAACAGAAAACCACCAGGAGAGAAGCAAGGCACCAGTTTCTGGCTTTATGTGAACTGAAGCTGCTTGGATTCCTGTAACTGCAAATGGTGCCTGAAGGAGCTCCTCAAGGAGCCCTGTAATCATCTTAGACCATTGACGCCTGTCTGAACACTGCCACTGTCCACTGTGTACAGAGTAAGGAGGGTGTTTCAGTGACAACACAGCTGTAAGTGCACTATTTAATGAGAAGATATAGAAAGGTGCCAGTGAGGAGAAAATTGCTTAGTCGTTTTATTCAGAACTGTGAAAAGCCTATGTAGGAAGACATAGTGAGTGTATGCAGGTCTGGAAGAGACAAGTGATTTTGCAAAGAGGGATTCCAATGGGTCTTTATGTCAGAAAGAAGAAACTAGACTTTTCTACATAAACACCAACCTGTTGTGGAGAAGCACCTACATAGTTGAATCGTTTCTTGTGTCATGAAGGCAGTCTGAAGAGGCAGTGCAAAGAAGTAAGGCTGCTGAAAGCCAGCAGATATGAGAATCACATCTGTCACCCTGCAGACAAGCTGTTGGCAGAAGGTGAGTGCTGCCCTGAGGCCTTGCAGAAGCGAGTTGAGCCTCACTGTGGGTAATAAGTGGCACCCTGCATAGCAGTCACTGCTGCCTTCCCCAAATCAGATAGGATGGGGCTGGGGGCTGAGCCCTTCTGGCCAGAGAAAGATGACTCAAGACACAGCCTGAGCACCAGGTCTTCTGGTGCTCCTGTTGCCCACTGTTCTACCCTGTACTTCTATTTCATTTATCATATCTTCATCACAGGGAGAAGGGGAGATTGTTTTACAACCCTCAATCTTAAAATCTCTTGCAGGAGGTAGTCTTTCCTCTCCTTCCTCTTGAGTCTGTCACATCTGCCAGCTTCCTTGCCTGCACCTCTCCTTTTTACGACTTCAGCAAGACAAGGTGACTGGATGTCCATAAAAGTTTCAAGATGAAGATATGCCTGCCTATAGGTTTTGTGACCAATTGTCTAACTTGCTTATTACTTCATTTCTGACATGCTTAACAGCTCGTTCATTTGTTCCCTTTTTCTGCAAAACAGACTGTTCACAGTGGAAACTATTTTCTCTTCCCTTTTCTCCCAGGGTATGAGTAGTGATCATAACTAATCAGAACCCATCATCACGATCAGGTTGTTTCAGTTATTCTTTATGAACTGTCAATTTACAATGCATATCTCTAGGTTAAATTTCATTTGCCACTGGTTTGCCCAAAATCAGTTTTGCTAGGGGCTTTTTGAAGTTTCGCATAATGCAGTCCAGGACTCACTGATTTAGATCGTCATGTACCATCAGCAAATTTGCAACCTAACTGCTTCCCCTGTCTTCTGGGTCATTATTAAATATGCTGAGGAACACCAGCCATAGTACTTCTCCTTAGGGTATCTCAATACAAGCTGCTTTCTGTGCTGAAAATCGGCCACATATACCTGCTCCTTGTTTCCTACTTTTTGAACACTTTTTAATCTGTGGCAAGACCTTTGCACCTCACCTCCGGTCTGGTAATAGCCCTGATCAAAGCCTTCAGAATTTCTGAGTCAAACATCACTGTTGCTTGTCCCTTTCCCCGTGGTGTGTTAGGTCCTTCAAAGAGCCCCGTGGGCCCGTTCCTGCCCAGCCCTTGTATGCACATCAAGATGCTTTCCAATTCTGTCTTTAGTGTTTTCTCTTGCTTTCCTCCTGGTATGAAATTCAGTTCATGCTGTTTGATGCTGGGCATCCTTTTTAACAAGTACGTGCACTGTACATCACCGCTGTGTTTTGAAATAGAAAATACCCTGCTTTTGTTAATGGCTTGATACAACAAAAAGTTATATGTGGAAATATGATTTATGAGGCAGTAAAGCATGAAAAAGGTAACAATTAAAGAGGCCCCTTACCTCTAATAATTTAATTATCCCAAGTAATTCTGAAGTCTCATACGTTGAATAACTCCCCAGGCTGATTTGTATTATAATTGGTCAGGCATTTGAAAAGTCAGTACAGTAGTATTTTTACGTTTTAATACCTCAATTCTGATTTTCAGGATTTCTGGGACTTTTCAGATGTATTTAGGTAATTAGGGAGGGAAAGGTGTTTTTTGGAAGCTATTCTGAGTAGAGAAGGAGTCCTCTGAGAGAGAAGAGGACCTGCAGCCCCAGCTGCCAGCACACTGAGGTGGTGGTAGGGCCGGGCATGCAGAGGATGAGCAGACCCAAAGCCCATCAGGAGCAGGGCTGAGTGGTGCTGGGGGACCAGCAGACCTCCCTCCTACACCTCCTGCCTGCTGCTGGCTCCCGTGGGGGTGAGCCACTTTCTCTCTCTCTGCCTTGTTTCCCCAGAAGTAAAATGAGAATAAAAACAAGTCTGCTGTCTTGTTTGCTCAGACAGTAGTTCTTATCTCTTCCAACATCTTTTGGTACTGCTGGAACAATAGGTGGTCTATAGCCAGCTACCTTTCCTTTTTTACTCTAAATTTTATCTCAGTTATCTCATTTTAGCAATTTGTTACTATTGAATATCTTTGTTTGTTTGTTTGTTTGTTTTTTGAGATCTTTACTGCTATAGCTCACCCTTGCTAGATACTACCTGGAGAATAAAAATAAAATCAGAATATGTATTCGCCAATGACTTTTGCCTGTAAGACAGAAGCAAAAAATACCACTTAGCCTCCCTGCAATGTGACTGACCATTTCACACTCTAATGGTCTAGTACAACCACTGATTGTCTTGCAAGCTTCATATTTTTTTATATACTTCAAATAATTTATTATTGCCCTTGGTATCCTTGGCTACTTGCTCTTCAAATTTCCTTTTATCCTGCTTCCACTCTGGCAGGTAAGATATAAGAAGAAGATTAGTTTCCACTCCATTAGCATTACAAGAGCTGAATTTCCATTTCTTAAACAATTTCTTTGGTGTGAATATATTCCTACTTTCTGCCATTTAGCCAGAGTGCTTTCTGTTTCTTCTTTTCCCTTCTGACTGATGCATCCTTCTTGTGGTGCTCTCTGTTAACCGAAGGCTGTTACTATTACAGATATGTGCTGTAGCTTAAAGTGTATATATCAGTGCAGATAATATATAATATTTAAAGATGTTACATGCAAAATCCATTTTCTCCAATCTCAGAAACTATTCTAGAATACTGTTGGAAAAGGTGTTGCACTGCATATTTGGGAGGAAACTGCAGATACGCTAAATTTCCTGAAACATTAATCACCCAGTTCTGACAAGTACTTTTAAATACCTTTCTCCTTGTGACATCTCAACTACCTAGTGTCCCAAGCAGAAATCCTTCTACATCATGCTATATGCTGTGCAGAATTGTTTCATCACATAATGATGAGTTCCAAATGTAGGCATGCATCCAGGACAAGCTGCACAGCTCCTGACCTCTATGCCTTGAGAGAAGCAAAGGATGAAAGGGTGTCTTGCTACCAATGTACAAACTGTAATGCCATGATGTGAGAGCAGGGCAGAAGAACTGAAGCAGACACTTCGATAGCACTGCTATCGACACTGCTTTCGCCAGCCATGAGACCAGACGTTCCTGCAGATTTAATGTCCATCTCCAATTCTCCAAAGTCCAAGCAATCTCTTTTCCCCACAACAATTTGTATGTAGGCAGAGTGAGGATGTACTGGGGAAAGTAAACAAGACAAGGCATGGGCTGGCACCAGTGGCAGCCAGACTAGAAAGAAGGCCTAACTGGAACAGAGAGAATTACCAGGGCCCATGAGCATAGTTTCCAGTACAGTTCATTGGGAACAGCTTCTCAGACTAACTCACCTCAAGCAATTAAATTCTTCCCTTTCTCTAGAAAGAGTCCTCAACAAACCAAGGACTATTAATCAGGCATTGTCAAACACAGCTACCTAGCTGGGAAGGAAAGAGGAGGGACCAAGGACTGATCTCATTTCTCGCTTGCATGGACTTTGTTCATCTCAGCTATGGTTCAGCACAATCTGTAGACATTTGCAGAAAGCATAGGAACAGATCCCATGAGTTTACCAGGACGGCTTTAGGTTCCAACATACATTTATAAGCTTTGGTAGGAGCAAAAGAAACATGGCCTTCTGAAAGAAAAGAAAACTGGTTACTCTCTAATTTTAGTAAGGTAGCTCTCCCAGTAATCTTCTTCCCAAATTCCATCATTTTGTTTTTAACTCTAGTTCATTACCAATTTCTTAGTATGCTTCAAAGAGCTACATTGCACTGAAATAGAATGTAGAAAATTAGTGGAGTGACACTTCTTTGATCGTAAGAAAACAGAGACATTAAACATAAAAACAACATTATTTTCCCCAAAAAATTTGCTCAAAGACTAAGAACCAGAGAAGTTTTGGTCTGTTACTTGAGATCAATCTGCAAAGGAAGTGCTAAGCTTGTGGTGCACTCCCAAGTTTATTTCACATGCAGAGAAGACCAGTTAAAAGAAGTGGGTAGACAAATTGCAGAAATTCACCTTCATCAACAATTTATTAAGCATCCAAGGCAGCTTGCTAGGAATTTAGTGTCTGCCCTGAAAAAATGCTACTGCTTCTCAAAAGAAAATGTAATTTAACTAGCCCTCCTTATGAATTCCTACTTAAGAGAGAGACATTACCTGTGCCTTACAAATACCTCTCTGTACAGACTCTTGTACGCATTTCACAGATGTCTTCATTCCTTTCTGAAAACTGCAAATTTTCTCTCCCTGCAGCTCACCCCAGTGCTGCTGTTGCCTTTGGATGAGGTACATTCTTCTGTCTTGAAAGCCACTGGGAACTGCTGGACCATCTTAACCTTAGTGACAGCACTTCACAGCAGCAGGGGTCTTCTAATAACAGGTTTTGTATAGAAACAGTAATGCCAAACGTATTTTTCAGTTCATAAATAGTAAGAAATTCTTTTTGCCATTTTTTGTTCCAGAGTACAGGCTGAGAAAAACATCCTTGAGGCTCCATGACCAGCAGCATTGTGGGCCTAAGCTGGGGGTCGTGAGGTGGTGGTGCCATCTGATTGCAGACAGCAGCCTTTTGAACTTCACATGTCCATTAAAGTCACAAATTTCAAGGTGTTTTCCCCAGGTCAGGTTATCATGCTTCATCAGTCTGGGCTGATAGTCTGCTCCTGAGCCAGAAAGCTGTATGAGGCAAAGGCTTATTTGAGTGAACCTTCTCCATGGATGTTAAGAGAAAGCAATAGGAAGCAAAGAAGGGCAACTGCAGTTGCCTTTCTAGGAAGATGGAGGAAAAAAAAATAGGGAGATGGAGCAGCCTGTCTACTTGGGGCACTTGCATTGCACACCCATGTGTTTTGCATGCACAAATAGTGCAGATTTTCAGGAGATGCTTGATGCTG
This sequence comes from Alectura lathami, assembly GCA_013399715.1. NCBI lineage: Eukaryota > Metazoa > Chordata > Aves > Galliformes > Megapodiidae > Alectura > Alectura lathami. The sequence goes on from VXAV01002906.1 coordinate 19,846, forward strand.
ATGCTCTTGCTAGACAAATGCTGCTCTGGGCAGATCAAGACGAATGTTCTGGGTTCAGTCTGACAACTGAGGGTGCCCAGAGGAGTGCTGCTGCAGCTCCACAACCCTTCGTCAGAGGTTGCTCAGCCCAGCTGCGTCACAGCCTGAAGCACTGACCCCTGCCCTCCTGTGCTGCTGGTGCAATGGGCATGTTTTTCAAGTGCTTTGCCCCAGCATTCATCTGCAGTCCTGCGGTGCTGAAAAGAAGCAGCGGGGTTTCAGGTGCGCATTTTTCCCTCCTTCCCGCAGTTCCTATGGCAACCCATCCCACAGCCCTTTCCAGACGTGAGAACTGCAGCGGGGAGCGAGCGGGAGCCATGCCGTGCCCTGACCAAGTGGCTGCTCCGCTTGCATGGCAAGTGGTTCAAGGCATGCAGCCAAAGTGATGCTGCCTGCTCTGGGACATCTTCCTGTCACATCAGGGAGGCCGCGTCTGCTATATCACTCTCTTGCGCAGAGCAATAGTTTGCCATATCTGCCCAGTTTTGACTGTACAACAAACGTGTGTGTACAATGATGTACACACATCTTAGCCTTGTAGGTCAGCAGCACCTGTTGACTGAGATGTGTTGGCGACAGGTTCCTATACTTCCCACATGCATTAATTAATTCATAGAAATGTAAATGGTTTTTTTGTAAGAACCAAGAGTCATTCCTAGGTATTTACTCATTGCTGAATATTTATAATTGGTGGAAGAAACTTCATTTAAAAGGTAGTTTGCAACCCTTAGTGACAATAGGTAGGGATGTTATAAATCTCTAATCATACACAGAGATTTTCTCTGAAATTCTACTTGCACGACTCTTTTAACAAAGGAGTCAACAAACTGTAGGAAGGGGAACAACATGTGAGGTACTCTGTTCCTCACAGACTTTTGGGAATGGCCTTATCCCAGAAACACCTGACTGCATCCTGACTGCATCCCTCACACCCAGCCAGATCTGTCACGTGTGGCTTCAAGCTGGGCTGCAGCAGAATATCTTTGCCGTAGGGACAGAACATGTCTAGTATACTCTGATAGGGACAGCCCAGCATAGCTTTCCAAGAGAAGGGTGTTCAGGGTAGAAAAGGAGGTAGGCTTGTACTCTCTCTCTCAATGACAACCTCATTAGATCTTCCTTCATCGACTAACAAATCTTTTTTTTTTTTTTGTCTTCTCTTACACTCCAAACACCCCTCTTTGTTTTCTGGCTTGTTCTGAAAGCAATCACCTCTGCACATGCACTTTTTTAGCAGCCTCCCTACTTGCCATCTCACCCCCTTTTTGCTGGTGCCAGGTCCAGAGCCCATTGGCATTCTGCATATGATTACCTACCCTCTTTCAAGGCAGCTCAGGACTTCTTTTCCTCAGGCTTACCTGCAAAGACTCTATTCTCCCTCACTTCAATGTCCACTTAAAAAGCAGCAGCTCCATTTCTTGCAGTGACTCAAGGTGACTTGTTCATAAATCATCTCTTGCCAACTTCTTCTAATGTGTGGTGGCATATTCACCTGCTCCTTGTTGAGGTGACTACCCTTCTTCAAGGCCTTGAAGTGTTTTGCACTGGCCAAACATGAACTGAAGATAAAGTTTTTCTGAAACAATGACAATCTAAGGTGAGGACTGACATTTTCAGATTTCCCTAAATCTGGAAAGACTCTGAACTCTGGATTTCAGAACTCCCATAAGCCACGTATCTACCTGCCAGGTTACTTATGCTATTCTGTGACACGATGTTTGAAAAACTAACATGGAAAACAAGGTTTCCCATTTCACTACCGCAATAACATTAAGAATTCTAGATAAAGTAGGTTTTTGATTCCAACAGTAAAGTTTTTTTTTTTTTTTTTCCCTAAAACAAAATATATGCACCTTTGTAGAATGCCATGGTAAGCATGCTTATCTTTTGATTGTCCATTCCCATGGGGACAAAGCTGTGCCTAATGTTTCAATTACCTTTCTTCTGCTGCAGAGATGATTGGATTTGGAGTTTCAAGGGACTGTGAAAATACCAGATATCTAGACAGAAAACCAATACTTCAGGAGCCAATGATTTGCTGGGCATATATTATTGCGCTTAAACAAGTTAACTCTTGGCACTTAATGGCCCTAATGGTATATTTATTAGACAAGTAAGGGAAAGAAGAGAAAATGACATGAATGTTTAATGAAGACACTAATAGAAGCCACAAGAAAATGCTGAATTCTCTTTTCTGCTCAGGAAATACTAAGTGGCTCTTGTCGACCACATATATATCTGATAAGTGAGTTCAGTTAATCAATAGGCTTGATTGCATTTCCTAGCAGAAAGAAGTCCTTACTCTCAAATAAGGAGGATATAATTAATCTAAATGTACAAAGTATGAGTGCAATGCATTTGTTTGCTGAAGTAATCCATCTAGCTCAAAGACTAATTTACAAGTGAGTGCTTAAATGGGTACAATTATTATTTTTTTTCTTTATGTGAACGTTGAAATAGAAGATGACTTGCTCCTGTCCTACTGAATAATCAGAATCATTGCATCTACTGGTAGTAAGGTGAATGTATGCTCTCCAAAGCAATGCCTGTGTTGTAGACTGATTTATTACTTTCTTGGCTATCTGGCTGACTTTCCCTCTTGAGCAAAACTCCAGACTAGAAGGAAGGCCAGATCATCAGCAGTTTGTATCAGTGTTTTCCTGTTACCTTCAGCTGAGTGAGACCAATTTATAACTCCTGAAGGTCAAGTGCTAAATATCGATCTCCAACATGCTTAGGGAAAACATACAAGTTTTATTTCTGGTCATCATTTTTGCAACAAGCAGGGACTATTACAGATACAGAAGCCAGTTCATACCACTTAAAGGACTGGTCAGCATCAAGTCTGTTTCTAGAAACATCTTTTCTTGAAGCTCAGGGAGGAGCTGATTATTTGTACCATCTTGAGGCACAAGACACAGAGCTGGTCAAAACACGACTGGTCAACAGAAGTAATGTCAAAGCAATTATACAGTGCATAAAATTACATTGAATATCCTCTCCCAGTGTTTCACACATAAGCTAGTATAGTAGGGCTGCAAAAATATCAGAGGAAATGCACAAAAAGAGCTGCACCTTGTGCCAGATTACACAAGGACTGAATGTGTTTTTTGCTGAGTATGTCCCTCAGAGTGCCTGACTCCATCCTCTACTGGGTAAATGGCTGGGTAAAGTGTTTGGCTTTGCATACAAAGTCAACAGAGAGCTCTGCTATGCCAGAAAACTCATCTGGGTGATGGGCAGCTCCCAGTGTATACCCAAGGTGCATGGACAGTTGAAAAACACAAAACTGAATTTCTTCTCAAGTAAAGATGTTCTCTGGTTCACAGAGACCACAGTTCCTCAGGCCCCAGCACCCCCAGCACCAGTGTGCCATGCAAACCAAACTACATATGCTAGACAAAATGTATGGTAGCATGATATCATCTTTCTCTAGCCACAAAAGGAGGGGAACAAGACGCCTTCTGTCACAAAACCCAACTTGGAAAAATGTTGGGGATGGATTTGATTTGGCAGAGTGACTTTACCTTCTTTGTGTCATGTGGGTCTGACACCTTTTAAATCGATAATAGAGGACCTAATCTCAAATTCTCTATATTGATGGAAAAAAGTTTGCTGGATACCATCCAAGATTTTTTGTCTGACCAAGATGTTAAGTAGTCTGATTGGGAATGAGTGGTACTGTCCAACATCTCCAACAACAGAAAGCCTTTATGGTGACTGCAGCTGTCAGTAATATTTCTACATCCATGCTTTGCGTAAACTGCAGAGTTGCCAGCCTAAATATGGAAGTTCAGCTGGTCTCCTTTCAAGGAGGCAATGCCAGGTTAGGGCGTTAAAAAGAATATCCTTAGCAGAAACTAAATCATAGAATCATAGAATCGTCCGAGTTGAAAGGGACCTTTAAAGACCATCCAGTCCAACTCCCCTGCAATGAACAGGGACACCTACAGCTGGATCAGGTTGCTCAGAGCCCTGTCCAGCCTGATCCTGAAGGTCTCCAGGGACGGGGCAGCCACCACCTCCCTGGGCAACCTGTGCCAGTGCTTCACTACTCTTATTGTAAAAAACTTTTTCCTTATGTCTAATCTAAATCTTCCCTCTTTTAGTTTGAAATAATTTCCCCATGTCTTATCACAACAGACCCTGCTAAAGAGTCTGTCCCCTTCTTTCTTGTAGCCCCCCTTTAGATACTGAAAGGCCGCTATTCGGTGTCCCCAGAGCCTTCTCCTCTTCAGACTGAACAGCCCCAACTCTCTCAGTCTGTCCTCACAGGGGAGCTGTTCCTTCCCTTGGATCATTTTTGTGGCACTCCTCTGGATGTGCTCCAGCAGCTCCATGTCCCTCCTGTGCTGAGCACTCCCCATCTGGACGCAGAACTCCAGGTAGGGTCTCACCAGTGCAGAGCAGAGGGGCAGGATCACCTCCCTTGCCCTGCTGGCCACGCTTCTTTGGATGCAGCCCAGGATGCGGTTGGCTTTCTGGGCTGGGAGGGCACTCTGCTGGCTCATGTCCAGCTTGGCACCCACCAGTATCCCCAAGACCCTTTTGGCAGGGCTCTGCTCAATCCTTTCTTCCCCCAGCTTGTATTGATAGCAGAGGTTGCTGCAACCCACGTGCAAGACCTTGCATTTCACTTTGTTGAAGCTCATGAGGTTCTCCTAGGTCCACTGCTCCACTCTGTCTTGGTCTCTCTGGATAGCATCCTGTCCATCAGGTGTGTCAACTGCACCACACAGCTTATTGTCATCTGCAATCTTGCTGAGGTTGCGCTCAGTCCCACTGTTGATGTCACTGACAAAGATATTAAAGAGTATTTGTCCCAGAACAGATCACTGAGGGACACCACTCATCACAGGTCTCCATCCAGACATTGAACCACTGACCATTATTGTCTGGATGCAATCTTGCAACCATTGAACAGTCCACCTATCAAATCCATATCTTTGCAGTTTAGAGAGAAGGGTGTTATGGGGGACCATATCAAAGGCCTTCCTGAAGTCCAGATTCATGACCTCAGTTGTTCTCCCTTGTCTGCCGATGCAGTTAAGCCACTGTAGAAGGCCACTAAATTGGTCAGGCAGGACTTGCCCTTGGTGAAGCCATGTTGATTGTCTCACATCATGTCCCTGTCTTCCATGTGCCTTACATAGCTTCCAGGAGGATCTGTTGTTTTCCAGCAGATGTCAGGGTGGTTGAAGGTCTCTGGGCAGGATGAGAGCTTGCAATTTTGTTGCATCCTGCAGCTGGAGGAAGAAGTCTTCATCCACAGGCTCTGCTTGGTCGGGCAGTATGTAGTAGACACCAACCACAAGTCTCCGTTTGTTGCCTCAGTCTCTAACTCTCACCCAAAAGCTTTCAACTTGCTCATGGACATTCTTCAGGAACAGCTCTTTACACTCAATTCCGTTCTGGATGTAAAGGGCAACACCTGCTCCCTTCCTCCCGTGCCTGTCCCTTCTGAACAGCTTGCAGCCATCTATTGCCACCATCATCCCACCTGGTTTCAGTGATGGCAAATTTGTCATGGTGTTCTAGCAGCATGGTGTCTTCCAGCTCCTCCTGTTTGTTACCCAAGCTGTGTGCGTTGGTGTAGAGGCACTTCAGCTGGGCAGCCGGCCTTGTGATCTTCTTGGAGGACAACTCCTTGATTCCTTGCAAGTATTTTCCCTGAGCTACTGTGTTGCCTACTTCTATCGACTCAGTGGTCCCTGGCTCATTGTTGTAGAATTTGAAGTGTGCTGCAGTGTTGCCAGCACATCTCAGGGCAGCAGGTCGATGGGTTCTGCTAGCGTTCCGCCCCTCTAACCTAGCTATGTCCACGTTATCGTTAGTAGGCTTACTGTTGCCCCCCTCCCCTTTCCAACCTATTTTAAAGCCCTTCCAATGAGCCCTGCTATCTTTTCTAAATGGGCTTTTTTCTCCCTTTGGGAGAGCTGAAACATATCTGGTGACTGCAAGCCCAGTGCCATGTAGGCCACCCTGTTGTTGAAGAACGTAAAACCATGGTGGTGGCACTAGCCTGTAAGCCAAGTGTTTATAGATTGGATCCTTTTGTTTCTTTCATTGTCCTTACCTACCACAGGAAACAGAGACAAGAAGATTACCTGTGCCCTTGATTCCTTCAGCTGACAGCCCAAGGCTCTGAAGTCGCTTTTGATAGCCCTTAGGCTACGTGTGGCTAAGTCATCACACCCAACATGGAAAAGCAGTAGAAGGTAACAGTCCATCAGCCATACCAGTTGGGGAAGTTGCTTGGTGACATCCTTCACATGAGCCCCAGGGAGGCAGCAGACTTCTCTAAGAAGAGAATCTGCCCGGCATATTGGGCGTTCAGTTCCCTGCAGGGAGGATTCACCTACAATACCCACCTCTTCTTCTTAGTGGGTGCATCCCTAATATTGTGGGAAGGTTTTTCTGGTTTGTGTTGTGATGGTTCCTCAAGTGCAGATTGCCTGATGTCACGCACAGACAGGCATTCCACATCCAGGGCCCTGTACCTGTTGTACAGAGGCACCTGAGGGGGTGGAGTGGGCAAGGAGGGGGTTCGGCTGTAACCCCGAGAATGAACTTTCTTCCATCCACTCCCTTCCCTTGAGCAGTTCCTGTCAGCCTGGTAGTGAGAGGATAAATCATACAATACAATGTATTCTTTATTTATTCAGTGTCAAATCAGAGAAATTAGCAATTTCTATTTCCAAAATCCTCACAGAGGGCCAACCTCTGAGATTTGCAGGCACATTTTATATTCTAATTATTTTTTATATATTGTCATCATCTTCTTTTAAGAATGTCTGGTGTATTTGATGGTGATGAACTATATCTTCTCAAATTTCATGTCATCTTTGGAAGAGGAGAAAAAGTGTTAGCAAAGAAGATATAGCAGAAAAAGTCTCCACATTTCAGCAAGAGGAAGGTAAGGAATATGAGATGTGCTTTGCTCAGGGAACTGATCGAGATCCAGGATAATGTTACAGGTCTGAGTTTATAAGGTGTTTGTCATGCACTGCAGCTTCCACCCAAGAGCAAAGAATTTCGGAACAAAATATGAGTATGACACCTTTCACCACAGGGCAACCTAATTCACTTCAATCCCTAGGCAAAGCTGGGAGCAGCTACAAAACCGCTCAAGAATGAAAGGCAGATGGACGGCTAACAAGCGCCAAGGCCCAGAGCCTCAGACACACGATTCAAATCCGTATCACAGGATAAAATTTATCTGTTAGATGTACTAGTTCAGTTTATATGATACTAGTTTTATTCATCTCTAAATGACAGCAACAGCTGGCAATACAGCTGTGTTACTTGGAATATTTTAAACCATCCTGCATGGAAATATTGATGAGTAAACAAATCCTTTATTCTTATTTCTGCTTTTGGAAGCTAGGATCCACAACACAATTCACACACATCCCAGACAGATAGATGGCTTAGAAACATATGGTCAGTTCAATTGCCTGTGATTGCCTGTGAAAAATGTCTAGATTCTGAAAAAATATGTACCTGCATGAGTCACCTATCAGCTAAAAGAAAAGGGGTTCTCTGGCTCTCTGCTAATGTTAACAAGCTTTTCTCCATATTGATATTCTCTTTACTGATTGCAGCCCAAGTAGTTACCCACTACGGTAACTAACTTAACCTGTTTTTATGTATTTTTTTTAATTTACCATGCTCTATTATAGAATGAAAAATTACATAGCCTACTGAATTACAAGCAAACAGGATAACTGAAAAATGGTTATCTGTTTAACCATTCAGCAATCTGCTAAAACATCCTTCCCAGCAGCCAGGGAGGAGGGACACGTACAGCTCCTGATTCATGTAGATGAGGTGGAAAGGGCTTGATTTGCATAACGAGAGAGGGAGTCCTCAGCAGCCCTTACCTCAACTCACAAAGCTGCTAGGGATCGGGTAAAGGAGTGCCTCTTCCAGGCAGAACTCATCTCCCTGTCATGGATTTTACCTGGCTCAGGCTGGCAGGAACCTCTGAGCAGGCAGTGCCGAGTGGCTCACATTTTTCATGCTCAACATGGTAAATTTTTAATGAAAGTTTGAGATGAAGTGGCACAGACATTTTGCATACAAGACAAGTGGATAAAATACACTTTCCCATGATAAAAAATGAATGGTACCTGCTCTGAAAAGTCTCCAGTCAAAATACATGACACCAAGAAGGTGAAGCTTTGTGGAGAAGGATGGCCTCAGGAGGCTGCTTTTGAGGCTGTGTGGTGACACAAGGTGAGAGAGGTAGAAGAGAAGACCCCTGGCAAGGTCCCCTGTCACTGGGCAATGTGGGATGGATCCTGTGTGGAGAAATGCCCGCAGAGCACTGGTGTAGAGAAGTCTTTTATCCAGATGTCCCTCAATCTTTCTGACTGTGAAATTCATGCACCTTGTTGTTCTAATGAAACAAGACCCACAAAATCTCAAATATTGAGAAATGGAAATTCTTTAGATTTCTTTCTCCTGTTTCTCAAAAATGGCGTTTCAGAGCTTTGCCTCTGCCTTCTACTCTCAGCCTCTGCCTGATTAGTTAGACTGTTAATCCTCTGGAAAAGTGGCTGTCTCGTACAACAAGTGTCAGCAGTGCTTTATTCAATGGAGCTTTTATCTTAGATGCTCTTGAGCCCCAGTGAAAATAACTCATATTAATACGGTTTGGCAATTCCATGGCATATCTCTAAAATATCTAAGCTGCAATAGGAAGAACTTAAAGACAGGAAAGAGCCACATGAGTTCTAGGCATAAAGCTTGAGCTGTTCTCCCGTGTGACAGTATTATGAAGTCTTCTCTTGCATTTTTGAACTTTAAAATACACATGTTGCCAAGAATTCAAAAATGAGATCAGAAGTTTTGTTCCTTCATCCAGTCAATCTCACCTGGCTTAAGCTCCCAGGATTTGTAAGCATGTTGGGTTTGGAGGTGCTGCACCATTCCAACCATAAGTATTTTAGAGATATATAAATTTGGTCCTAGAAAGATTCCAAAATTTCTTCCCAGGAAGAAGTTCATTTCAGCGCAAGTTTTTGATCTTCCAGTTGAATGACTGATGATAAAAATTGCACATCTCATCAAGATGTGAAAGGCGAATGAAAAATATTTTTAAAAATATGGATAATTTACTTGACACAAGTGGTTCCACCCAGAGGAGAATGAGCGCAGCGTGGTTCCTATCAGCGCTGTTTGGAGCCAAGATCTAACAGCATAAAGCAGAGGCCAGCCTCAAAGCACTGTATTTTTTTTTCCTTTCTTGGCACATTAGCCAGGACTCTGTCCTTTCCCACTTGGATTTTCCAGATTTTTTCTGTATTTACTATTCTTCAAACTCCTGGTCCTCTGCCAAATCTAGGTGAAAGTGACTGATTCAAGCAAGAAGACGCAGCAAGGTGGCTATGCTGACAGACACAGCAAAACCATCAATGCAGATGGGACAGGAGCATGGTAAAAAAACTTCCTTCATCTTTGTGTATGTAACAGTCACAGCTTTCATTTTACGCTGAGGAAGGAAAATGGAGAAAGACGGCCGCGGGTTCTTTTCCTGGGAAGAGGGTCAGTCAGTGCAGGGGCAGAGGTGCACTGGTGGGCAGGTCAATGTTGCACTCATCCCAGTGAGAAATGCTTTACCTTCTCTCACCATGGCATGTGCTGAGGTCAGAGCAAGACTGCCCTGTGCCTAGGCTGGATGAGAGCGCAACTACCAGGTCTCTTGTGTCTGCCCCCACACCATACTGAAGCATCCAAGAGCTGCTCTACACCCAAGACCTCCCACAGATCCACTGGATCAGGCAAGGGAGTAGTAGGTCATTTTTCCTGTGCATGAATAGAGAGTTTTAGTGCATATAATAGCGCATATTTCAAAAACTCATACCTTCAATGTTTTTCATTGCTTTTGTAGTACAACTGTTGCCTGCATACCTCTTCTTTCATAGTACTCTACAGTCAGTGGAAGTACTGTCTCCCCTAGTCTCACCATGCTGTCAAATGCATCTTGGTATTTAAGTGCTCAGAAATATACGTGCTGCTACATCATTCATACATACCATACGCTGCTTTCATTCTTCACATGTGGAGAATGATGTTGAATTGTATAGTATTTTACGCTGGACCTGTAACAGATGGAGCCAGAGCTCTGCTGTTTAGACTTTGAAAGCAAATTGAAGTTTATTTGGATATCCCACCAAATTCAAAGGGTTCTTATGCATTTTCTTTGCAGTAAGGACATTGGTCACTACTAGCCTGGCTACTACCCTACTAGTGCCCTTATGGGTACACTGATCTTATCAGTATTCCAGTGTTGACAAAATATACTTAGAAGTTATTCTATTATTTGGCACATATTCTGTTTGTCTTTCTAGTTCCAGCTACTGGGTTCATGGAGGAAGCTATACTTTCAGGGAAGGAAAGATAGTTTCTAAATTCCAGGAAAATAAACTTTCAAGATGTGGGGCTACTACTGAGTCGAATACCAGAAAGCAAATCGAAGAAATACAAGACATTGATTTTTTAAAAATCTCATTATTTCGAAGCTGAACTCCTCTAGTTTTGGCACAAACCTCACAATCATTGAAATACTCATTATTCAAGGCTGGCAGTACCAGTGGTTCACTTCCGTATTAATATGCAGGTGAAACTGGAGAGGGAACACTGGAAGAATTGAAAATCATCAGGACTGCAATAAAGAGCAATACTTGATTTTTCTTGTGGGACTACATACTCTCTTGAGCTTTTTAAATGCTCTCATCTTCTACTGAAAATCTCTCCTCAAGATTTCTGCTGGTTCTGTTTTACATTGTCCATCGCAAAATCATCACAGATATTTCCTGCAACAGACCCACAGAATAAACAGCCCAATGGCTCTTGTAGATGCACACCATGATGAAGGTAGAATTCTTAACAGCATTCACTTTTAAAAGCTAACCTCGTCCTTCAAACAGCTCCTCAGGCTCCAACCAGAGAAAGGACTTTTTGCACTTTTTCTGACCTTGTGATTGAAACAAACAGATGCTCTCCTGCTCCTGTATGGACACCAGAAAGCCATGCTTTCCCCTAGATTCACCTCCTACCTTAAGGTAGGAGGCAGAGCTTAGAGGCAGAGACAGACCTGTGAGACCACAGCGGGGCAGCTGCTTTCCAACCCCCACAGGAAGAAGGGAAGGCTTCAGTGTGGAAAAGCCAGGCAAATGGTGTTCTGACATCACTGCAAAGTGGGATTCAGACTCGTCAGTGCTTAGCCTATAAAACTTTATTTCACTAGTGGAATCTTTAGGAGTTTGCTTAAGTCAGGAGCATGCACGGAAGAGGAACAGGAATCAAGGCGACTTTACATTCATATCTAGTGTTGGATGCCACTTGGTATGTGTAATATTCTGCAGGATTAAACCCTGGGTGTCTGGGCCAGAACTAAAGCAGTTATTCTCTTTCTTCGGTTTGTAGTGCCCGAGTAGCGCAAGGTGCCAAGGTCAGTGACAGCTATGTGTGTCAGATCACAAGTCACACCATGCACACAGCAGATCACTCTCTGCCCTGAAAAGTGGCCTCTCTATGCCACAGTCTGCTTGCAAACAAGCAAGAGACTGTTGCTTTGAAGGGCTTCAAGAATATGCAATTTCTTCCTGGCTTGGGGGCTGGAGTGAGGTGAACACTGTTTTCTCAAAGCCTGTTCCAAAGATCTTGATAGCTTCAAAGCTACTGCTGATATTTATTTCCTGTTTGTGTATTTTTAAGATTGAATCTTGGTGGCAGAGAACAGGGAGCCAGGCTTCAGGGAGAGATAATGATGTGATTGTGAAGGTGTTGAAAACAGGACTGGCATTTACAGAGAGAACTGAGACACAGTTATATGTCTGGAGATTTACGTGTATTGTATACCCCTATGAATTATACAGCAAATGTAAACACTGGGCTTGTTGCAGTCTCCTTTATAGAGGTACCCCATGATTCTAATCAAGTTTCAAAAAAACAGAAACAAAAAAACCTTTCCATTTCTTGTGGGCGGCAATGTACCCAGAAAACATACTCCTCTGCTGCAATCACAGTTGTGTTTTTAGAAATGCTAGAGCCCACTCACTACCCTTGAAAATAGCTCAGGGCAGGGGGAAGGGGAGAGCTGTCAGTGGTGTGTCAGCAGAAATAGCGTCTACACCGGTGTCTGCACAATGATAGTACCTCCCTGTCTCCTCCCTGCTCCCCACATAAAAGGAGAAGTTACTAAAAGCCTAGGCAACCCTCCAAAATCATGCCTCAAGGCATGAGGCAGGCCTAAAGGTGTTGAAAAGGGTCTATGGCCTGGCCAGAAACAAAATTTTTATTTCTTGCACTTTTAAGGAGGAAACAGTAGTGAACACTGGAAATGGAAGCACCAGCAGATCAATGGCATGTCTGAAGAAAAGCCTTGCAAGGCACCCCTCTCCTGAGGAAAACTTACACCCTACAAGAGGGTCTTTACTATCACCTAATGACGTCTGAAGGGAGGCTGAGGCCCAACCAGGCCTTCTGCACCCTCACAGTCTGCTCAGAGGTAATTTTCTACTATCCCTTTCCTTGTTGTCCTTTTTTCATTTACTTCCTTTTTTTTTTTTTTTTTTTTTTTTTTT
>VXAV01002906.1:32494-52221 GCA_013399715.1 Alectura lathami
TTTTTGGAAGCCTCTAATAATCAAATGATGGCAAAAGGATGGTTGGTTGATTTCTTCTTTGATAAGGTATGATATGAAGATATGAAGATCCAGATGTCTGAGAATGCCATGGGGTGCATAATGCATGGGGTGCATTGGTAGAGCAGCCAATGATGGTGCCTGTGTGGGATGCTGAGGCTGGTGAACTCCACTGGTAAGAACAGAGGCAGCTATCTTTCTTCCACTCCTTGTTTTCAGGGACAGTACTTCGATGTTTTTTCAGTGGGTGCAAGGAACCTGTCATGTGAAGAAATGAAGCCAAGTGTTTTGGTCAGACCCAAGATTAAGTTAGAAGTGTTTACCTTTTTCCCCTTTGACTTGCGTCCACTTCAACCAGAACATAAACTACAAGTTCTGAACTATCAGAACAGCTTCTGTGCCTCCTTAGGAGGATAAGAATGATCCAAGAACCAAGCAGAGATGACTGAAATACTAGGGGAGAAATGCTACTTGCAACAAAAGGAGGGAGATTCTTCTTTACACTTGGGTTCAATAGAGGTCAATATTTTTCCAGGATTTCATTATAAAATTCTTGGCCACCACATTCACTCTTGCAGGCCTGGGGGACTAGATGACTGGAATAACAATCACGACCACTAATGCTCTCACTGCGTGCGTCATCGACATTAGAATGGACACATTCAGAGCCAGTATCACTCTTCTTGTCATCTGAAGCCTCATCCTAATGCTTGGCGATTTTTCAATATCTCCACAAGATTTTCACTCAGATTGGAAAAAAAAAAAAACCATCTCTCCAAAAGAAAAGCAGTTCGGTCTGTGTTATGTAGCATTTCCATGTTTTCACTCTTCTCCAAACCATTAAGACTTTTTTTAAAATATTATTTCAAGATGAAACACACTCTGTCCCTCTGCCTGCCTTCCCAGCAGCATGTCCAGGTGGGGTGAGATGAGAAAAACTTCTTTTTATAAAGAGACCCCAGCAGTGTTTTACAGATTTAGTTAGAATGAGATGAAGACAACTCTTATCTGAAAGAATGCATGTCCTCATGACTTTTACCTATAGCCCCAGTATTAAGGACTAAGAGCTGCCACATTCCCATCACACTTTCTGCACTACCACTGTGCTGCCTGACCTCTCCCTTACCCAGCATATCTGTGCTGGAGATCAGACTTCTAGAGGGTCTGTCATGGTTTAATGAGGGGAACACAAGCCTATGTTCAGAAGACCATGGAAATGTAAGTCACTGGAAGCTGGGAACCTATGCCAGTACCATACACATGAGCTGCACTTCTCTTTCCTAGGCGTTAATTAAGTGCTCTGCATGAGAAAGGACAGAGGAGTGAGGGTCCACATGTATCACCCAATATAGATCTTCTCCTTACGTTTATATGCAATATGATGCCTGAATCTCTAATTTGCAATTACAATAAGATGCTTTGTATTTTACACACCCACTCATCCACTGATAAACAAGCACTACAGACAGGTCAGGGCAGAGTATGTGCAAGGCAAGAGGACCCGCGTATTTCATTGTGATAAGAATATACTATAAAACTCCAATGCAGATTCTAAGATAAATCAAGAAGTTTTGACCCTTGGCAAATCTATGACAGTAGGGAGGATAGGTATTTTCTGCCATTAGGCCACCTGTCTATACTTTTTAAGGAAGACAACAAACAGCATCATAAGCAGTAACTATTTCAAGTTTACAGGATTTTACATTTTTAGGCTGTATTAGTGTATTATAAATCAGAACTGGATATATCAGTATATCAGTGAAAACTTTCCAGTCTTTCCTGGCTGGCAGCACAAAAACTCTGGTTATCAGACAGCATCTATAAGTTTGCAGGCTACGTCAGATCCTTACTATTGTCCTGTATTTTTTTCCTTTAACTTTTGTTTTTCTTAACTTTTGGTAAGCCCTAAATTAGTCAGGCAGTTGTATTCAATGTTCTTCATAGGACCCTTCCAATTGAACCCTTCAGTTCTGTTCTGTTCTATTCTATTCTATTCTATTCTATTCTATTCTATTCTATTCTATTCTATTCTGCTTTGACATTAAAGAAAACTTTGGCTGAGCATGAACAGTGGAGGGAGCACAAAAGCAGACACAAGGTGAAGAGGCAAGTCCAAACAGTACCATTGCTGCTGCTAGAGAAATGGAAACACAAGTCCAGAATGAAGAGCTATGGGATGTAGCCCACAAAAATAGCAACTACAGAAAGGATGCTCTTGTAACAAAATGCCTCCCTACAGCTTTCTTTGCAAAACCCATGCCTGACAGTACATTCCCACTGCAAGAATGACAATCCATGGATAGCATTGTTTCCTTGTGTCTTGACTTTCTTTTGGCTTGCCCACCTTGATGGACTGCAAGGATGCAATATCTAACGCAGAAGACAATACAAAGCTCAGGATCATAAGACACTGAAGTCATTAATAGCCAAGAAGACAATATGCACTAGCCCATTTTGTGCAAGCTATCTTTCATTGTATTACTTTTATGTTAGATACAGTTAGAACTTGGGGAAAAATCAGTTTTTATTTAATTATGGTTAAAATTTAATACTGTTAGACCTTTTCCCTTGCATTTCTAAACAGAATACAGATTTATCATAGAATAATGGAAGAGCCAAGCTGCCTGGCCAGATCATCTGCAGAGAAAATCAACAACCTTCACAGAGCGTGCTCTGCCTGGAATAACATTCACACCAGCTCAGAGGAATTCCCAGCTTCTCTGAAGCCCTAAAAATGCATAGTGACTCCTTCCAACTCTTATTCTGACAAAACAGTTTGTGGTGCAACTCATTTTCAGATGAGCTCATCCACCTAATTACGACAGTCAAGCGAGCCTGTGTCAACAATTGCCAAAGCCTGCCTTGGAAGAAGAAGTGCTATGAAGGCAAGAGCAAATATACATATACTGGCAAAGCTTTTCAAAAGCTGAAAATACCTGTATCGGTTTAGAGCATCACCAGCTGCTCTAGATTGTGCTATTTGCCATGATGCTCCTGAGTAGGAATCCACAGAAATTGTTCTGACCCTGGATCGTAGAATGGCCTCCTATATGTGGGAACTAATGGTATTCCCAGACCTCAGTGTGTAGTCCCTCCAGCAAACAAAGAATTACATACTCCCATGAAATAAATGCAGCACACAAGCATATTGGGAATACTGTGCTACATAAAGTGTTTCCCCCCGGGATACCAGAAAGGAGTTGCAAAAACAGCAGAGAGCTGACACAGCCTGGGCAGACATATCTTACGCTGCTGAGTGCAATACTGGAAGGTGCTTGAAACCTGCAGGGAAGACAGAAGAGAGACGAAAGGAGAGAATCTCTCTTCTGCAGTGCTCCTGGAAATGGTAATTACGGTCATGTCATTGCTTTAAATGTCTTAGGAAAACACAGCAGCCTCTCAAATGAACAGGTGTTTATGTTCCTGCCTCAGAAGATGTCTGGAGGAATTGCAAGGAAGCGTGACCTGCAGAGCATGCACAGCGAGATGCCAAAACAGCACAGGTGCCATAGGGACCTTGCCACCAGCCCACAGGGAAGGAGGGTGAGGACACCCCACTGAGACACCACAATTCCACCAGGGCAAGAGCCATTCACCTGACATAAAGAACAGCCCACGTCTAAGGAGCAGCCTCGCTGCCATGCGACTCCCAGTGGCACTCAGATGGCTCAAGTAAGGGGAAATTTTGCAATAGAGCAGTGAATATCAGCTTTAATCTGTGGCCACCATATACTCCCAGCTTTTCTAATTGATGAAGTCTGTCTGCAAGTCTTCTTTGCCACTTTGTAGGACCATGGTGGAAAATGCAGTTACTACATTTATGGTGATGATGGTAGCACTCAGAGTTGTTGCCTGAATAAACAAAACAGAATGCACAAACATTCTAATGTTCTCAAAAGCTAACCCTTTGGCCATGATAAGTGGGAAAGAGCTTAGTAACACCAAGTCACTGTTACAGCTAGTGCTGCTGAAACACTGTGACTGCAGCGCAAAGACTTGGTCTCAAATTATGCTGGTGTTAGAATAAGAGCAGAGAGCTCATTCTGACTAACGCAGTGCCCAAAGGAACTGGGGCACATGCGAGTCCTTGGTGTGTCCCCAGAGGAGCAGAGCAGTAAATTAGCTGCTCATATCACTCAGAGCAGAGACTGGGAGGTTGCTCCTGGAGGCACTGCCTCTCAGCCCCTGTGGAGAAGACACCACAGCTCTACAACCTCCTCTCTGCCAGGAGCTGTCTCTAGTCCAAGGGTTTACACAGTAACTAAACCACATACCCAGACAAACCCTGTGACCTGTGCCCACACCATCTCCCCTGGCACCCAGGCAGCCCATGGCCACCCTGATCTCACACACCATCCCAAGGAGAGGGCAGAGGGAGCACCAGTGGTATGGGAGAAAAAAACCAAACAAACAAAAAAATGAAGCCAACAACAACGAAAAAAGCAATCACCTGGGTGGCTATTGGGCATCCCCACTGCAGTAGGTAATGACAAGGGAAAGCAATGGAGTCCAGCTGTACTCATCCAGCAGTGCTTCAGGCCCAAAAAACACCAGGAGCTGTTGTGACAGCAGAGCATTGTCCCCTTCAGTGTGATGCTGTGTCTTAGAGGACAAGATCCAGAGCCAAGTAATTACAGCAAGCAGGGCAGCGACTAAAGATAACTGGAGGAAGGGGGCAGAGCTAAATCAAAAGTTAACTACACTCAGTGACCAGAATACATTTACTGAATATATGGTACTGTCATGTCTCATTTGAATAATACTGATAGAGTTATTATAGACTAAATCTTAATGCATATGCATCAGGGGACAGAGCTAAGGTTACTGCAAATTCACCTGCTTAATACCTTATTACAGGTTAAAATGATAAATTATCCATTTCTCAGCAGCAATCCGTTCTTCTGCCGACCTTGAAATTGTCATACAGAGGAAGAATTTGCTCTTACAGAAAATGTAAATGATACTGAGTTATTTCATAGTACGACAGTTTCCCAGCCTTACTGAAAAGTTTATCAGGATGAAAACAAATCCTTTCTGTGGAGATTTGTCTTAATAAGAACTCAGGCCCAGCCCAGGACTTGAGCGACCTGTTCTCCTGGATTTTTGTTTGCTCCATTTCACTTCACTGCTTATCATACAAACAGATGGCATTTCTCAGTCACTGGAAAATGAAAGAAGAGAAATTCCAGTTTTCCAAAGGGACAGTGCAGCCTTCAACCTTAAAGCACAGCTGAATTCTGCTGTCTGAGAAAAGAGTGATTTAAAACACAGCATTTTGCTTTGATGCTTACCAGCTTAGACGTCACATTAATCAAAGCTTTGTGAATGGTTGATGTGCAACCATATGTACTTTTACTTAAAAGCAGAGAAATCAAGGACATTTAACAGCTGCTTGTTTGGTGTCTTTAAACTTCAAAAGGGATAAACTATTTATAGAGTACCACTGAGTGCAGTATCCTGCCCAGATCTGTATTTATTTGAATATTTTCCTTTGGAGAAAAGTGTGCCAACGTATTGTCTTACGTGCAGGTACAGCTTATGGCAAAGCTAATGTGCATGCAGACCTCAAAGAGTCAGTGACCCAACAGCTTCCTTTGCAGCCAAGAGCTCCATACACATTTTCATTCTCCCTACAGTGACTCTGAGAGAAGCATCAAAACAGATCAGGTAACCTGAAGCAAGCAAATTCCATCTGTCAGTCCCACAGGTGAGAGAAGTCCCAAAAACTATGTAGAACACAACCAAGGAACCTACCAAGGAACTCCTGTGATCAGACTGAGTTCGGATACAGCTGTATCCACAGTTAGCAGGGAAGAAAAGACATCTGAACAGCAAACCCATTTAATACAAGGGAATGTCCAGGCTAGCAAATGCCAGTTGGGTTTCCACCAGAGCTTCTTTAAGATAGGCAGCTGTAAGAATGGAGCTAACATAACAAAACATAACAACATAACAAATAAAATAAAAAAAAAAGTGTTAAAATGCATTTGCTAGCAAGATGTATTTTCCCACTAAAGTAGAAAAACGTCCTGTGGCTAAGAAGGAAATTGGGACTGAAATGCTTTGGCAAACAGCAGCCTAAGGAAGCAAGGTCCCAAAATAGTACTGCACCGAGCTGCAACTGTTTCTGTCTGACAGTGCTCTGAAGAGGAATACGGTTTCACCCAGCTGTGCACAACCATAGCAATCCATATTCTGTAACCAACCAGTGCTACTCGGTTTTCACTGCAGTTTTTGCAGTTTTCTTTCACTACAAATAGCCATTGTGTCCTAACCTAGGCACTTCTCTATGCTTTTCCAGATACTGGCCACCTGTTGTTCTCCTCCTCTTCCACCTTAAATAAAAACCATTTTGCATAGCTGCTGGCTGTTTTCTAGTTCTTTTCTAGCTGCTGGAGCTGAATTAAAAATCAGAATACAAATGTCAAGCCTTATAAAATATGCAACCTTTCTTTCTATTAAAAAAATAAATAAAAAATCTTGCAATAGAAAAGTAACATTTCAAATGGAAGAGAAAAAAATCTCTTTTGTACAAATGCATGTCTAGCACTCTGATATCCTCAATGTGAATCTTAGTAAAATAGTAGCACCATTACTGGAAAAGACGAGTCTGTTTCAGGAGGGCTATTTGAGAAAGAAAGGGGAAAATGAGCTGAAATCAACTAGAACTGTTTATCTGCCCAAAATAAAGTTTACTTAGAATTTCAGCACTTCTTTCAGTAACAAGAACAGAACTATTAATTTACAAAATAAAATAAAATAAAAGAGTAAAAAAACAAACGTGTCAATGAATAAAGACAACGGAATTAGTTTAAAATGTAGTGAAAATCATTTTTGAAGGACACTGAAAAAACAGAGGTATTAAGGAGGTTTCATACATTACTGTTAGAGGTAAAATAAAGGAAACAGTTTTCTGTCACAAAAGGAAGAACCATTTTTATTTTTTTATTTTTTTTTAATGCGGTCTTCTGGAACTATAACGATAACTGAGAAACCTGTCAAACACAAACAATAGCTGCCTGAGCGGTACCATCTCCAAAAGGGGACAGGAACCCAAATTTCATTGCTTTCTTTGAAAGAGAGAAAGACATAACAAGTAGCTGTTCTGTGTGACCATCATAGAATCAAAATGCAGCACAGAGGTGTACAGACATGTGAAGAGAGCAATAGATTAACGCAGCCTTAGGAGCTGGCAAGGAATGTGCATTCAATATAAAAAAATCAACATCAACGGTGAAATCAGATATGGAAAAAATAACTGTATATAATTTGAAGTGTAAGGATTAAAATGTTTATAGATTTAAAATCTTCATAGGTGGGCTAATCATTGTGATTTAACTAGACTTATCTAGACTTACAGAAAAATTTTAACGTTGTATATAAGATCCCTTTTCATTTGGCCCATAGATGCAGCACAAGTTAGCACAACAAATTGGTAGATGATTCAGCTACTTAGAGTGCAATTTGTATGGAAAAATTAGGTGGAAAAATTAGGCAAATTACCCCGCTGATGTTTAGTTTTAGCAGCTTGACTCCATGGAAAACTTCAGCTTTTGGGAGAGATCCATACATCTCTAGAAATAATTTCACTAAGCTCAGAGAACCTAGGATTCCACTGTAAGCAGCAAGGCTCAGAGCAGCTCCAGCAAGGTTGTCTAGGATGGACAGCAGACGTGCTGGTCACTTCACAGGCACACTACGACAATACTGAAAGGTCCTCCAAAAATTCCCTATGAAATATCCCTTGCTGGGGAGGTTTGTCTCTAGAACTTGCCTGTTTGCTTAACACCACTGTGAAAAATTCTTTGATGGATCCAGCACCTCGAGAGCTGACTGTGGTGAGCTCAGCTGCCTCATGCCTTGAACACTTGCCATGCCAGCTGGCTGAAGTCCGTGGGATGGCCCAAAGGCAGGACTCAGCAAGGAGTTTGACTTCAGGTGGTCAATGTAGTGACTGGTCTTTGCAAGCTGACCTTCAGCATGGGTTTCCGTATGGAGTAAGATCTTCCTGGCACTTGGATGCTGTGCAGAACAGAAGGTATGTTTAGAGGAGAGATGGGCAAGGGAATCGAAGCTGAAGTCTACAAGTAAAGTAGTTTCCTCTGGCTGGACCCATGTTGCTGCTGAAGGTGTTTTTGTCCCTGTGCTCAAGAGTTCGATGAGTTAGTATCTCTCCATCTCAATTTCACATCTGCCATCTTTCCCATCTGCCTCTGCTTTATACATCCAGGACCACAACTATTGCCAATATCGTCAGAGCTGACTGTTGGTGTTATCTTATTCAGAGACACTTCTGAAGAACCACTTAGATCACTGCTAAAGCTGATCAGAATTTCACCCATGCAATTTGAGGTGAAATACTGGTGTTTGCTGGTTCTTTCGAGAAAAGGAAGGATGATGAAAGAGACTTCTGTAGTCTGTTCCTGCGGACACCTAAAGGTAACAGCTGCTATTCTTTCTACATGAAGGGCTCTGGAGAATCAGGCTTTTCCGACCTACCCAGACAGCTGAAGCTATCTTTTAAATGACTAATCTACGTGCATTCTAAATGCGCTCTATGACTAATCTTATAATACTATAAAGCCTTATTCCACTTCAGCTGTACAGGTGTCAGGGGACTTGGAATAGGTATCATAATCCAAGACTTCAGAAGGTAACCACTAGCAACACACATGCAAAACAAGGTTAGGTAATATGTCCTCACACAACCCTCCACCAGCACCAACTTCTTCACATAATTAGAAGACACATGAGGAAGGGGAAAGGACAACAGAGATCATCCCAGGAGTGACAAAATTTGTCTGGGATCTCGGTCAGTGCTGCTTTGTAGAAAGGGAGATGCACATTTAATTTGGGTAGAGAAAACTCAACACAATGCTGACCAAAAGACTTGGCAGAGAAAATTGATGCCTGTCTGCACCCTGAGCTGTGTAAGAGTCATCCCTGAGCTAAAGGTCTTGCTGCTTTGCTAGACCACAACGAGTGTAGGCCACCATGAGGCATAGCTTCCAGAGGGATCTGAACTCGGGCAGAGAGGGCTATTATCTGCTCCCTGTGTAGACGGATGCCAAGTCATCTTATGACCCTGTCATCTTGCAGTGCTTTCACCCTGTGTGATATTTGAACACCTCTGTTTGTGGATAGCTCCAGCTAAATTGCTTTATCTGTCTATTTTTTTTCTCACCATTTCAGAAATATGGTAAAGTCTTAGTTATGCTTAAGATCGATAAAAATGAAAAGAAAATGTGTACAGGATAGTCAGGAGGCTACAGTACCTGTAGCAAAAAGATAAAAGAGCTGACCTGTATTCACAGACCACAAGTCATATTAATTTTCACTTCCAGAAATGATCTCTAAGGTCACTATTAAATAATATGTAGTTATTGGAAATCCCATCCACAAGCCTTTCGTAGAGTTTTAAATCACTTGAAATGTGTTCTCCCATCATCCATCTGAGCTGCTATTAGCCCCTCCTGTTTCTGCAGATAACCTCAACAAAGTCTGGGCAATATATTCTCAATACACACAATATATCTTTCAGAAAGGCACTTGGAGATGGAAAAAAAAGAGAAGAGGCCCAGTAACAGATTTAATGCAAATTCAAAACTTACACAAAATAGTGAAACAGCCAGGCATGAGAGGTACCACAACTTGATCTCACAGTGCAGCAACTCCTCTAGGCTATCTAGTTTTGTCACAAGCGCTTAGTCATACCCCATGAGAGGATTGCCTACATACACCTAGAATAAACACCCAATAGTGGGACTCTGCCCATGTAAACCCCTCCTCAACATGTGGTAAGCTCTGAGTCTTCCATCCTTCATGAGTCTTGTCTTCACTGGTAAGACATGATTACTTACACAGTTAAAGCATGACCCTGGCTACCTCCCTCACTTGTGCATGGCTGGTGTCAGACTGCTTTGTGTGGGAATGTTTACAAAAGACAGCGGCTGTGGGAACAGCTCCAGGCTGTGCTGCAGCACTGAGGTGGTGAGGCAGTGGGAACTGAACACG
Source organism: Alectura lathami (assembly GCA_013399715.1). Taxonomy (NCBI): domain Eukaryota; kingdom Metazoa; phylum Chordata; class Aves; order Galliformes; family Megapodiidae; genus Alectura; species Alectura lathami. The sequence goes on from VXAV01002906.1 coordinate 42,527, forward strand.
GTCACTATGGCTTCACACTGTGGCTGTAAAACTGCTAGAAGAAAGCCTCATGTGTTGAGACCACAATGGGCAGAGAGGATGGCTGCAGGAAGGCAGCAGAAGCCCCTGGCGGCAGCCTAGCCCACCCAGAGGGCACTGTGCCCGTGCTCCCGGGTTTTCCTCCAGCCTCAGCCAGCAGGGCGCAAAGCAAGCCTGCTGTGAAAGCAACACTGCTCACCACACGAGAGCTTTTCCCAAAATGAGCGTGTGCATCTCTGCTGCCCATAAGCTTTACTCTTCACCTGTTTTGCTTGTTCAACTGAATTTCTTCAAAATACAGCCAGACCCAACATGGCATAAGGACACTATTACTGTTAAAAGGCCTTGGCTGTTTTTCTTATTTTTGTGAGGTCAGTGGGGAATCTATGTGAACAACGCAGCTGTTGGCAGGACAGGCTCTGTGGTTTGCTATTAGCAAAGCATGTGCACGTTGCTGTGTGCTGGTGCCACTTTCTCTTGCCAGGTCTAGATGATCTCCAGAGGTCCCTTCCAAACCTTATGATTCCGTGATTCTGTGTGACTAAAGATAATATTTGCCTTTGTGCCTGCCTGAAGGCATTTGCTGCTTTCATTTTTAGTTCTGCTGCTTCTGCTTTTTGCATTCTGAGCAGAAATTCTGGATTCCTGTCTTTTAGGTCCCACTAGTAGAACTGTCTGGAGAATCAAGGAAGGCTTATGGCCCAGCTGCTGCCACTCATTTCCTCCAGTGACCAGGAGGCTGCTAAGGACTTGGTTACACTCCGCTGCCTGTTGTCCACCTGCAAATGGAATAGCCCTTCTCACTGGGTGTTCCCTCTAGTCTCATCATGATGTCCTTTCCTGTGGTTGCAGATGGTGCATCGTGCAGCCTTTTTCTTCTTTGTGATTCCAGGCAGTGTCTTTCTGCAAGAGTTAATGATATGGGCACCACTTGTTCCTCATTTCTGGATACATGTGACAGGAAAGCACACTGCTTTCCAGCCCATCCGCTCATGTAGTGCTGCCCCAAGCCCATCCCAGCACCCTGCCCTGCTCCAGAGGGACAGGCAGCTGGTGCTTCCCCTCCCAGTGCCATGCTGCTGCTGCTCCAGGGGCTGGGGCAGGGAGCCTCATGCACAGCTTGTCCCTGCACAGAGCCCCAAAGGAGTGGCAACACAGTCACCTCATTTCTTCCTTCTTGGCATGAAAATTCTAAATGGGAGGCAGGGAGGGAAGGGGTATTACAGCCACAGCAAAAGGGGGACATCCCATTTCAGCCACATTCTGAAGAAGCATTAGCAAAAGCTTAACACAATAATATACCCCAATTTTATTAAAATGCCACTATCATACTAACAGTATTTATTCGATGTACAGTAAGTTCCAACATTTAGTCTAAAAGATAAATGGAACGAGAGAGTGCATGAGGCAGAGAACTGTTTAAAAGCATCCCAAAGATGAAGTGGAGCATCCCGGCCTTACTCAGGCAGCCATTGAAGCTACTGGCTAGCAGTAGAGAAGTGGGGAGAGGGGAACAATACTTTCACCTGGGTGATAGAAGTGTGAAAGTTGAGTAAAATAGAAGAAAATTTTCAAACACTGCGGATTTCTTTTTCCACTTAGTGGTCAAGGAAGCCTTTGAATCCTATCAGCATGCACTATCAGCACAGCAGCTGGAAGACAAATGTATTTTGCTGGACACTTAAAAATTATTTAGGCAACACTGTAAGCCTAGAATGAGCATTATATTTGAGCAGCACCAATTTTGTCCCCATCATGTTGGAACAAATGGGATCGACAAGTGTATAGCCAAACTGAGACAGAATGAGCAGTAGCAAGAGTCTGAGATTACTGAAAATGATATGCTTAGAGACAAAATTGTGTTCCATGTGACTGACAAAAGGCTGGAAGATAGGTTATTAAGGGAGACGGATTTGTGCTTGTAAAAATGCAACAGACATCTGCCGGGTCTTGGATGCCACACAATGCTAAAAGCGATAATGTCTCGGCAAAGTATTGAAAAGTCTGTACAAACTGTCAGACGAAGCAGCATAAAAATTAGCAGATCTAGAGCTCAGCCACATGAGAGCATGAGCAAGACATGCAAATCAGCAACAGACAGAGATGAGAGCAGCTTTCATGCTGCTGAAAATGCCTCTGCATGGACACCACAGATGTTAAGGCTGGAGGTGTCTTCCCCCAGCAAAAAAACTGTGCCAAAAATCACAAGGATCCAATGTCACTGCCAAGCCCATGAGTAGAGATGAGATGTGTCAGGCAGAGCTTTCAAAATCTATAAACCTTTTCTGATACTAGGGTTGACAGTATTATCTACTTTTGTAAAAAGAGCTGAGGAGATGACCAGTCAGGCTCAGATGCTAGTTCAGCCAGAAATGAGGAAACAGTGACACTCATATCACTGATTCTTGCAGAAAGCCGCTGCCTAGAATCACAAAGAAAAATAGGACTGCACCATGTACCATCTGCAATCATAGGAAAAGGCATCGTGATGAAACTAGAGAGAACAAATACTGTTGTTCCTGTAATGGGACAGAATAACTGAAACATTTATGTGGGAATGTTACTGTTTTGTGTTATGCAAATATCCATATGTATCTCCTCTAGAAGCTGTGAGAGCAGGGACATAGGAGACACAGCTGTTAGGACACAAGGTGGCAAGATTTTTTTTCCAGTCCTTTGACAAGGACTCTTGCTTACTCTTCTTCTTCTTCTATTCCCACATAAATGGAAGTAATCCTATTAGGGAGCCAATCAGTGGGATGGCTGGTGGTGAGATACCCTCCTCATGAGCCACAAGGCCACCCTTCACAGTGTTGCTCAGGCACAGCAGATGGCCAAATTCAGCCTAAGGATGCACAGGAAGAAAGAATGAAAAACTCCAAGCAACATCAATCCCCTGAAACCTGTTAGCTGCAGGTCACTTGCCACAACAGAGAAGCCCAGGATGCCTGGTGTAGGTAAGACCTGGAAGATTTGTCCAGAAGTGACCTGGACAGCAGATCGACAAAGCCACAACCCAGTCTCACCAGGCCAGAGGGTCTCACTGCCTGATGACCATGTCACTTCATTTTGCATTTGTGTCGGCACTCCTCCTAGCCCCAGTGAGTTTTCAGAATCACAGTAAAAACTCACTAGAGATTTCTGAGCCAGGCAGCACTGCATCAGAGGCCAGATCATCTGAGGCCAGGTGGACTCGTAGCAGCACAGGTGCATAGCCCAGAAAATATGAGTGACACAGTGCCTAGGACATCCACCTGAGGAAAAGCAGTTTCTCTTGGAATCAGCAGTGACGAGCCACTTTGGAGTTTGTCTTTGCTGCTCTGGTTAAAATCAATAGCCTTTGTATTAGCAGCTTTGTCTGAGCAGTTAGCTGCCTGGATGCTACAGGAAAGCCACAGAATCCTGCTAGTGGCTGAGTACAAACCTCTGCATTTCCAGTGGCAGAAGCAGGGCTCCTGCTGAAGTGGGACAATGCCAGTGCCTGGCACAGGCACTGAGCCGGGCCATGCTGCGGGCATGCACTAGCCCACAGGCCCAGGGTCGATGCCAACCTCCATGTTAGAGCCAGGGCCGTCATCGCCCTGCACCTGCTGCTGATAGGTGCACTGGAAGAGGCTGGCCTGAGCCTTGTCTTGCACCGATCTCTGGTCTATTTACCTAGGTGATGCAGAAAGGGGTAGTGCTCAAATTCATTCTCTGAGCCCCACCAGGTATCTATCCTGTCCTCTCCCTGGTGTGCCCTCTTCACAGGCCAGACTCTCTCTTAATCCTCATCCCTTGGCACTGCAGTCAATTAACAGCCTGGAATTGAAACCAGCTGTGGAAACACCATTTCTGGCAGCAGAGCACAAAACTTAGATCCGCAAACACACGGGTACACAAGACTGAGGATCAGGTGTATTTTTAAAACTGCGTAATATCTAATGAATGGATTTTCACAGACTTAGAACATAATCAGCCCTAAACCTTCCTCTGGCAAGCAGTGGCTACTTACTTTCACACACATGCTCTCAGAACAGAATTTTCATTCCAAGGAGGATTTTTCCATTCTTATTGATAATTGTTGCCAATTTACATCTGATGTTTCCCCCCAGAATTTGTTAGATTTGTCTGCCACATCTGTACCATACACAAAATTTGTACATAAAGCTACAGTCTGATCTATGCCAGATGGGTGTTATTCAGTTACATTTAAGACTTTGTACATCAGGCTGAGCAAGTACAATTCAGCCTGGAGAGCGCTATGTTTGGCAAATCTACTGCACATTGTTATTAAGAAGCAAAAATAAATCTAAAACAGAAATCTCAACACCCTGCTTTATATATAGCTACCACAATATTTTCAAAAGAGCTGTTCATAATGAAACTGGTACCAGGCAATGAGGCATTATTTGCAGTATGTAAGGCCAGATGACAGACATCTAGTTTAACCCCCACCACAACACTAGAACAGCTTTCCCAGCCACCATCCCCACTCACAGCCTGCACATGCAGCATCTCTGAAAGCTGAGAAAGAATTCACCATTCTGCCACAAAAGCATGTGAGGGTGACAGGGTGCTGCAAGCCTCCTGGATGGGATAATGGAGACCCCCTGCATTCTGCTGGTCTTCTTCCCCAGGGAGGAAGGCAGACACCAAGGCAACAGGCTGTCTCTGAGAGGTTTTAGCTCTGCCTTCTGCCTTTATCTATCCCAGGGACCTTTCTCTATGTCAATCTGGTGGAACCACACTGGATGTCCCTGCGTGAGGGACCAGATCTGGCTGTAGGTCTGGAGAGTCTCACAGGTCCTCTTGGGGGTTAGCAGCTCCTGGGTGAAAATGAATGTGTAAGTTGTGGCTGAGATGGGAACCCACAGCTGAGCTCATTAAAGACCAGCAGGCTCCTTCAGAATGTCAGAGCGGAGAGACAGCACATTGTTCTTGTCCATGTATTCTGATCCAAGTACCTGGAGTAACTGTGAAATAAAATTCATTTGCTTTTGTAGTTGATCACTCCTAAAGGTGCCTTTCATACAAATAATGATCTTCACTTCCTACCAGCTTTACTGGCAGTTGACCTATCAAGAAATTAATTTTCTTACCTTGTTCTATGTCACAGTGTCCCTCTCAGCATGGCAGTCACAAGTAAATTATGCTATTTCATCAGCATTGGAAATATGCCTATCCTGCATGTGTATTCACCAAAGAGGTAAAAGTGATATTATAGCCTCTTCAATACAACCTTGACGTCTATCTATATCATGTCTCTATTTTCTCCATTGTTACAGAAGTACGAACGTGTTTTATTGATACTTATATTGGTACATATTTAGCACGTGCTGATCAATATCTGGTCTCCTAAAAAATCCATTCTCAAAAGCTTTTAGCCTCTGAACTCATCTCTTGTCTTCCAGTCTGTATGATCAATACGCATATTTGCTCGGGAACAGAAAAATATTGACTGCCTCTTGAGCGTATGAAGTAACTCAAGCAACTACTATTAAATACCATTTAGTAATTGTTACAGGTACCTCTGTGCAGAGAGGCAGCTCAAGTCAAAGTTTGGCAAGATGAGTTAGTAAAGGAAAAGAAATGAAAGATATGGAGTTTGTGTCGTATTGTGTAACTCATTTCATTTTCTGTCAGGATACTAGCATATGTCTCACACAATACAAATAACACTCACAAATCAGAAACCAAAACAGCAGTGCCTGACTCCCCAGAATTGATGCTAAGCACAGCAAACAAACAAAAAAAAAAAAAAAAAAAAAAAAAACCACAAAAACTGCAGATATATTTTGTATTTCAGGGAAGATGCTACATCAAAAATTTAAGAATAAAAATGTTCCTTTGAGGGCTGTACCCTGCTTCTAAACTGAGAAGATCTCAAGCCTATATATAACAGCATCTCCTGGGAAGTTTCACAATAACTGTAAATCCTTTTCTGTAAACCTAATGGGTTGACAGCCATGAGTTTACTGCAAACTCCAGAGACACCGTGCTGCTTGGCAATGTGTCCAGAACATCCCTCATATAAACACAAGACCAAAGCATCAAGCTTGCACCAGGTTTGCTCATGCTTTCTTTTCTCTTTCCCTCCACCTGTGGGAGCACAGACATCCAGTGCCATGCAGAGCAGCCTCTCATCCACCTCTATGAGGCACTGGGCTGCAAATGTTCCACCTCTCTACCCTGACACCATTGCAGAATTCCTGCACCTAGACTTACTACAGTATTTCCTTTCAGGGCCTGGTTTACCTAGTAACACTGCTTGGATACAGAGCACTCTGCACAAGCACGATCTCAGGGCAAGGATCTAGCTGCCTGGCAGGGAGAGCTGTGACTCTGGCTGCACCAGGTGGGGACCTCCCCACTGCTGCTGCCCACTGGAAGCTGCCATGGAGTCAGGAGCCAAGGATGCTGCTCAAGTCTTTGCACAGCTTACCATCCTGCACATTGAACTGCCATGAGGGTGGGCTGGTGCTGAAAGAAGCTGTCCTGCACAAGGGCAGGCAATAACTCTGGTAGCAGTAACTATCGGAGTGGTGAGATCTGAAGGCACTGCAAGGGTTTGCTGTGTTATTACAGTTTTCAGCCCATAAGAGGACACGTACCATGCCATGCATTTACTGGCGGGGTAAGGGTGAAGGCAGGTGAAGTAACAAACCTCGCTGGCTGAGCCAGGGCTGGATGCCAAATGATACAGAGAGGAAGTTGGAAGCTGTGGCAGCATTTACACTCAGCTTTGTGGGTGCTCAGTGGTTGTCTCATGAACTGGTGTTTTGCTTGGTGTCCTGACAATAGGGCAGAAATTCACACAGACTGTTTGTAGCCCCAAAGCCAGCACCGTACCCAGCAGCGCAGCCTGTGAGGGATGCATGGTCTGACACAAGCTGAAGTGAAAGCCCGTGCTGACAAACATGCTCCACTCAACTCACTGTGTTTTGTTTGTCTCCCCCTCTGAGTGAGACAAGCGGAAATCTGCCATCCCATGAGCAGAGCATTAAATTAAAGGCTGACATACATTGCACTTTCACCTGATTCCTGCACTAGTCCACTCCAGATAGGTTCCTTTCCAATTAGCTAAGGCCTCATCAAGCAGAAGAAGCTCAGGCTCAGGCTTCCCCCAGGCTCCTGACCTGTGCCCTGGCCCATGGCACTGCTGCTCATACTGCTTTGGCACCATGAAATGCAGTCAGCAAATCTGGTCATGCATTTGTAATAAGATATTCAGCCTTTTTTCTAATTATTTCCCTGACTACTTGTGCTGAAGGAATTGCTTGGTTGTATAAATCTCTTACTATGTTTTCAAAGTGCAATTGCTTCATACCCTTTACGCCACACACACATATGAACACGCATATACATACAAATTGCTTCTAGTTACTTCCCATTCAGATACTAATCCAAAGAGATAAGAAGGAACAACACTGTCTAACAAACATCACTATTTGCCTTTTTGCGATCCCTAACCAATGGTGTTTCCACTTGTTACAGAATCAGTGTTCGTAAAAACATGGGAACTGCTACCAACCAATGACGCAGATTAGCCCAGTGTCCTGTTCAGGCAGTAACCAGCAGGCTAGCACTAAGCCCACCCTGGAGAGGTAAGTGAAAAATTCTTTATCTCACAAATCTGATCCTCGACTTCAAAACTCCATTTGCAGCACCCACAAGGCCAGGCATTTCACATTCCAGAGATCCAGGGAGGAAAGGGGCATTTTCTTTATGGCAAAATGCACCTCCCTTGCAGCTGCTGGGCTGCAGGTACATAGGGCAATGTGCCCAGATGGCCTGAGGCAGCCCTCAGCAGTGCACCTTGTTCAGGGGTGGAGGAGAGGTCAGTGTCTTTAGTTTTCTGTTCCACTCACCTCCTCAGCATCCTGAGTGGAAGGAAAGAGAAGGAAGGCAGGGAGGGAGGGAGGGAGGGAGGAAGGAAGGAAGGAANAAGAGAAGAGAAGAGAAGAGAAGAGAAGAGAAGAGAAGAGAAGAGAAGAGAAGAGAAGAGAAGAGAAGAGAAGAGAAGAGAAGAGAAGAGAAGAGAAGAGAAGAGAAGAGAAGAGAAGAGAAGAGAAGAGAAGAGAAGAGAAGAGAAGAGAAGAGAAGAGAAGAGAAGAGAAGAGAAGAGAAGAGAAGAGAAGAGAAGAGAAGAGAAGAGAAGAGAAGAGAAGAGAAGAGAAGAGAAGAGAAGAGAAGAGAAGAGAAGAGAAGAGAAGAGAAGAGAAGAGAAGAGAAGAGAAGAGAAGAGAAGAGAAGAGAAGAGAAGAGAAGAGAAAAGAAAAAGTGATACATCCCAGCACTGCAGGGTGATATTCTAACGATATGAAATGGATGTGTCAAAAATAGAATACACCCACTTAAAATGAATATCTTTTAAAGAAGTAAATGTTCTTTGCAGGAGATGAAAGGCTGCACAGAGTAACACACAGGAAGGCAAATAAATGAGTAATGGTTCCAGGGAAGCACTCCAGTGTGAAGAGCATCTCCAGTTCCCTGTGCTGCAGTCATACTACTCAGCACAGAGCACATGTATTATGCGCACTTTGATTTCCTCCAGGCCTTGCACTGTTTTGGGGAAACCAAGTCTTTGTAGCCATGTGACAGTACCTGGTCATCTAGACTCAGTACCACAGCCGTTCTCTAGACATCCAGACATATAAAATGTGTTGCTAAACTGGACAAATGACTGAGATTTGGCTAGCAAAAAAAAATAGGTCTGCAACTTAGAAGGTGTAAACTGTTGCCTGACATAGACAGGTAGGACTAACAAGCTGGAAGACCATAAACCACATCAGCAGAACTGTATACTGAAACAGGTTTGGGACTCACCATAGACAAAATTGCACATAAGCTCTCAGTGCAACATGATGATATTTAACAAGTCATGGGGTCTCCAAGTATGTGGAAGAGTGAGGTCATTTTATCTCTCAGTACTGATATGATGAGTTCAGTATCAGAATCCTGTAAATTTTTCACATGCCCATGTTTTCAAAGGGATGTTAAAAATATATTGGCCTATACTTTTAAAGGAGTGTTAAAAATAAATTGAAGAGACTGTCATGAGAAAAGAAATTGAGGTTTGAGGACAGCCTTACTGTGTAAGTGATTCAAGGAGCTTGAGCTGCTTATCATAAAAAGAAATCTAAAAGATAGAGGGATGACTTGATTACAGAGTACAAGCAGATTCACAGAGAGAAAATCACAAGTATTAAAGGTATTTTTAATATGGGTAAGAAAGGCATACATAGAATCACTGGCTGGGAGTTAATACCAGACAAATTAGAAACAGAGAGCAATTTGTTACAGCAAGGATGATTAACCATTAGGACAAGCCATTACTGAAAGCAGTGGATTTCTTTTTGTCTTATAATTCAGAAATCATATTTTCTTGGGGGGGATGCTTGTTACACAACGTTATGTTCCTAATACAGCAGTAACAGATGAAAGCATATCATCTCTGCTGCATCACATCAGGCTGGATATTTCTGCTGGCCTTCATCTCTGAAATGAATTGCAAAATACCTGACCTGATAGTTATAGAGAATGGAGTTTTGCAGGCAAGGATCAGACTCATGAGATAATTTTTATCCACAATGACTTTAAAGGCCCTTAATGACAATCCTGCATATTAAAAACATATGCCTGACTCAACATAAATCTTTCTATTATTATTATTATTATTATTATTATTCCTAAAG
>VXAV01002906.1:52537-81887 GCA_013399715.1 Alectura lathami
TTTTTTTTATGTCTGTATGAACACTGTCTTTGGAAACATTGGGGACTGCATTGTATTCCCTAAATTATCTAGCATGAAGTTCAGATCAGCCAGCTGACTGTTTCCTAAATTCAAGCTGTTTCTGCACCAAGCAGCAAGACAAGCTGAGCAGTTACACCAAGTACAGGGGAAGAGGTTTCTAATGGTGGCAAACACAAATCATCTAAGCAGGTGATTTCCTTAGTCTTCCAAATGCTTCTACAATGACAATACCTAAGCAACTACCCCTAGGTTCTGGAGAAAACAAGCATACATCTGTGGCAAATCCCTGCACTATTTAAATTGCTTGGACTGACCAGCAGTTCATGTATGTTGTGCATGCACAGAAGGCAATAACACCTGCTCTCACAGCCTACATAGGATGACACTGAACTGCAGTAATAGAGCAGGATCTGGCTGCCCAGAAATCACCATTTGATTCTAGCAGCACTAGTTACTAGCCACATTGTACCACTAAGGTTTTCTAGGTTGCAAAGTATGGTGTCTTGGGTTTGGTAATTCCACACTACCGCCTTTAAAATTGCTTGGAGTGTCTTGAGATTAGCACACTGCATTTGTGCAAAGGTTGTAATAGCTTTCCTGCTACTCCAAGACTCACTATGACTGACTCGCTGTGACTGAACACAAAAATGGGAGGAACCTTGTTACTCCTGAGCTGTGCTGCTTGGTGAGTCTGGCTGGGCAACTGTAACTTCATTTCTGGCAATCCAGTGTACATGTTTCTGTGGAAACAGGAACCAGCAGAATGCATTCTCCTAGCCACTGGTTTGCTCCAGTCTCCATGGAAACAGTCATTGCATGGATGAGAAAAGGGTAATCACTGCACGGTAATAACTTACTGGAAGCTTCCCTCTACCTTAATTTTCCTTTTGTGGTCCATATTGCTATTAAAAAAAAAAAAAAAAAAAAAAATNAAAAAAAAAAAAAAAAAAAAAAAAGTCACAAAAGAAGTCACATACGATGAAGTCTCAGATCCTCATCATTATAAAGATCAGGGTCAGAAATCATGGATTTAAGTTCCCAAGAGCTCAGGCAGTCCAGCACCAGAATCCTGAGAAAAGTCTGAGACTCCAAGGGTGAGCTGGCATTCTGCAGAGGAAGGAGAGTCAAAGATGCACCCAGCCTGCACAGACAGGCTTGTTACCTCTGAACACAACCCATCCCATAGCCCAGTTTACCACACCATGCAAAGCAACGCACCTTGGGAGACTGACAGCTATTCGCATGCCTGGTGAGACAGCCCCATTGCAGCAGGTGCCTTGGCAAATGGAGGCATCCACCACATTGCAACACCGAGGCACACATACCACTTTCCCATTCACTTCAGCCTCCCAAGGCTTCTCCCAGGGCAAATCACCTTTTCTGCCCTCTTTTTGTTTTTTATCTCTTACGGAACTGCATCAGTTCCACAATATTGCTTGCTCACAACCATTCCCACACAACCACCTCACTTTCCATGACATGATCTCCAAAGTAACATCATCACTGCAAGAAAACAGAGATCCATACTGTGAAAATCAGCTGAAGATTTACACACACTCCACATGTGACCTCGGGTTTTCATTTATTACTGCCTCTTCCTCTGAGCATCTTCACTGTGACCTTTGCTATGTCCCATCCCCTTTTCATTCTTAGCTGTCACTAGCACTTGTGTCCGCACCTATTTTTGCAAGAAAAAGCCATGCAAACACCTTTATTTTCTCAGTAACTACACTGAGGATTTCTGATTATTGCTTCTCCTCAGCTTGCCTTCTCCAGACATGTCCTCCCACTTCCTTCTGGCAAAAAAGGCAGAGGCACCCATCAAGTAATGGTGCACAGCGCAGAGCATAGCCTGACATTGCTCAGTGCTGTGCCTCACCAAACAAATGGAGACATGCTGCCATACCCTTTGGGATGTCAAAGCCCATCCAGGCATTTTCTCTATGGGTGCATTACCACAACATTACCTTTTAGCCAAAATGCCCTTGTGCAAAAAGGTTTAGAAATGGTGCTGCTGAACACGTAAGGGGGCAGTCAGGACAAGATGCAATGCAACATGGAAGACTGGCAGTCTGGTGAAATGTCTGTGGCTGCTAGAGAATAGGGCTTGTGCCCACGTAGGCACAGAAGAACACAGAGGCTGGCTAAATCCTCACTAGTTGAGCACTTGTTTTGTGTCCTTAATCCTTCACCTGACCTTGACCTGTAAAGGTCCTTCCTAGGGTCCACCCTCTCCTACCCCAGCTTTCCTCTTGCCTTGGGGCAACAGATTAGGAATGGTTTGGGTGTTGTTGGTGTGACTTCAGGACAATGTATTAGGCCTGCCTCTAACTTTGTTGGCTGTTTAAGACAAATAATTTCCTGAAATGCTGCACCACCAACTCCTGCCACGCAGCCATTTGGTAAGACATTCCCTCAACCTGGTGCACACGCTTCTTCAGTGCAAGGGCATTTTGTGCTCGAGTTGGCTGCCTGAAAGTACTCAGCTGTCTGTTTCATCTCCCCACAGCAATCATGTGAACAAGGTTCCTTCTGCTCAGGCAATCAAGATAAATAAAACTTACTGCTAATAATTACCTGGCCATAAATATATGACAGGAAATAATTGAGCCATTTACATGAGCAGACTAGCAAAACAAGAGGTCCTAACATTCATACTGCTTTCTAATTGTTCTGTGACTGCAAGAGGATCAGACCTAGCTCCTTTGAAATTGAATTTAGGGATTCAGTGTGGGAAGCTACCACTCTGTGGTCATGAAACTCTGGAAACAGTCATGTTATTATTATTACTATTGTACTAGCTACAGCCCCAAAATTAAATAGTCTCACATATTCCCACCCCTCCCTCACCCCCAAAATGTAGTTCTGTATGTACAAAGTGGCTTCTTCCCTAGAGAAATCACAATCTAATTAGAAATGATGGGACAAAAATGAGACAATATTGGTGCTAAACATCTGCAAAGTGAGAAAATAAAAGCAATTGCAACAATCAAATTTCAGGTTAGAAGTACAACCTTCCATGGGAAATCTATATTTTATTCTCTGGTTAAAAATCTATGCTATACTTCTAGAAAGAAAAGCCAGGGCAAAGGGGGTCAAAAGTAGCTTTAAGTATACAATCATAATTAAATGGTGAAATATTGATTTTCTTTCCTTTTCCCAGAACACATGGCACACCTGTCTTACTCAAGCTGTCATAAAAGCAAACCGGAAAAATTCCAAGTCCAAAAGATGAATAGGCACAAATCTAGGAAGTGTCCAACAGCCTCATGATCATAAAAACAACAACCCAGCAAATACTTCACAGGTCTTTCAGGTTGCTCAAATGAATCTTTCTGTGACTGTCTCTTTTGTTTCAGGACAGTTGTCCCTCCTTTTCCAGGAGACACCCAGAGTTACAAAGAACATCATTCAAGAAAATATTTATTTTGCCACTCAATATTGTTGTTAAAACATCCTGTCTAGCTTCAGAAAAAGGGATCCTGTAATATCCAAATGAACCTTACTGTAAAACCAAGATCAAATTAGATCAAGACAGGTTGCCCAGAGAGGTGGTGGCTGCCCCATCCCTGGAGACCTTCAAAGCCAGACTGGACAGGGCTCGGAGCAACCTGATCCAGCTGTAGGTGTCCTTGTTCATTGCAGGGGAGTAGGACTAGATGGCCTTTAAAGGTCCCTTCCAACTCTGATGATTCTGTGATTCTATGAAGACATAATAAACACTTTTACTGAGCAGCTGGGAAAGGTGAAATGAGAGAACTAAAAAGAACAATGAAAAGGTGGGTACTCAGATTTAAAGTCACCATGAGCAATTGTCTAACCAAAACATTTTTTTTCCTACAATATATGTGTATCTGAAATATGGAGAACTTCAAAAATTCCTGTTAGTATCCTCCAGGTTAGCTGTTATATCCCAGCATTGTGTCTGACACTGCAACTGACTTAAAGTCGATTGGGAAGAGAGATCTACAGGAAGGCAATCTCTGCAGGGTAGAAACTCTACATGTTGATGAAATTTGCATTTAACTTACGTGTATTCTTTGTACAAATGACAGGTGAACTGTGATAGTAACAAGGTTTAAACAGCATATGGAAATTTATCTCCAAATCACATGTCACTTCAGAGGTTTGGCAAGTCACTCCACTCTCAAAAGAAAAATCTATGAAAACACAATCTGCATAACACTGGCAATGTCAGAGTTTCGCTTTCTCCTTCATCCTGACTGAGCACGGATAATGGAAGTTGCTCTGCTGGAAGATGCACGTGACTGACGTTCTTTGCTGCCTGCAAAACTATGTTCAGGTCTCACCTTTCCGCTCTGTCTGTCTACCACAGAAGAGCTTGGATGCTGTGAGGAGGCTGGACTGCACAAGTACCTGGATTAATCTTACTACATTTGTTTTCATGAAGCCTGCAAAGTGATTTTACTGAAGTTCACGTAGCAGGAAGCTAAGAAGAATGCCTGCTCCTTTGGGCATCTGGGCACTGCCCTGGTGGGGGGCAGCCAATCTTTCCAAAATACAGGGGGAAACACAGGCTCTCCTGTGGGATCGTGAAAGGTACTGTCATCCAGACATGGGATGATGTCTGCCTCAGTCAAAGGGAAGTGTTCATGCATCCCACCCCTGCAAGAATTCAGATTACACTGCCTTCACCAACGCCATCTTTGTGTCAACTTTGGTGTTGCCATCTCCCCAGATCCATCCCTACCAGATGAAAAGATGCCACGAAATCATCCTCTTCACTGTGGGACTGAAAGTGGAGAAAAGAAGATGCAAATCACAGTCCTCAGATCTTCAGTCTACCTTCTGAACTGTTCATACCCTTGCCAATGTGTGTATAATTCTTTTAGTTGCAAAGTCATCTGCAAATATTCATGCAAGTAACCACAACTCTACTTGGCTTGTTGGACATGGAATTTTCTTCCCTTCTGCCTACCTTCTCATGCTGGAGGAAGAAGAAACCTTACCTTTTACTGTTGCCATCTCCTCCCAATTTTCACCCCAGCTTCAAATTTCTCTCCATTGCAAAAAAGACAGAAATAAAATTATCAAGTATCACCAGCATAAGAAATCTGTCCTTAGATGTAAAGTTATCTACTCATTTTTCTGCTAAGACTTCTGTGAGATGCACAGCTCTTTACGTGTAAGATTAGCCCAATATTTTTACAACAGCTGCCACTTTTCTGCCTGCTAGAAGCGCGTTAATCTGAGCAGAGGGCAAGAGTTATAATTATAGTCTGTGGATATTTAAAATCTTCCATTCCTACACTTTCAAACTATGAAATTTCTGTTTATCTGAACTTTAAAATGATTGCTTCAAATCTCTGATTATGATTTCCCAAACAGAACAAAAGACACTTTATTTCTCCTTACCATTCTCCTCCCATTGCAGTGAGCGCCAGCAGCTGGCCCACATCCTTTAGGCACCCTGCCTTGCCTGGGTTCCCACCACAGAGGGATGCTTGGCTCCCAAGGAAGGCATGACTTACTGCTGTGTCCCCAGCATTTCTTCCCAGCAGAACTCCGCTCCTTTCTGAAAACTGGGGCACTGGAGGAGTTTCCGCATCACAGTAACCGCTCCTCTTGGTCTCATCGAATCCCTGTCAGATCATGGTTAGCTAATCAGGATGGAAATATCACATCTCAGTTCTGCCTCTCTGGGCAGGAACCCGTGAGCACAGCTGGTCCACCTCCTAGCGTCGTGGTTGCACTCAGACCTACTTCTAAATCCAGCCTTTCTTCTCTTTCTTCCGGGTCTCCAAAACATGCCTCTCCTCTCCAGCATTACCTGCAGGATGTACCCCCTTTTCCATTGTGTCCACAGCATCTTATGCTTCTCAGGCTGGCAGCAGTTACCTCTTTGCCCGTGGGTATCTCATCCACACAGCTGGAAATGGATGCTTCACTGCAGGGTGAGGGGGAAGAAAAGCAACAATCTGGCTTGCCTTGCAGCTATGGAAGATATCAGACTTTGAATGAGGGCAGGTTTGTAAGGCAGTAGCCTTTCACCTCTTCCAGAGGAATCTTAGAAAAACACACCCAAATCACAGAGGCTGCAATGAATCAATTCAGATTAAACAGAAAGCAAGGAAGGTTGAGTTTATGTAGCATGATGAAGCACTATATGGAGAAACCTGACGTAACAGAAGTAGCTAGCACACTGGCTGGTGGCTCACATTGGTTAATCCATCCTACTTCTTAGCTCGATTCTCAAATAGAGTGCAGTACTGACACACTTGCGTAACGTCTCTGGACCAGAGATAATGTTGATGGGCCCTCATTGCTCAGTGTAGGCCAATCACAAATGTTTCCAGTGGGATATAAACTACAGAAAGGTCTGTCAAGGGTAAAAATACTGTTTATAGAAGAAAATCTTATCTTGGTAAAGGTTTCCATGAAGAGGCATACGCTTCCTAATTATGCACTGGTCTGCTAAGTAGACAAAGGATGAAGGGGGTAAAAGATGTAATATGTAACCCTTGTTAAACTGACGCCAAATATCTCTCCGCATTCCTGTATATTCTACACAAAGAAATGTACTTTAAGTGACTGTACATGTGAGTGTGAGGAAACCCTTGGCCTATGCCAACTTTTAGTCCCAGCCTGTGAAGAACAAAACAACCCATTTAGCTCACTACTGAGTCAAGAAAAGTGACATGCTTTCTGTAACTTTTAAGCACCATGGGGATAAAACCTCAGCAATGACCCAGGAGCGGAGATGGTGGATGCTGGACCATGTGTGGAGAGGTTGGATGGTGGTATGATCAGCTGAAGTCTGCACAACAAGAAGTCATTCTACGGTCCCCATCATGCCAAGTACAAGCTGTTACCTCTGAGGTGCTTGTTCCTGACAAACTCGTTTGTCATGTCAGCTGGTGCCATTAGCATGAACAACAGCTCACGGTCCATACTTGACAGCCTGCCTAGCTGTGTTATTGTTGTTTACCACCGAGAGACCCAGCTGTAAAGCACTTCAACACCCCCATCTTTAAAGAAAACTCTTAAAAATGCGCTATCCAGTCTTCCTTCCCTACAGCATATTGGGAAGGTTGTTGCCTTTGTGTAAAGCAACCACAAAAGCGCCTTTCAGTGTCCCTCATGCTGTAGCAAATACAGCTGCATTACACATTGACCAGACTGAGTTGTTCTCCATTGTAAACACTCTTGAGCCTTCCTTTTCTTGTAACTTATCATTACTTATTACCTGGCATTTGTTTCTAAACTGTGTCCAAGTGCTTCTCACATTACAAATTGCTCTGTTTCACTGTATTCTTTTGTAAAATGTCCCACTGTTTTCCCATTGAGCAGCATCAGTTTCAGATGTTGTTTTTAATAAATACACAGATTGTTTGTAAAATGACTTCTGATTTGGGTATTACTGCAGGAATTCGCAAAAGAGCTCTTTTCCTTTTCTAGCTTCTTCCAGGTTAAGATGTAGAGGAGGTTGCTGCAGGTGAAGTTTCAGAGAAAGCTTCTCCATTCCTGATTGAACCATGCTTCTCAGCTGCCACACTCCTTCTTTCGCTGATGGCTGGCACATTTTTGAAAAGGTAGGACTGAAAGCACTGTTATTACCAAGCCACTCAAAACACTACAGAATTTTTGCACCTCTATTTCTGTCTCAAGGTTACGGCTATGAGATATTTTTCAGGGTTTTATTCCTAATAAAATGGTGCTGTCTCTCACCAGATTCTGTCACTTTAAATTACTCAGAAAGACTATAGAACGTGTCTTTTCTTTCCTCTAAGAAGTCGCTAAAAATCACTTAGTTCAGGTTTAAAATAAGCTCTCTCTTGCTCACCCTGCCTCCCACAGCCAGCAGAAGAAAAGAGGCTCCACTTGTCCTTTCAACACCCACATCTCCATGAATCCCAGGGTCTTACCCTTGCATGATGGTCAGCAATACCTCATGAGCAGCAGGCATCAGAGCCCTGGTGAGCAGTCCTACCTGGGCTGCCCCTGCATGGCTTTGCTCCTGGCCAGTTCTTGTAGCCAGCACTGCATTTCCTAAAGAGTTCAGCTTCCATTTAAATTTGCAAAATACAGGGCCCAACATGCCCCATAATCTCAGCATCCAGAAGACTTTGAGTCTCTGAGATCACTGTTGAAATTTGTCTCTCAAAATGCAAACATGATCTGGGGTGTCTCATTAGATAATGTCATGAACAGGTCATTGGCTTTTATATGAGGACAGAAGACCACAATGAATACATTTCAAACTTTATTAACAGAAGAACTGTGCAGACATCACCTTTCTTGTATTTCTGATTCTCAGAAATGCAGGATGAAAGCTGTACTGCACCACTACTCCATCTCAGTCACTATCCAACAAATCTTGGTGAAACACTTCGCCATATTTCCTCACATTTCTTGACTCTTTACATTTTGCCTCCAGTCCTTCATATCACTTTATTTACTGTAGCTTGTAACTTTGAAGATAGGGATTGGGTTAAGCAGGAGAGATGTGCAGAAAGCAGGAAGCAGATGCACAACATCCAAATAAGCCATGCCTTGAAAGGAAGATATGTGTAACCGAAATATGATGAGCAGGGATTTGATGCCATGAATGGCATGGACTGCAGATGGTGGGGTGGGGAGATGACTAACAATTGGGTGGGCTTGGGTAGGTGAATCCTACAGTAGTTGACAGTAGAAATGAACAAGGAATTTAGTGGGAGAGGCTGAGAAAAAAAGACTGGATTTTAAAGTATGATAGAGGAAGAAGATTAAATACTTAGGAAAAAAGGTGTCAGTAGAAATTAATACAAAAAATAAAAGAAAAAAAGAAACTAGTATTTTAGCTAGCTTCATCTGATTCATGACATAAAGCACTAAATTAAATTACACTAAAGTAATGTCTTGTCTTGCAAGCAGGGCTAATTTGAGCAAGTCAAGATCTTAGTGCAAGAAAACACACCTTACTTCAGAGAATAAGGACAAGCAACAACTTAGAATTCCTACTTTTCTACTGGTAGGGTCTCCACTGCACTCACGCTTTGCTGTCTATAGATCTCACCAAACTGTTTGGTCAAGCTGTGTCTCAGGGTATGTCTTGACTCTCCAGAAGATGTTGGATGGGTTTTTGTGTAAGTATACAAAAAGTATACTCCAGATAGGCTGGTGTTCACCCTTTTATTCACTTTTTTGCCTGATCCATAAATGGCTATCTTCTTCCCATCTGCTTTCTATATATAACATGACCTCTTTTCTTCTTCTATTAAGGGTTAAAAACAGAATTTAAATGGAAATAATACTTGCAGAAATCAATTATGATTTGCATTAGTGGTGCCATGACACAGGCCTTAGGAAAAGGCCAAATAACAGTCCCTCTGTTACAGGTTTCCTCCAGGACAGCCTTGGGAAGGTTGTGATGTTCTGAAGTAACCAGCAACATCTAAATCACCCCTGTCTTATACTCCTCCAGTTTGTTCCTACAGAACATCCAGTGGGACAGGGTCTATCACCTCCTCAGGAGACTCATTTAATGACTGCTTCAATTACGTTCTTAATTATGGCAAAAAGGTGAAAAAGCTTTGAACACCTAACCTGTATTTCTGTCCTTATAAATTAAATCAACTGCTTTTTGTCCTGCTCTCCTTGGATACGAACGACAATTGATGATCATCCTCTCCAAAGTAATCTTTTCATACTTTGGAAGATTTATCAGGTCCTGTTCAACCAGGATCCCTTTTCTGTATTAAACCTAAATCCTTCAGCCTTTCTTGGGAGCTCATGTTTTGTAAGTCTTTTGTCATTTTCCTCTGGGTCTCTCTATCTTCTTAAATGAAGCCTTAAAAGTATTAAGCACAGATGGAGAACTGTCGCTTTTGTCCTGCAGATTGTTCTCCTGTTCATAAATCCAACAACAAAATTTGGAATTTTCTCAACAATATCTTGTAGTGAACTCAGTCTGAGGCCGTGGTGTCTCCTGACCCTCTTTTGCAGCACTTTCAGGTGACTTCTTATTCTTCAGCTACAGTTTTGCATTTGATTTGTCTTTCGTTGCTGAAATTCTTCTTTCTGATTCAGACCACTTTTCCAGTTTGTTAAGAATAACTTGATGCACATGTGAAAGTAATAAACACAATTCTGGCCAGATTTCCACTATTGAAATAAAGATGTTTCTTTCTATCAAAACATGTTTTTGAACGACATGTTCATTATCTAAGTTAAAGAATCAAAAACCAGAAACAATGGAGATTAAATTGTATGTTTGTTTTGATTAGAGAAAAAAAAAAGTTTCCAGCTTCCTTTCCTGCCATATTTTACCTCAAAGAATTGAAGAATCACATAATAGTTGACGTTGGAAGGGACTTCTGAAGGTCATCTTGTTCAACATCCCGCTAAAGCAGGGACACACAGCACAGGGTGCCCAGGCCCACATCCAGGCAGCTTTTGAAGATCTCATCCCCCCATAAGCCTCCTCTTCCCCAGGCTGAACTGTCCCATCTCTCTCAGACTTTCCTCATAAGAGAGGTTTTCTAGTCCCTTTGTCACCCTTGTTGCACTTTTTCGGATCATCTACAGCAGCTGCGTGCCTTCCTTCTAGGAGGGAGCCCAGATCTGGACACAGTACTCACTGCTGATACTCAGAGGGGAAGCATTACCTCCCTCGACCTGCTGGCAATACTATGCCTAATGCAGCCTAGGATTACATTAGCTTTCATTGTGGCAAGAGCAAAATGGTAGCCCCTGTTAAAGCACTGATTTCAAAACTAAACAACATTTAAAAACAGCCAGTCTGAGGAACAAAAACAATCATGGAAAAATATCACAACTAGGTTCTCATTGCTCTCCCATCAGGAAAATATCAGTTCTAAAAATAAATAAATAAATAAATAAATAAATAAATAAATAAATAAATAGNGCAATCTTCTCTTTCTCAGCAGCAGTACTGTCTCTGGGACCACTGTCACCCTACTGCTGGGATAATAAGTCCTTCTGTGACATTGTACTAAGTAGCAGATGAGCTCCAGTGTTGGGGAGGAAGATAAAGAGAGAAAAGTCAGGTTATCCACTGTCATTTGGCAGCTGGGGAACTGAAACCTGCTGGACAGTGGTTTCCTACATGGTTCTCCTATGGGCGGGGGAAAGAATGAATCTGATTCCCAGGTCATGAGCTGTGACTTAACCAACAGCAGCAAACACCCATGGGTCTCTAAAAACAAGGGACAGCATACTTCAAAGATCAGCATCTTTTCGTTTTAGGAAATACCTGATAAATCATCATCTTGTACAAGTCAGGACAGCTCACTGAGGAAAGTGGCTTCATTCTGTGTTGGCTGAGAACGCTACTTCTAGATCATTAATTTCATTGCATCATTTAATAATAGTCCATTTTTTCTGCCATACTGGAGTGTCGTGAGATGGTTGTCTTAGCAACAGAAATCGCTCTTCACTAAAGCTCCTTTTCCACAATATTAAAGCCATCAATTGATCCCAAGTCTTATCAAATGAAATTACGGTGGTATTACACTATAGTGTGTAGAAAGCTTTCTTTCAAGCTATTTCCAAAATGTAAGCAGTTCATACTACGTTGCCAATGTTAAGAATTCCAGCATGAAGCTCATTCTCTTTTCATACATATTTCCAATGATTTTTAGCAGGCTGAAAGACTTTTGGCTGAATGAAATTTTGCACAACATGAAATAGCACTAAAACTAATGTTTAATATCAAAACTTCAACCCCCTTTACCAGGACACTAGTATTTCCAACAGAGAGCAAGTAAATAGCTTCAATACAAATTAGTTTGGACTGTATTTATAAATCCTGCATACTTGTTTTCTCTGCATATTTGAAACAAATAATTTATTGGCAGGAACATAAAAGGAGTGAGTCAGACTTACCTGATTATTGAGGAACATACATAGAAAGTTCAGTGTGAATGGCAAGTGCTTGTTCTACATTTCTGATTTTGAGAATAGAATTGAACAGAAGCATGTAGTATCACACTTGTGACCTCCCTAATTTAACCAGCATGCACTTAATCTTTAATATCAAATACTTGCAATGAGCAACTTTTAACTCAAGAAAGAGCCCAGAAATTTGGCGAGTAATCATGAACTGCAAAATAAGAAAATACATGTCTGTAAATAATCAAGTAAAAGAAAAAAAAAAAAAAAAAGTTGCTAAAAATCTCTTGCCCCATTTTCTTTCCTCACCCTTTCCTCTCTGGGAAGGCCTACAACAGTTTCCTGTAGCAATTTGGCACTTTCAGTAAATACTTGTAAAAACTGAAGATGAGAAGAAACTCACATATCTGTGGTTTAGAAGCTAGTTCACATTGCATCATTTTAGGTGCTATTTCTGCACAAAGGGAAAACTGCACATGCACATGTTGCCAACAAGTCATTGTAGTGACTGTCCAGGGAATAAGACAGAAGCTTATACCTTTATCAAGCTTTTAAGAAAGGGGTCAACTTGCTTCTTTTATGCTGACCAGAAACCTGAAACTGCAGTGTGGTAGTTCTGGGGCTGGGTTAACATCCTGTGCCTATCCAGTGACTCTTCTGTAGATAGAAGTTTCTCTACGTCCAATGGTACTTCTACACTGGATTTGGCTCAGAGCACGGACTGAGTGAACATGTATCTGCTTACAGAACACTATGTAGACTTACCTTTAGAAATTAATCAATTACATTTTCACAAAAATTTATCTTAAAGAGCAAAAAGGTTTTGTGGCAGTACACATCAAACACAGTTGCAACCCCACTAAAGAGTGATGTCAAATCATCATGTGTCTGTGGACTGTCTCAGGACATGTATAATCTCTCAGGATTTTATTATCTCCGTTTTGGAAGGATGATCCGCGGGAAGTGGTTTTGATCACTGTGGTCAGTCCCCTTTTCCCTCCACAGGTTTGCTGATGCTGTACAAAGGTCTATTACAGCACTTTACATATGCAACATGAGTGCCATCAAAGGACACATGGGCTGGTTAGAAGAGAAATGTCATATGCCTGAGCCCTCGGGAGAAGCCATACACCTGAAGTACAATGATGATATGACCATGCTAGAAATATAAGAAATGTTACATGTCAAATCCTCACAGGATCACAAAATAATTTATGTTGGAAGGCAGCTCTGGGGGACTAACACTATGGTAAAAGCAGAGCCATCTTCAAAGTCCATGATTGCCTTGTCCAGACAAGTTTTGAAAAGCTCCATCAATGGATTGTCCGCATTGCTTAAGACCAGTGCCCCAGGGCCTCACTGCTCTCAAGTGAAGAGGGTTTTTTCACAGTTCAGTCTGAAATTCCTCTCCCTGCAGCACATCCCCATTGCTTCTGGTTCAGTTTTCACCTCTGAGAAGACCCTGGCTCATCTCATGTGCAACACTCCAAGACAGGAATTAGACACCTGCTATGTGTTTTGCATTTCACGTTAAAGAAACTCCACTTCTCCTGATATTAACCATGTTCTCCATGATCTTCCCAGCATTTACTGAACTTAATTCGGTTTCTCAATGTTTCCTTTGCACTACAGAGTTCCAAATTGTACATAAAAATCCAGATGAGAATGCAAATCTACTGAGCAGAGTGGAATAATTGCTTTCCCCCATTTGCTGACTACACTTTTCCTAATGGAGTCCAATATGTGGTTATCCTTAATTGCTGAAAGGGCATAGTGCTGATTCATACTCATCTTGCTGCCCACCAGTGGGTCCCTTTTTGCAAAAGTGTTCTCAATTCAGTTGGCCCCCAGCCTATTCTGTTGCTTGTGGTTATTCCAGCCCATGGCCAGGACTTTGCATTCCCATTTACTGAATTTCTTGAGGTTTGCCAGCTCATTTCTCCAGATTAGGAAGGTCTCTCTGAATGGCAATCCTATTCTCCAGTGTATTGATGATGTGATGTCATCCCCAATTTGTTGTCATCCACAAAACACAGAAAGTGCACTTTATCCCACCATCTGCATAACTGAAAAAATGTGGTTAACTCCAGTATTCACTGGAGAGGAACACCACTTTCCATAAGTCATGAACCAATGGGCCCCAATATATGTACCTGCAAATGGACAAAAGATGTAAAGACACCAATACTGGTGTCAGCTCACTTCAGGTCAGTGAAAGGAGTCAGCAGATTTCAGTTATGTGAAATACGACAAGCTGTTTCCTTACAGACAACAAAAGGCTGTTACTGCCAGGATCTGGTTTTGGCATTACATTAGCTCATGACAGCACATCTGTATAAGAAAAGTGTGGTCTCACCTGAATGTTGTGTGGCTAATCACTATGGTCTCAGAAGGTTCAAAAGGATGCACTCAGAGAATATGTAATTTCATTTCAGTAGGACAAGGTTGGTTTGTTTTTCTGTTGTACACTGAAAAATAAAGGTAAGGTCAACACAGAACAGCATCATCTGTTACTCTGTGGTCATTTTAAGAGTGCTTTAGTGCGTGTGTTTTCTCTGCTGAAATATTTATCACTCAGGGAACATGCTTGAACTATCTTGACTAAAGAGGTGAAAAAAGATGCTGTTAGAACAGTTTCTCTGAGTTTCCTGAGGCTTTCACATGATTTGGCATTTACTGACATTGGAACCCTGCAGTTTCTTTTTGTGGCTGCTTCATTTAAAGCTGTAACATTGGAAAAATTGTTATGCAATTGCCATTTTACAGATTGCTCCACTGTCTGATTATGACAAAGAAATGTCCTATAATGCTTTGGTGATGGATTTGCTGGGAATGCTTGGTGATAAACACCTGCTTAGCCCCCGGGACAGGGAAGAATAACGCAGTGGCAACATTTTTACTAAGCTGCTCCAGACATCAACAACAGACATTTAGCAGAGGTTATCTTTTTCTTATGAACCCTGCTTCTACCTCAAGACATCATAGGGTCTGTAACTGTAAAACAAATAACTGTTTCAGAGAATGCAACCTACTAAGCCAAGACTTTGGTTATGGCTTCAGCTTGGATGTCTGGCTCAACATTCAGTGAAGTCTGAGGCTAGTCAAGAAGAGGGATGAGTACATCTCTGGACATAAGGTCAGCATGTCCCTGTGTCAGTGAGCACCTCTGACAGGACTACAGGGGCAGCTCTCCAAGATCTCACACTGTTCTCAGGGATCCATGGTGGAGCAGGACCCAGATATCCATGCTTGGATGTCTCATCACAGCACAAGCGTGCAACTGAATGGGGAAGAGAAGAGGCCCATGTAGCGCATGTAAAGGTAGGGTTGAGGCACATACTGGCTACAAAACCCACTGCTTTGACATGTGCCCCTGCAAAAAGAGTCTGAGTGCATAAAGCAAAAGTCAGAAACCACTCAGTGGGTGACAGAAATAAAGGGTTTGAAGTGGATCTTGTCATATTTGTAAAACAGTTTTTTAATCACTTTTTAACCCAAAGTGCCCTGTTTATCAGAATGAAGATTAAGACTGAAATACTTTTGATATCAATTTTGATGCAAGCTCTTCGTCAAAAAAGTATGAAAAAAGGCAAATAAACCTGAAAGTTATTTCATATATTCTTTTTACACTACAGGTATATTTTTTCAAGAATTATAATTTTCATACAAACACCATTAAATACTTGTCCTGGCAACTTGTATACCTCTCTGCTATTCAGAGATGATCTACTAAAAAGTTCCAGCAATCCTTCTAAAAGAAACACGGCACAAACACTGAACCTGATCCACAACTGCAATACTTCTTCACTCCTTTTCAGCGCTGACTGACTGACTCTACCCTAGGATAAAGTAAAAGTAACAATGCATTTCTGACAAAAGTATGAAAAGGACAGACATTTCCTTCAGTTCTAACAGCATTTTAGCCATTCTGCGAATGCAGCGTGATAATACACCATCATGTCTTCCAGGAAAAGATAAAAACCACATAAAAGCAAGCAGATGCTCCTTGAAAGAATAATTGTGGCAGCTGTTACATGCAGTGGAAGATGTGGCTTTTTTATGCCAGAGCAAAGCCCGGACACTTCACAATAAAGATGGAAACACAAAACATCTGTTACTGAAGACAGAACGCTTTGAAAACCACACTGAAGAGGTTAAAAATCCCTTTGCAAATCCTGCTGTATGTTTATCTTATCCAAATGAGCTGGAACATTAGTGATTCTTATGAAGCATGTAGCAAACACTAGTTTCTTAACACTCATGGCCTCCTCCTGCATGGTGTGTCCACATTTGTGGTGGTCACAGAGGAGATAAATGAAGCATAGGAAGTGTTTGTTGTATCAAAACTCGCAGAGTGAAAATGATGATGCTTTCCTCCCAGGATCTCTGTCCAGCGGCAGCTAACAGCAACAGGCTTATACCGTCTGTTGCTAAACATGCAACTTCATGAAGCTTGGTAGTACTATTGGGAGGTGAGGGACTGTAATGTGAAAATGATTTAAGAGTGCTGTTTTTACTTCTTTACATGTTCCAGGCAATAGAATCATAGAATCATTGAATAGTTTGGGTTGGAAGGAACCTTAAAGATCATCTAGTTCCAACCCTCTGCCATGGGCAGGGGCATCTCCCACTACACCAGGTTGCTCAGAGTCCCATCCAGCCTGGCCTTGAACAGTTCCAGGGAGGGTACACCACAGAGCAATTACCCACAGCACTGGTGTAGTCCAGATTTTCCATTCAGGATGAAGAAAAGTAATGACACACAACCGGTGAGGGTCTTATGAAGGCAGTGTGAACACCCCTGGTCACTTGTGTATCTTTAGGGATTTTAGAAACACCCACTACAACAGGGAAGAAGTGCAGTCATTCCACTTTTACAAGTATAATCGTCAAGGCAGGCAGAAGTCATTAACTGATGAGATTGCAGAGGCACCAGGCAAATTTCCTCCCAGATCCAAAGGAGATCAACAACCTATAATATAGACCAGCTCTGAAGCCAGGTGATGCAACTGTCATTCAGCAAGTCAGTGGCTGGGATATTTGGCAAAAGATACAACATGACTATGTGCTGTTTCCTTAGCAAAGCATCACTCCTTCTTACACCCAAGAATATCGTTCCAGGTGCTTGTAAACTAACATAAACTTGAAAAAGACAGCAAGGCTAGCAGAAGGCAGGTACACAGGGACCTGTCATTAGTAGTCCAACCTCTCTGGATACAGAGAAACCTCTTTTTGAGACACTACATCCCATATATATCGAACACCACTGCCAGCATGCAAAAAGGTCACCAGATTCCTGTGGCATCGCCCTGAGCTTTTCTGCAGCTCCTGCTGCACCACAGATGCTCCCATTAGCATTTTTTCCCTGTCAAACTGGAAAAATACATGGTGGTAGGATACAGACAGACAAAATGGGAACAAAAATTTTCATCCCATAGCCAATCTACTTCTTCGAATCATCCAGCCATGCTGCAATCTGCTGAATGGCATAAATGATTACTCTTGATCTCCACCCATGCCCAGCAGCTGGGAAATGAGTCTCCAAAGGTTACTGCTGCCTCAACAGCCTATTTTTCCCTTCAGCTGCAGAGATTACTTCTCTCCCATTGCTCTCTCTTACAAACCTTTTTGTGCAACCTAAAAGATGGGCAGAGACACAGCAGAAAGCAGCGTAAATTTTACCCTGACTCACAGAAAGAGACAAAATGTTTGCTTGCATGGCTCCAGTGTGCTTAGGTATCCAAGTGTTTGTTGACAGCTTCTCTCACCTCTGGCTCAGCCTCTGAGGCTGGCAGCCTCAGCCCTGGCCACCCCACTGCCACAGCCAAGCAGAGACACTGTCCTCACCGTGACAGGAAAAGCGCTGCTCCAAGCACAAAAGGCAACAGCCAAATACCATAGTATCTGACTTCAGTAGGAATTCAGCTACAGCTTCTTCAGCTGTACGAAGCACACAGATTTGGGGAGGCTTGTTCACATCCAGTTCTTTACCCATTTTCTTATTTAACCTTATGCAGTTGTCCTTAACTAGGAAAAAGGAGGTATTGAAGACCATGGGCAGTATGAAGTTTTCACCTGCTTTATCACCCAGGTCTATGAGAGTCTTGTTTTTTCAAGCATAGCAAAGGGAAGGGGAAGAGGAAGGAGGTGCGGGGTGGGTGGCAGAAGGAGTATGGGCCTTGGGGTAGTGAGGGCAGTAGCAAGAGGATGGTGGTGAACCAACTTGTTCAGCATTTAGAAGCTAGGTGGTGTTCTTCTTGCAATATGATTTAAAGTATCATTCATTAGAAAGTAGCATATCTGAACATTTAGTAGCCAACAGTTTGGAAGGACGCACTAAAACCCTCATGTGTAATAATGAAGCCCTCTACTGTGGCCGTTCATTAAGAGAGTACAGATAAATAAAAATATTTCTAAACTTTAAATAAACACCAGACGTGAACAACTCTAAACCAGATGCTGAAGCTGTACACCAAAGCAAGGTGAGCTCTGTTGGATCCCACCCTGCCTTCCAAACCAACTTAGCTGTCAGAAATGTATGGTTAGAAGGATAAGATATACTCTCAGCCGCAGACACAGTTCAGTACTGGAAAAATATGCAGCCAGCAAGGGAAGGCTACAGCCATTAGCCACTGCACTCTGTCCAAAATGAGAGCAGGCACCTTCCTTCTCCTTTTCCACCTGTGTGATCCCTGGGATCTTCTGCTTGTAGGAAAGAACGTTCTCAAAAACTAGGCTGGAAAAGCCAGAGCTAACTCACTGCCTTGGTGACCTTCCCTGGGGCCCTACCAGGGGAAAGCAAGAGTGCCTCAGGAAAGCAGTGTGCCTCAGGAGACTGAGGCACACTGCCTCAGTGTGCCATAATAAAGGATCTTTTACAAGAAGGCCAAATTTGCCACAAAGATCACGGCCTTCAATGTTCAGCAGAGCTGAGCCTGCACTTTTGTGGAGCATGGCTAAAGTTCCTGACAAACGCAAATTGCAACTAGACTCATATTTCAGTTCATGGAAAAGCAACTCGGCATTGGTGAAAATAAAATGCTGCAACTCCTGAAAATGAATTGTTGGATGTAAGGCACAGAAGAGGAGAAGGAGAAGGAGAAAGAGAAGAAGGAAGTGGAGGTGGAGGCAGAGGATGAAGAGAATTCCAGCCACTTCAGAAATGTGTGTAGCCCCATCACTGTAGGATAATGTTACTAGGTCATCAGACTTTGGTTTCCTGCTTTGAAAATACCTATGTACTTAGCCATACCATTTCTAGAACCACAGCACACATCCTCCTGACCTCCTGCCCAACCTGCCTTCAGCCTTTGATGCTCACAAGGCTTTGTGCTGGATATTTACGTCCTGTGTGAATGTGGCATTATCAAGACAAGCAGTGTAAGACATGTTGCTCGCTCACCACACTAAGAGTGACAGGTAGACCTCCCATGAAACATATGTCAGAAGGGGACAGTTGCTTTCCACACCTTTCAGGATTTGCAAAATGTCATTATGCAGTTGTTCAGCAGGAGGAGAAAGGCCATCATACAGCTATTTAGTTAGAATGACAGCTGCCTCCTCAGAACAATTCTTCGCAAAATCCACTTTCACTCCTCAGACATTAATTACAGTTTTCCACACACTCATACTAAGGATATGTCCTCTACCTGTAGCTGATGGCGTTTCTTCCCTGCTTTGCGTCCTTTGCAGACAAAAGCAGAGGGAAGGAGGCTGTGTAAGCAAAATTCTCCCAGCGTTCCTGGTTCTTTGTTGCAGGAAAAACTCTGCTGCTTGGTGAAGGAATCCTATCCAACACCCGCCAGTTTCCCTGTGCCTAGCTAATACACAGGGAGGATGGTTAGCAGTGGTGAGAAATGTCTTCTGAACTGCAGAACCGTATGCGCAAACACAATGGCTTGTGACTGATTATTCCCAGAAACTCCCACTACAGACACCAAGTGCAGCTGAGAACTCACAGTATGTTTTCTTAGGGAAAAAGGCACAGAACCTCTACCCCACTCTCACCAACACAGACAAAAAGAACATATTAACAGTGTCTTTTCCATGCAAAGGAAGAGCTGGGATTGTTTACCGCCCTGCATCACTCAACATCTTGCTTATTGGCAAATACACTCTCTCCAATTAGTCTTTTTGTTTTGCAATAACGTACACAGCTCTCAGCCCCTCCTTCTCTTCTTCACTTCTAAACAAACAATAGCTTTTGTAGACAGAATAACAGCAGTTAAGTGCTTACTTTTAATTATACAGAGGCTATATTCTTACTTAATGTAAAAATACAAGCCATTGTTCTCAAAATCTGTTTCAATTCCCCAAATACTTTAATTATAGTTTACCACATTCATACTAGCAACAGTCATTACTTCTCAAAGGCACTTTTGAAAGCTAATCCTTTAACCTGTCTCTCTTATGAGCAAAGGAAAATGCCTGCTGTTTTCTTCTCCTTCCTTTTAATTATATATGATGAGAACATATGAAATTGTATGGAAACATTTACCAGCTTTTTCCCACAAAGGTTGCCTGGGTTCTAAGATATGCACTCTGTTTGCCATCTACAAAGGAGGTTTTTATCAAACAAGCCACCTCAAAGCTGCAGTAGAATCCACAAGAAGAGGAAAAACAACTTCACAGATCCCTCCACACTACATCCTGCATGGGAATAGGTAGAGGGTAAGTCTGGAGCCATCAGGCAAATTGAGACTGGAAGCAGCAAATCCTCATTCATGTGCAAGTGTGGCTCCACCATCTCTTCTGCTGAAATATAGAAATGAAGCTAATTTTAGCAGGAATGCTGGTGGCCTAGAGGTCAGTCTGCTTTCTCAGTTACTCTTCTTTGCAGGTGTGACTTGACTGAGGCAGGATACAACCTATGCAGCTATCACAGGACCGTGCACCATCATGATCATCCACTGCTCTTTCTATGCTTGCTACGAGCATAACAGAAGGGCAGTGCTCTTCTCATTCTCTGTCTCACATTTTAGCGCTCCAGCTTCTTTTGAGAAATCTAGTAACAGCGCTTAGCTTCAGTGTGTGTCATAAACTGACACACGACACTATCATTGGCTCTGCAGACAGCACAAAGTGCTCAGGGCTCTGGAGTTGCTGAAATACATAAGCAGAGCCAGGCAGGGCTCTTTCTTACTGCTTCTACAGCAGGCTGGAAGCAGTCCCTGCATCCTCCACAGCTGCAGAGGAACCTGAGTGCACACTCAGCATCTTCAAGAGCAGAACATACCCATGCTCAAACAAGTGGTGTCAAGGAGACTGGAACAGTCTCAGCTGAAAACCTGTGACAGATGATCAGGCTACAGGCAGCACATGATTTCTGAAGGGTCATAACCCCATTCAATTAAAAACAGTGCTTCTACAGAAAGTCTTCAAAGTCAGGGCTCCTGAGTGCAGCCAATTCCCAGCCTTCTGCTCTTGCCACACATTCCAGAGACCTGTTAACAAGCAGAGGTGGGTTCTTCCTGTACCTGTGAAAGGCAGGTCTCCTTGCTCTCCTTCACCTGGGAGAATGGTGAGTTATGTTGGAGCTTCAATAGGGGCACACAGACAAACCACCAAAGTTTGTTCAGGGAAATCTACAAAGCGGCAGGCTAGCTGGAGAGCGTAGGAGTGGGGTCAGGGCACTTTCATTAGACAAGGCCTGACAAAACACTGCCTCTGCTTTCATGGTACTAAACACTGGAGCTATGACTTAATTGCAAAACAGGCACTGTTTCAGACAGTAGGTTTACTCCAAACAAACTGAGGGGTTATGTGCGTTCTTTAATTTGTATGTGGATGTTAAGTCCAAGGGCTCTGCTGCTTAGTGCATCAGGATCCAGGCCACAAAAGCCAGACGTGGTCAGAAAACAGCTTTTGCCCACAGGCTGTTTCTGTGGCACTATCACAAGCTCATGCATGCATTACTGAAAGGTGTTGCTGCCCTTTCAGGCTCAGTTTCATCTTGCCCAGTAGCAGGTTGAGGCTGCACCTATTATTTTTAGTTTTGGTGATTGCTCACGGTTGACCGGACAAAAGCGCTGCCTTGCTAGGACCTGACCTGCTGTGCCTCCAGTAAGCTCCTGGTGGAAGCTGGTGCCCTTAGGATGCAGGCAGCTCTGGCCCCACTCCTCTGCCACAGTAGCAGCTGGGAGCAGAGGGTGATGCCTGAGAGCAACTGCTTACCAGCATCTTCAGAAATGTTTTCACGCAGTAGAAGACAAGTTAAGGAAGCATTATCTCATCCTTTCATTTTCTCTCTCTTAGGAAATGGTGTGCTTTCAAAATTTTCTGATTGCAGACTTTCTAACCTTTAATTGCTCTTTTTTCCTCCTCTGGACTCTCCAGCTTGTTTCTGATTTTCCTAAAGGGAGACCTCATCAGTGCTGAGTACAGGACAATAATTGCCTTCTCTGCTGCACACAGAGATCAGATCTGCTGTTAACTGAGCTAAGTTAACTCCTGCTTGCACATTAGGAGTGGGAATCAATGCCTTGTGTCTTGCCACCAGCCTCATTTGTGAGCCCAAAGAGCTGAGATTAGAGGAGGAAGACGGCAGACAGTAAAAAGGGCAGCTGTAGAGAATGGCTGCAGTGCTTTGCAAAGTGATTAAAAGGAAATGAGGGCATTAAAAATGAGAGGCAGAGAAGCCAGTCACCAGAAGCAGCATGCCTGCCACAATAGAAGGCGGTAAGAGGCAGTCCTGCTCAGAGAGGCAGAAAGGAAATAGGAACCTTGTCACCAAGGGAGAGGTCTGGAGGCTGGGATGAAAGTTTTGTGTTTTTCAAGGGTGAGAAGCGGGACTGCACAGGAGAGCTTAAAGTGAGGGTGCACTTCATTAGGGTGGCAAGAGGGGCTAATTGATTCAGTGGCAGTATTTTTAGTTTATATGAGAAGGAAAAGCTGCAGAAACAAAAGACAAAGGAGATTACAGCTCCCAAGAGAATAAGAAGTCTGCTGGCAGGCATGGAGAGTATATCTGGGACAGGGGTGACAGCAAACAGGAAGATATGGCAAGGGGACCCCATGCAGTAGGTGCATAAGATGAAGATTCAAGTGGAAGAAGAGCAGGACATCAGATATTCTCCACTCTGTCATGAGCATAAGGCAAGAACTTTTAAGGACAAAGGAAAGAGCAGATACATGTGTGGAGACAAGGAGCCTCAGGACCTATGATAAATGGGTCCAAAACCACATTATTTGGTTTTAAATAATTCTCCAGTTATCAAGATCTGACATCTGCCTTTTTGCAGGTTTTTGTTTAACATTTTTCTCTGAAGCCAAAGATTTACAAACACGACACTGCTGCCATCCCTAACATAATAGGGAAAGGGAAGAAATTTTGTGGGAGACACCTGGAATTCCATTTTGATCATGTTTCCTTTGACAGTGCAAGAAGATGACAAGGATGTCTAGACCAAAATGTTTGCCTTCAGGAAGAAATACATCTTCTTGAAGAGTCTGGGCAGTGAAGGGTTAGATCATGCATGCCCTGCTTGCACAAGTAGAAGGCTGCTAATATCAAGAATCTCCAACTGATGTCACTAACCTTTGTTCAAAAAAAAAAAAAAAATCCCTTTCTTTGGGAATGTAGTTGTTGAGCAGCAAGGCTGAGAAGAGTTTAATTCAGTCCTACCTGTGAATCTCTTGTGCTGTTGGTTTGTGTGGGAGTCTCACAATCACGTCACTTCCATTTTTAGGGTTTCTATATCTTCTGCATTTCATGCTGTTGCTCAATAATTGTCAGTGTGCAGCTCTGTCAGGAAATAATACTGTTTATTCTCTGAGAGATTTTGCATGTTCTTCTTCATATTTTATAAGCTTCAGTTCTGAGTCACTAGTACCTAAGGGACAAAGGCAAAGGGAATAACAAGAGGAAAAAATAAAATAAAGAGGGTTACTTGGCATTATGTTTAGTTAGTAGAGGGAACTACTACTGACAATTTAAGGATATGTTCTTTACTTTGTGAAATCTTTAGAAGGTCCTTATTCAGGTCTGCATAGAAAAATAGAAAAGGACATTTTCAAACAAATAGCTAATATCCCTGTTGTAACAGGAGGCAGTTGAATGCCAAATAGAAAAAACACTGTCCACTTGAAAGAGCAGAGCAGGTGTTGGAGAGGCAATGTAATGCCTTGAAAATATTCATGAACACTTTACCACACTTGTGCATAAACTGGCGAGACTAAGACTAGTGTAGGGTGACAGGTGCTGTGGGAGGAAGAAGACTGGCCTGTTTCTTGTGATATTTCAGATAAGGCTTCCCGCAGTCTTGCTATTGATAAGGTACAGTCATGAGCAAGTGGGTTAAAATCTTTCTTTGCACATGAGGTGAAGTCCTCCCAGCAGGCTGATACACCCAAAAGTTATGGTGGGTCTCTGAGTCATGGTCAAGTCACATGTCAAGGTGAGAATGAGCAAAAGTAATAGCCAAATGTAAGGGAAAGTGTGGCTTTGTCCTTTATGCCATCACTTTCAATGTCACTTCTGACTGGGGCTTCTACTCTTTCTGCTTGCCATAAGCTTGATTGGCCAATAATCTTCTCTTTAATTACCACATTTAACGCCAGACATGGCCTGACATAGTATCAGGATCTCCTGCATATCTCAAGCTGTTTAATATTTCACACTTAACATCATACTGAGCCCCCCAGATTATTTAGACTCTTACCACTTCTTCTAGAGAGACATCCCATCTTTACTCAAACACATCACAAAGCAGAGACAGACTTATTTCTTTCTCTGCTTTGTTCCAACCTGGTTAATCACACAACTCTCTTCTAACCTTAAATTCTGATCTGACTTCTAACTGTTAGTTCTCTGTGTGCCTTGCTTTTGTATACCAAAAGCACTTCTCTGATACTTGTGCTGCCATCATGTCACTTGTGGGGTGGGAACAAATGAGATCTCTTGAACACTTTCCAAGCTTGCCTTCACAGGGACTATCAGGCACGAAGATCTGAATTAATGCTTAAAATGAAGTAGTTCAGCTCTAAATTCGTTTTGGAAACTGACAGTCAGAATGAAAGGGACTTAAATTAAGTTTTGATTATTTTTCTGGGGGAAGCAACTGTGTTAATAATGATGTAAGGGCACACCCTGTGGACGAGGGTCTGTGAAAAGCAACTCAGCTGTGCTCAGCCTTCCTAAAATTCCCACCTGCAGCTAATTCAAACAATATTCGAAAACGTTGCCACACAGGAAAGGCACATTTTCTGCATTTCAAGGCAGCTTTGCTTCTATTTCCCCACGCCCCTGTCTCCCACCTTCTTATCTCTTTTCTGCAGTATTTTCTGTGGTCGTAGACACTGTATTCATGTATTGAATTTTCGACATCACATTTCTGCCCTTGTTTACCTAATGTTGTGTCAAGTAGATTTTCCATTGAGTTTGTAGCTGCTTCCAGATCTTGAGAAAGATACAGGATACATTCAATAACAGGAATGTTTGTAGATCCTTATTTATGAAAACTTCCCTTAGAAACTACTTGTGCCAGCTAGCCAGTTCCTACTGGCTATATATTTCAACACCAAATAGCATGAGTTTCTATACCAGAAAAAAACTGATACCAAATGAAAATCATTGCAGAGAATCTCCAAGGCTGCCTTCATCAGCCAAAGTTATAATCTTAAGGAATAAAATAATTATATTTGACAAGATCTATTTTACGTAAAACTATGTTGACTGACATTAATTATATTCCTGCCCCTTACTTCTTTTTGAATGGAATCCTGTATCACTTTGCTGTTTGTTTGTTTTTTTAGCTGAGAACTGAATTTATGTCAACTGGTCTATAATTTTGGGGCCATCTTGTTTACTTGCTAGTAGATGCATTCCAGCCTTTTGATACTACCTCAGTGTTTGTAGCATATTTTAAAGAATTTTTCAATACTATGAACGAAAGATTTTCTTACTCAGTGAGGCAGGGGAATCTCCTTTTTTCTTTCCTTTTGAATCATAGGAGCAAATTACTTAGAATGCTGATTGAAAATTCCAGCGGATGCCAACAGGGTAGTAAGCTTCTCATGCTGTTTCTTCCTAGCACAGAAGATAGAAATTACTGGAATGCTTTTACCTCTTCTGTGTTATCAACAGCATCACCACTCCCATGTAGGAACATACTGCCCTTATTTGCTCCAAACTGCCTTGTTCCAGCCAGATATGAAATCTTTCCTGATGACCCTGGCCTTCCTCATAAATTTTTCTATCACTTGAAACAACCCACTTACAGAGTGTAGTCTATCTTCCCCTCCACCCCCTCATCCATTTCATATTTATTGCTTTATCTTCATCTGTAGCCCTCAATCACTGCTGTTAAGAAAGACTTACAAAAACCATCCTGGATTCACAGCTTTCAGGGCCAGCAAACATCTTTTATTTAGTTCACCTCACATTTGTTAACTCTTCCCTCTCTTGTGCTGATCCCTGCTCCTGAATGGTTCTTAAATTTGCTTTGCTCTTTCACCTCTCACCCACTGGCAAAAACAAGCTTTCAACTTAGAGTGACTGCATGTTCTTTTCTCCGCTCGCCCCACAAAAAAGTCACTCTCCCCAGACACATACATAGCTGCAGCACCTTCTCCCATTCCATCATTTCCCCTTTGTGTCCCCGTCCCCAGACTCAGTATCAGCCCTACAAAACACTTCAGGCTCTCCCTCACCCTCTCTGTTGCTTCATCTTCACTCTGCCACCCCACAGAGATGCTGTCATGCAGATAGCCATCATTTCTATATGTAGCAAGTCCTGACTGTAGTACAATCCTCCGCTCATTTCACAGAAAACAATAAGACTGGCAACCTAGTGTATTTGCAAGCTCTTTGCAGCTGATGTAAAGGGCTGTACTAAAAGTGTTTTTGAGGAAGCACGAGATGGCTCAACTTAATTTTACTGGCATTCATGTTATTGCTCTACGAAATGAATAAAAATGATTTTAGGAGCTTTAAGTGTTTTACCAAAGTTTAAGAATGAGGTGTGGAATATTGATATTTCAGAAAGAGGAGGTTTGGGAGACACTGTGCAAGAACATGACAAATGGCACCTAAAGATAGTCTGTGAAGATATAAATACCGCATTCAGAGTTTTTTACTTTAAATAATTCCCAACATTGACTTACAGATATATCTCCCAAGGCTTTGATTTTGCTACTGTGGAGACACATTTTGGTGATGAAACCAGTATAAAATATGTATGTATAATTTTTAAATCTAGATTTTAAACTTCCTAGTATAGAAAATTCATGTTCTCAGAGGATTCCACATTGAGACTTATGACTGGTTTGATGTAACTCATCTGAACTCTTGGCTGATTTTGAGCCAGCTCTCAGTTCTGTAAGGACTGTGGAGACCGTCCACAAAAGTTCATGCCCAAGTATATAATGAAAGGACACTGTTACATCTATTTTGTTTTGGCTTGGTTTTATTTTTGTATTTATGAGAGAGATCACATAGGTAATTAAAAATCATAAGCATTTTTTTATGGTCTTCTTTCAGATTTGCCAACCTTCCAGAAGCTTTATCTCACCACTAAACATCACACTCCCAAGATCCCATGCATAGCAGCTGGATTTTACTAGCTTCTCATCTCTGTACCTTAGCATCTCTGTACATATAAGCATTCTTAGTGCAGTACCACACCACAACAGCTGACTTGCTTGGACCTAGCCAGCTGCAGAAGCAAGCACAGCTCTTGTAGCTGCAGTGATGTCCTGGCCCTAACGAGACATTTTTAGCAAAGTCCGGTTATCTCGGGTGCATGCTGTGCTGATGCCAAGGGACCTCACAGCACCCACAGAAAGGAGCAGTGCGCTGCCTGCAGATGACTCCCTTGGAGACCTCCATGCAAGTCTGTGAGGCCTGGACTGACCAGCAGGCTTTGAATGGGGGCATTCAGCACAGAGGCCCCCTCTTGTCCCTGGTGTCACACTGTGGTAAAGGCAGCCCCAGGGCCTTGGGCATGCCTTCAGGGTCGCATTTGTTTGGGAGCTTCCACACAGTCTCACATCACTTTTCCTCCTGTTACAAGAACCTCTTCAGCAGGAATCTCTCAGGCTGTTTTATAAATAAATGTCGTTCTTGTCAGATCCTGTGGCAGAAACAGAGCGAAAAGGTGACCCCACCCCTAGCTGTTCTCAGTTTTATTTTAGCTGAGAGGCTCAGTTATATCTCAGTCTTTCTCACGGGCTAGCTGCTATTTCTAACCTGTCCAGAGCTGCATTATGTCAAAGGCCATTATTTATTCAGAACCAGCGGCTGAGATAGCATCCCAGTTCTCTGACAGGGATCAATAGGTGCCTTTTCTATAATGACAGACACTTTTTTCCCCTCTTTTAGGCCTCACTTCTGAGCACTTAGGGAATGATTTCTAATGCTGCACCATTAGGGACTGTTAAAAACATCAAAGCACTACTAAATGATCTATTAAAAAACACCATTGTTGCAATTGCTATTATGCTAATCTATGTATGATCTTGTTATTTTACACAGTCACAAACTCCCAAAGCTGAGGAAAGATAACTGCTTTAAGCCGAGGAAAATAGAGTTTAATAGAAGATTAGTTACCTGTTAGTATAGATATTTTGATTTTCTTTATCTTAACTTTGCAGTTCAATGTCTTCTTTCTCTTAGCTGCTTCTGGGAACAAAAACCAGGATGCAGCATAGTTAATTATACACACAGGAGTGCAAAAGTGCAGGCATAATGAATTTTTATTTCTCCTCTGTTTTTTGGACAGCTGTACAGTAGAAACAGCAGAATACCAAAGCTGATCACTGATACTGTTCTTAAGTAGCTTGCTTGGTCAGAGGAAAATCATGGAAGCCATGGGAAAACCTGCATGACTGCAGATGTTGTCAAATGGGAAAAAAATTATATGAGTTCATATCAGCTGCAGTGAGTGGTTTGGCTAATCCTCACCCCACACCAGCATACCGTGACTGCTGGATCTCAGGTCTCTTGTCTCACTGAAGGTTTCAGTGAGGATAGGAAGGAGAGTCTGCTAAAGAAAACTTCAAATGGAAGAAATCTGGGATGACCTAAGCCTCCTGTCAAGTGAAATGATGCAGAACTAGTACAGGGGATGCGGGGTCAGGTACAGAATGGGGCAGGGGGTAAGGGAGCAGTCTGTGAAACAGGTCTGAAGGACCAAGTTAAGAAATGGATGCAAACTTCCTCTTCTCCCAGGAGAGAAAGGAGAAGCCACCCTGCTCCCGGCAGCCAGGACCTTCAGTGCTGAGTTTTCCTGAGTGTGCGCTGGCAGGCAGTATCCTTGGAGTATCCTTCTCAGAGTGTCTCATTCATAAAACAGACACAGCTGCAGATCTCACCCTCCTCGTGGGAAGAGCAACCACCACAAAATTGTTCCACGTGAACCAGCCCCCTTGCTCCTTGGCCAAGTACAACTAAACTTCCACACTTGCTACTAATACTACTGTCCTAGTAAGAGTGCCTCCTACTGGTGGAATCAGGCAAGAGGGAGGAGAGTGTGAT